>SJXQ01012782.1:286901-605127 GCA_006408695.1 Aepyceros melampus | reverse complement strand
CTGTGTCTCTTTTGCTGTCTTGCGTACAGGTTTATCATTACCATCATTCTAAATTCCATATATATGTGTAAGTATACTGTATTGATGTTTTTCTTTCTGGCTTACTTCACTCTGTATAATCGGCTCCAGCGTCATCCACCTCATTAAAACTGATTCAAATGTATTCTTTTTAATAGCTGAGTAATACTCCATTGTGTATATGTACCACAGCTTTCTTATCCATTCATCTGCTGATGGACATCTAGGTTGCTTCCATGTCCTGGCTATTACAAACAGTGCCGCGATGAACATTGGGGTACACGTGTCTCTTTCAATTCTGGTTTCCTCGGTGTGTATGCCCAGCAGTGGGATCGCTGGATCATAAGGCTTTCTTATCTCTTCTTTCTATTCTTTGGAACTCTGCCTTCAGATGCTTATATCTTTCCTTTTCTCCTTTGCTTTTTGCTTTTCTTTTCACAGCTATTTGTAAGACCTCCTCAGACAGACATTTTGCTTTTTTGCATTTCTTTTCCATGGGGATGGTCTTGATCCCTGTCTCTTGTACAATGTCACAGACCTCATTTCATAGTTCATCAGGCACTCTATCTATCAGATCTAGTCCCTTAAGTCTATTTCTCTCTTCCACTGCATAATCATAAGGGATTTAATTTAGGTAATATCTGAATGCTGTAGTGGTTTTCCCCACTTTCTTAAATTTAAGTCTGAAATTGGTACTAAGGAATTTATGATCTGAGCCACAGTCAGCTCCTGGTCTTGTTTTTGTTGACTGTATAGAGCTTCTCCATCTTTGGCTGCAAAGAATATATTTAATCTGATTTCGGTGTTGCCCATCTGGTGATGTCCATGTATAAAGTCTTCTCTTGTGTTGTTGGAAGAGGGTGTTTGCTATGACCAGTGCATTTTCTTGGCAAAACTCTATTAGTCTTTGCCCTGCTTCATTCCACATTCCAAGGCCCAATTTGCCTGTTACTCCAGGTGTTTCTTGACTTGCCTCTTTTGCATTCCAGTCCCCTATAATGAAAAGGACATCTTTTTTGGGTGTTATTTCTAAAAGATCTTGTAGGTCTTCATAGAACCATTCAACTTCAGCTTCTTCAGCATTACTGGTTGGGGTATAGACTTGGTTCACTCTGATATTGAATGGTTTGCTTTGGAAACAAACAAAGGTCATTTTGTCATTTTTGAGATTGCATCCAAGTACTGCATTTCAGACTCTTTTGTTGACCATCATGGTTACTCTATTTCCTCTGAGAGATTCCTGCCCACAGTAGTAGATATAATGGTCATCTGAGTTAAATTCACCCATTCCAGTCCATTTTAGTTCAGTTTTAGTTTAGTTTGCTTCCTAGAATTTAGACATTCATTCTTGCCATTTCTTGTTTGACTACTTCCAATTTGCCTTGATTCATGGACCTGACATTCCAGGTTCCTATGCAACATTGCTCTTTACTGCATCAGACCTTGCTTCTATCACCATCACATTTGCTTTGGCTCCATCCTTTCATTCTTTCTGGAGTTATTTTTCCATTGATCTCCAGTAACATATTGGGAAACTACCGACCTGGGGAGTTCCTCTTTTGGTATCCTATCATTTTGCCTTTTCATACTGTTCATGGGGTTCTCAAGGCAAGAATACTGAAGTGGTTTGCCATTTCCTGCTCCAGTGGGCCACATTCTGTCAGACCTCTCCACCATGACCCGCCTGTCTTGGGTTGCTCCATGGGCATGGCTTAGTTTCACTGAGTTAGAGAAGGCTGTTGTCCTAGTGTGATTAGATTGACTAGTTTTCTGTGAGTATGGTTTCAGTGTGTCTGCCCTCTGATGCCTTCTTGCAACACCTACCATCTTACTTGGGTAAGTAAGTACCTTGGGTGTGGGGTATCTCTTCACAGCTGTTCCAGCAAAGCACAGCCATTGCTCCTTACCTTGGATGAGAAGTATCTCCTCACTGCCACCCTTCCTGACCTTCAATGTGGGATAGCTCCTCTAGGCCCTCCTGCACCCACGCAGCCACTGCTCCTTGGTTGTGTGGTTGCTCCTCCTGGCCACCGCCCCTGGGTCAGGTGTGCGGTTGTGGCCAAGAGGAGCTACCCCACGTCCGAGGTCAGGGGCAGAAGCCAGGAGGACCCCATGCCTGAAGGGTGGCAGCCAAGAGGAGTTACCCCATGTCCGAGGTCAGAGGCAGCAGCTGAGAGTGCCAGGCTGAGATGGTGCAGGAACGGCCAAGCAGAGCTACCCAAGTCCGAGGTCAGGGGCCGTGGCTGGGAAGATCATCATTACTCTAGTGTTTTTCCCCCTTTCATCTTCTCCTTCTGAAGCTCACATAATGTGTATGCTGATACCTTGATGGTGTTCCATAAGTCTCTTAAGCTCTAGTCATGTTCCTCTGTTTTATTCTTTTGTTTTCTTTTGTGTGCTTTGTCATTTTGTGTTGTAGTTGTAATTGTAGAGAACTGAACATAGTAGAGATTGCAATCTAATAAATTTGGAAATCAGATCTCTCCTTCCCAGTGTTTGCTATTGTTTTGTTGAGAACTGTAGTCATCCATTTGTTTAATGACCTTTTCAAAACATTTTCACAAAAATTTTTTTTTTGAAAGAATATGTTTTTGCAGAGGTACTTCTTATTGTGTGTGGTCCCTCGAATCCCTGTTTCATTATCTTTTCAGTCAGTCAGTGACCTCAACATAATTTCCTTAAATTCTTGGCCCAAAAAAATGAGCTAAGCAAAAATGTGTTCTGCCTCTTTGAAATTTTTTGATAGATGCTTTCTGAGAAGTCATTTCAGACCACTGGGGTAGAAACAGCCTTCAGTCTGTGTCCAGTGAACCTCCAGGTTGCTTAAAACACACAACCCCAATTTTTAGGCAACATGGTCTATATGCCCACCTGGTACCAGCAAATTACATAAATAATGTAGATTGCTGGCCCCAAGAGTGGCTTCTACAAGAAACTAGAGAATGACATTATTTGGTCAGTCATGTCTGACTCTTTCTAACCCCATGACTGTAGCCCGTCAGCATTTTTGTCCATAGAATTCTCCAGGTAAGAATGTGGAGTGGGTTGCTATTTCCTGCTCCAGGAGATCTTCCTGACCCAGGGATTCAACCCAGGTCTCCTGCATTTCAGTCAAATTATTTAACATCTGAGCCACCAGGGAAGCCATTAAGGGAATGATAGCTGCTATGTGAAGCATAAAAACACTCCTGGACACTGTCAGTGTTAGACTAGATACCAGAGTTCTGGCATATTTTATTCTAACTCTTCTTGCCAGCTCAATAGCTGTTTCAGTGTAGGGACCGATTCTTAGAGCTTCCTACTCCACCAAATTAAATGATGCCATTTCATTATTTATAACTTAAATTATTCACAATGCACTTTATCTGAGTTTTAGTTTTAATCTGTCCTTACTATTTTTGTTTGTGCCACACATTTCCACATAAATACTTCCTTATTACAAGATCTCCGTGTTGTTGGGACTTTACCTCACATTCAGTTAGGTTCAGTTCAGTCGCTCAGTGTGTCCAACTCTTTGTGACCCCATGAATCTCAGCATGCCAGCCCCCCCCTGTCCATCACCAATTCCTGAAGTTTACCTAAGCTCATGTCCATTTAATCAGTGATGCCATCCAACCATCTCATCCTCTGTCATCCTCTTCTCCTCCCTCCCTCAATCTTTCCCAGCATCAGTGTCTTTTCCAATGAGTCAGCTCTTTGCATCACGTGGCCAAAGTATTGAAGTTTCAGCTTCAACATCAGTCCTTCCAATGAACACCTAGGACTGATCTCCTTTAGGATGGACTAGTTGGACCTCACATTAGTTAGCATTTATTCTTCAAAGAGATCCAACCAGTCCATTCTAAAGGAGATCAGTCCTGGGTGTTCTTTGGAAGTACTGATGCTAAAGCTGAAGCTCCAGTACTTTGGCCACCTCATGTGAAGAGCTGACTCATTGGGAAAGGCTCTGATGCTGGGAGGGATTAGGGGCAGGCAGAGAAGGGGACGACCAAGGATAGGATGGCTGGATGGCATCACAGACTCAATGGACATGAGTTTGAGTGAACTCCGGTAGTTGGTGATGGACAGGGAGGTCTGGTGTGCTGTGATTCATGGGGTCGCAAAGAGTCGGACAAGACTGAAAGACCGAACTGAACTGAATTTTTCAAATATAAACTTTTGTTAGAGTTCTAGGGTTCCTTGCTTCATAAACGACATAGCTTTCTTTCTTGTTTTACTTTTATCCCTTTTATTATCATCTAGGTGGAATGGGCAGTGATATTAATTTATTTCTGTTTAATTGCAGCTCCAAATTTTAGTCTTCACTACTGTGAGTTTTATTTTTATCTTTAGCATGTTTTAATGAGAAATACTATTTTTAAAAGCTATAAATATGCAATGCATTTAAGTTTAATAAAATATTTTGGTGCTTGAAAATATATGTAGATCATCATTTATTCATAGTAATGGTAATCGATCCAGTGAATGATACTTTTCCTGCATACATATCATGATGTAGATACACATAATAAGTCATTACAGTAATTCTTTTAAATACACACATTAAGGAAGGAACTTCATTTTCAAATATTTCATTATGATAATATAGCTGTACAAATTATCATATAATATTTTCACTATTCACATTTTCACTATTTATACTATTCATATATAGTGAAAATATTATGTAATAATTTGTACAGCTATATTATCATAATGAAATACTTGAAAATGAAGTTCCTTCCTTAAAGGGCATATTTGAAAGAAATTACTGAGAAACCTGTATGCAGGTCAGGAAGCAACAGTTAGAACTGGACATGGAGCAACAGACTAGTTCCAAATAGGAAAAGGTGTATGTCAAGGCTGTATATTGTTACCCTGCTTATTTAACTTATATACAGAGTATATGAGAAACGCTGGGCTGGAAGAAGCACAAGCTGGAATCGAGTTTGCCAGGTCAAATATCAATAACCTCAGAAATGCAGACGACACCACCCTCATGGCAGAAAATAAAGAGGAACTAAAGAGGCTCTTGATGAAAGTGAAAGAGGAGAGTGAAAAAGTTGGCTTAAAGCTCAACATTCAGAAAATGAAGATCATGGCATCTGGTCCCATCACTTCATAGGAAATAGATGGGGAAACAGTGGAAACAGTGTCAGATTTTATTTTTGGGGGCTCCAAAATCCCTGCAGATGGTGATTGCAGCCATGAAATTAAAAGATGCTTACTCCTTGGAAGAAAAGTTATGACCAACCTAGATAGCATATTCAAAAGCAGAGACATTACTTTGCCAACAAAGGTTCGTCTAGTCAAGGCTATGGTTTTTCCAGTAGTCATGTGTGATGTGAGAGTTGGACTGTGAAGAAAGCTGAGCACCAAAGAATTTATGTTTTTGAAGTGTGGTGTTGGAGAAAACTCTTGAGAGTCCCTTGGACTGCAAGGAGATCCAACCAGTCCATTCTAAAGAGATCAGTCCTGGGTGTTCTTTGGAAGGAATGATTCTGAAGCTGAAACTCCATTACTTTGGCCACCTCATGCGAAGAGGTGACCCTGATGCTGGGAGGGATGGGGGCAGGAGGAGAAGGGGATGACAGAGGATGAGATGGATGGATGGCATCATGGACTCGATGGACGTGAGTCTTTGTGAACTCCGGTAGTTGGTGATGGACAGGGAGGCCTGTTGTGCTGCAATTCATGGGGTTGCAAAGAGTCAGACATGACTGAGCAACTGATCTGAACTGAACAGTTTCATATATAATTTATTTTGTTCTTTCTGAATAAGACAAAGATCTACTAAAATCCTCAGACTTAATGGAAACACAGCTCTATAATGAACACCACAGTGATGTTTCTGTGGACACTTGTAAATTAACTGCAAGATTTATGTTTAATTCATATTCTTTTACAAGATAAGAGAAAATACAATCTTCAATTTTAGTTTATATTTAGTTGATCCTAAATTGATATTGAACTAATTTATAGCTTGATTACCTTAAAGTTATAATTTCCATAATTCAGCTGGTACTAAGAATATTTTATTTTTTTATTTAAATTACTAATGTTGCAATTTTGAGTCTTAATCTTTAGGTAAAAAATCTGCCTGCAATTCCAGAGACATGGCTTCAGTCCCTGAGTTGGGAAGATGCTCTGGAGAAGGGAATGGCTATCAAGTAACTCCAGTATTCTTGCCTGGAGAATTCCATAAACAAATGAATCTGGTAGGCTGCAGTCCGTGGGTTCACAAAGGGTTGCACAGGAGTGAGGGAATAACTCTTTCACTTTTTAAATAAATATTTATATAAAGAAATTATAACTAACTTCAATATATAATATAAAATTATATTTCTGTTATTATTTATAAATAGAATTGCATGTTTGTAACTATTTTGAAAATAGAAAATTTTGTCCCATATACATATGGTTTTATATTTTGAGAATCAGCTGTAGAATGAAAGAGTGGGACAATAGCTAATTTTTGTACTTCTTGATATAAAATACGCACATGTCATATAATGATAAAACACATCTGAAATAACATCTCCTAGATGGTATAAGTCATACATATTGATGGATTTGTTTGGTCAAGATATGTGAATTTTTCTACAAGTAGTAAAAATTATCTTGTATTTAACTACTTCAAAGTGATAAAGCCAGAATAATTTTGAGAAATAATTGTTGGACTTCCTGAATTTTATATAACTGGATTAAAAGATTTGAAGTAATATATTATTTTTTTTAAATATGCTTTGCCATGAAGATATTATTTAGTTGATATTCTCTTTTGTGTCTTAACTAACTTTTTTTTTTAAGTGTGTCCTTTTTGCACAATGACAAAGTGGTGTTCCTCAGTTGGTGTCATATTTTTAAGTCATAGTGGCTATTTTGTACTAAACCTTGAGGATTAATTTTCCTTGTAAAATGCAAAATGTAGTTTAATATAGGGCATATGTCATTCAGAACACAGAGCTTTTCTTATGAAGCAATAAAAAAGTAATTGGAAGCTGAGCAGCTTATAGATGTTCATATAAATGTATTAAAAAGAAATGTGGGTCAGCTATGAACTTTTGCATTTCTTAATATAGAAACAGAAGTTGCACTCAGCCATGAGGGAGGAGAGTTTTTTCTTTTTTCTTTTTCTTCCAGAAAATGCTATCACACATTTAAGATCTCCTTCACCTCTGTTTTAAAAGAAATTTCATTCATAACTTTGACCAAATTGGAAAAAAAAAAATCATCTTACAAAATTTCTGGTAAAAAAGTTTTATTTAATGGTTTCTTTGAAGATATGTTTGTCACTATATGTCTTCCCAATAAAACTATATCTAAAGTGAAGAATAATCTATTATGTCCTGATCTCTTAAATTACTTGATTCCTTATAAATGTGTAGAGCCACTAGATTTTCATCACTGTGTGATAGTTTTTATGATTTTATTTAAAAATGAACTTCCATGTACTCAAATTTGCCAAATTTATTCAAACTAAAAGTCTCTTGTTAAATGTCTGAGGATGAAATCCTTTGATGAGTTAATTTTTTGTATTTGTAATTAACTTCATCATTGTTAATGGAAGAGTCATCAAACAATAATCTTTTCAAAATAGCTATTTTCTTTTTTCAATTTTGCTATATCATACATTTAATTTATATTTTAATCAATGCATATTATTTTACTATTTCTTTATTCTGTGTTTTATTCTTGATTCAATTATTTCCTGGCAGTTTGAAGTTGAATATTTTGTCAATGATTACCTATTTACCTACCTTATTTCATTTTAAATATACCCACTTGAGTCAAAAATTACACCCTGAGCATAGTGTAACTACATCCCACGAGATTTATATGTTATTCATTATCCTTTATTAAAGTTTTAAATATTTCTTGTAAAATATTGGTTACTTATGTGATTTATTCCAAATGGATGACTTATGTTTTTTGATATTTATTCCTATCTTAATCCACTGTAAAAAGAGAACATATTTTAACAATTTTAATAATTTATTACACCGGCATATAGTTAGTCTTGGTAAATATATCATACGTCATTGAAAACAATGGGAATTCTTTCTTTTGTACACACTATATATAATTTAGATAATATATTCTATGTAGTTTAGATATTTTATATTCCTACTTATTAGTATTATTGTATTTTATTCTTTTACAAGCTTATCCACTCCTGAGAGATGTGTTAGTCAACAGTGTATTTAGGAATGTGTTCTCATCTAATTGATTTTGTCAGTATTGGGAATATTTCTTCTGAGTGGAGGAAAATTATAAAGACAAGATATTGCAGGACTCACTAGGAAAATCTACAAATCAATTATTGTAGATAAAACTGTTAATTAGAATATAAACCTTGAAATATAATGCAACATTCCATAAGAAAATTGAAGATAGTTGAACTTCTTTTTAACAAACATTTAAATCACTTCTTATAATATTTTTCAGTGATATCTTTAAAAATTAAAACTTACAGTCATTTCTTTTGGGGAGGTAAATGGTTATAAATAAACAATTAGGTGTTTGATAAAATATTAAAAAATTATATATGGCCAGTCTATTGAACAAAGTAAAACAAACTATTTATTTCATATAATGATTTAATATGTTATATAACACCTAAGTAGGTGAGTAATATCTTTTACTACATATTGATAGTATAAGCTATTATTTAAAAAAAATGAATTACATATGGGAAATAAATGAAAGTAAGCACAAAGAGTATTACAATTACCTACTCCACCACAGATGTCTCAGAGAAGAAATAATCTAAGTCAAATCTTCTTGGAGGAAAATAATGCACCATATCAGTTCAGTTCAGCTCAGCTGCTCAGTCATGTCCAACTCTTTGTGACCCCATTGGCTGCAGCATGCCAGGCTTCCCTGCCCATCACCAACCCTTGGAGATGGTCAGACTCATGTCCATTGAGTCAGTGATGTCATCCAATCATTTCATTCTCTGTCATCCCCTTCTCCTCCCACCTTCAATCTTTCCCAACATCAGAATCTTTTCCAATGAGTCAGTCCTTCACATCACATGGACAAAGTATTGGAGTTTCAGCTTCAGCATCAGTCTTCAATGAATATTCAGGAATGATTTCCTTTAGGATTAACTAGTTTGATCTTCTTACAGTCCAGAGGACTCTCAAGAGTCTTCTCTAACACTACAGTTCAAAAGCATCAGTTCAGTGCTCAGCTTTCTTTATAGTCCAAATCTCACATCCTACATGACTAATGGAAAAACCATAGCTTTGACTACACGGACTTAGGTTGTCAATGTAATCTCTCTGCTTGTTAATATGCTGTCCAGATTGGTCATAGTTTTTCTTCCAAGGAGCAAATGTCTTTAATTTCATGGCTGCAGTCACAATCTGCAGTGATTTTGGACCCCAAGAAAATAAAGTCTGTCACTGTTTACATTGTTTTACCATCTATTTGCTATGAAGTGATGGGACTGGATGACACAATCTTAGTTTTCTGAATGTTGAATTTTAAGCCTGCTTTTTCACTCTCCTCTTTCACTTTCCTCAAGAAGCTCTTTAGTTCTTCACTTTCTGCCATAAAGGTGGTGTCATCAGGTTATCTGAGGTTATCGATATTTCTTCTGGAAATCTTGATTCCAGCTTGCTCTTCATCCAGCATGGCATTTCACATGTGTACTCTGCATATAAGTTAAATAAGCAGGGTGACAATATACAGCCTTAATGTCCTTCTTTCCTAATTTGGAACCAGTGTGTTGTTCCATGTCCGGTTCTAACTGTTGCTTCTTGTCCTGCATACAGATTTCTGAGGAGGCAGGGAAGGTGGTCTGGTATTCCCATCTCTTTAAGAATTTTCCAGTTTGTTGTGATCTACACAGTCAAAGATTTGGTGTAATCAATAAAGCAGAAGTGGATGTTTTCCTGGAATTTTCGTTTGTTTGTTTGTTTTTCTTTTGAGCCAACAGTTGTTAGCAATTTGATCTCTGGTTCCTCTATCTATTCTAAATCCAGCTTGAATATCTGAAAATTTATGTTTCACATACTGTTGAAGCCTTGCTTAGAGAATTTTGAGCAAAACTTTGTTAGCCTTTGTCCTGCTTCATTGTGTACTCCAAGGCCAAATTTGCCTGTTACTCCAGGTATCTCTTGACTTCCTACTTTTGATTTCCAGGCCCCTATGATGAAAAGGACATCATTTTTGGGTGGTAGTTCTAGAAGGTCTTGTAGGTCATCATAGAACCATTCACATTCAGATTCTTCAGCATTTTGGTTGGGGCATAGACTTGGATAACTGTGATACTGAATGATTTGCCTTGGAAACGAACAGAGATCATTCTGTCATTTTTGAGATTGCATCCAAGTACTACATTTCAGACTCTTTTGTTTACTATGAGGGCTACTCCATTTATTCTAAGGGATTCTTGATCACTGTAATAGTTATAATGGTCGTATGAATTAAATTCACCCATTCCAGTCCATTTTAATTCACTGATTCCTAAAATGTTGATGCTTACTCTTGCCATCACCTGTTGACCACTTCTAATTTGCCTTGATTCGTGGACCTAACATTCCAGGTTTCTATGCAATACTTCTCTTTACAGCATTGGACTTTACTTCCATCACCGGTCACATCCAAAACCAGGTATTGTTTTCACTTTGGCTCTGCCTTTTAATTCTTTCTGGGGTTATTTCTCCATCTTCTCCAGTAGCATATTGGGCACCTACTGACCTGGGGAGGTCATCTTTCAGTGTCATATATATATTGCCTTTTTATACTGTTCATGAGGTTCTCAAGGCAAGAATACTGAAGCGGTTTGCCATTCTCTTCTCCAGTGGATCACATTTTGTCAGAACTCACTATCTTGAGCGGCCCTACATGGCATCGGTCATAGGTGGCGCTAGTGGCAAAGAAGCAGCCTGCCAGTGCAGGAGATATAAGAGATAAGGGTTTGATCTCTGGGCCAGGAAGATCCCCTGGAGAAGGGAATGGCAACCCACTCCAGTATTCTTGCCCGGAAAATTCCATGGACAGAGGCTACAGTCCATGGAATATTAAAGACTGAGCGACTACCAACATATCAGAATTCATCATAAACATTCTAATGGTATTTACTAGTGGAATGTTACTACAGGGTCTTGATTTACATAAGGCTTTAGCAGGCATACATTTTCCATCAAGATAAACTATTTTAAATAAATTTATCATTATGGGTTTATAGTGTGCCTGATTAGAGAGTGAGGAATAGTTGAAAAAGCCTATTGTTTTGACTAATCAATGGCTGAAAACTATTGAAATTCTAAAATCAAAATTGTTTCCTTTTGAGTAGTAATGTCAATGCTTACACTCCCCAGAACAAACATCTGTTTAGTCTCAAAACTGGATCTAAAAGTAGGAGAAAAAGGCATTTTGGTAGAGCTGTCATGGTTTGTGACAAAATCATTAAATGGTCATCTTTGGGATCATCATAAGTTTACCTAAGGTTAATTGGCCCATAGTTTCCTGCTACAATTCATTATTATTCAGCATCCCCTCTACTAATAATCTAATTTCAGCTAGCATTCTAATTCCAAGTGAGGCACACTATAGTCTCTTCTTCACATAGTCTCTTCTTTATGGGTAAATTTTCAATGTATAATCAACTCAAAAACATATGTTTTATAAATGGACAACTGATGCAACTTGCCATTGAGAGTCCTTCATAACTGTAGTCCAGGTAAGAAATAGAATATCACCCACCCTGCAGAAGGCACCCTAATTTTACATCTCGATACCTATAAAATCCCTATTCCATGACGTAACCGCCATGTTGCCTTCTAGCACTATCTCAGCTTTGTCTAGTTTAAAATATAAACTGAATTATAAGACATAAATACTTTGTGTGATTTATTTCCTCAGCATTATCTCATGAGTTATCTTTGCTGACTATAAGTTTATTTTAATTTTCCATCATTGCACTATCTGTGAACATTTTGTCTGTTTTCAGCTATTTGTCATTATAAATAATGCTGCTCTGAACATTCTTATAATCTCAGTATTCATGTACACTCACATGTACCTACAAGTAGAATTATCAATCTTGAGTGAATATATTGTTAAATTTACTAAAAAGGTTTTCTGACATTGCTCTACTGATCTATAATCCCACAAGCAATGTTTGAGAGTTCCAGTCATCTCACACCCAATGCTTGTTATAGTAGACCTTTACATTTTATTTGGGGGTATTTAGTGGTATCTTGTATTTGTTTTAATTTTTATTAATGGCACCATGAGTTTCCATTGATTTGTTTTTAATTTACATTAGCACAATTTATAATAAGATGAAGCACCTTTTCAAACATTTGTTCATTTGGATATGCTGTTTAATTAATTGCCTTTGAAAACTTCTAGCTCATTTTTCTATTTTAATGTGTTTTTCTATTGATTTGTAAAATATTTTCATGTTTTCTGAAAAAAGCCTCCTTTAAATTTTACTACATGATGAAGTTTTGATGTTGTCAATTTTAATGTATTTCAATTTATCAGTTTTTTTTCTTTATGTTGAGTGTTATCTGATTTTTGTTTAAAAAATATAGTTTTCTCCCTCAGATTCATAAGTTAGCTATTTCCAAAATAATTCTTACTATCAAACCACCTGTATCACCCTTCATCCTGTTCACAGTGACAGCTGTTCACTCTCTTCGCTGAACCCAGGGTAGGCAAGGCATGGGATAAGAGTTGGGAAGGAGACTAGAGGAACTCTGGAATGGCATACACATTTATTCTCTCCCCTGGCACTGCAGTTATAATACAGCCTCTCTCCTGGCTGAAGAAGCAGCTGTAGCAGGAGCCACAACATAACCAGAACAAAGCCATAACATAGCCATGACATCATTTCATATAATATAATCACGATGTTGCTCCATTATAGCACCGATGTGGCAGTAGCCAGGGCTTTCATGGTGAGGTTCCTTCAGGCATTCCACACAAAGCAGCTCCTGACAAAGAGAGTCCCTCCTGAGGTGCATGTGCAAAGCTATAAGTGATCTCAGCTGTTACAGAAACATTATTTACAAAACAGGGGACAAGAGCTAGAGGCTGTGGACTGAGAGATCCTGAACACACCATCTTGGTCAGTTTGCTCTCTCCCCATGCCACCCAATACCCAGTGGCCTCAATCCACAATATTTAAGTTTTGTTAACAAGTATGAGGAGGAATAGTGTTGTCAGGGTGACACTGCTTCTCATTGCACACCTGTGTTGCAGCTGTGTTGCCTGTGCTTCAGCTCAGCTAGGATGGTCCCTCAAGAGCCTCTCATCCTCCTCCTAGAACTAGAGGGCTTGCTGGTGCATCTTCTTTAGGCAGAGCAGAGTAGAAAGTGAAACAGTCAAGCCTGCTAAGTGCTAAGCTTGGAACTGGTATCTTGTCACTTCCGGATCATTTAATTAACAAAGCAAGTCAAATAGTCCCATCCAAAGTCAAGAGGGAAGAACAGGTGAACATACTTCACTTTTTTTTTAAGAAAGAGAAATTGCAAAAGCATGCCAAAACTTGGGTTAGTAATTAAATATATTTCTTCAAATAGTATTCTCATATATTATCTAATATAATACTTATTTTTTAACATTACCTTTTAGATATAAATTCTACCTAAATCCAATTTCTGTGAAAGGTGGAAGTATGCACCAAGTTTAATTTATGTTTCATATGGATATTGAGTTTAGTAATTACCACTTATTGAAAAGACAGGCTTTCTTAATGCTGCTCTGAAATGCCATTTTTTAATATCAGCCTATTTCTGGTTTCACTATAATACATGGTGGGCTATATGTGTTTACCAGTGACAAACCCATGTTAAAATTATTTAATTGTTATAGCTTTAACAATATCTGGTAGAGTAAATCTATTGTTTACATTTTTTCAAGAATAGTTCTACTATTCTAGGAGCAATATATTGTGTATAAAATTTAGAATCAGATATTCAGAATCTACCAAAACATTCAATAGGGTTTTCTGATTGGGATTACATTGAATCAGCAAATAAAATTGAGGAAACTTAAATTCTCACAATGAACGGACAGTACTTTAAACAATCATCCATTGAGTTAGATCTTCATTAATGTCTTGTAATAAGGATTTCTAATTTTCTATTCAGAGTCTGGCATACCTTTTGTGAGAATTTTTACATATGCATTTAACATTTTTCGTTCAGTTGTATTATATCATTTTTAAGAGCTGTTTTGTATCACTGACATATATAAATATATTGACTACCACTATTGGCCTTGCAACAATTAACTTTTTTGACCCATTTAAATGAAAATTGCTCATAGATTCTTTACACTTCTCAAAAAATAGATCATACTATCTTCCAGTAATAACAATTCTTTTAACATTTATCTTCTGCATCTACTGCATTGACTAAAGCCACTAGTACAATGCTGAATCTTGCTGGTCTCAGAGAGAAATCTGGCTGTTTTGTAAAGTATAAATGAATTCAATTTATTTTCCTGCTTAAAACCCCTAATGTTTTCCCATTAATAGTTAATAAAATTTAAATAGTGATGGGACTTTGGCTACCATTAACCTTTTCTTCTACATATATCTCTTGATTATCCATTTAGTTATATTTGAAGATTTGTTTTTTAAATTACTTTTACTTATTTTACAGATATGAGCATAGTATTCTTGGTGGCAGTGAACGCTGAACAGTTTCCTCTGACTTGCTATGATCTTTCACACCTGGATGCGTAACAGCTGCTTTTTTCTAGTATTTTGTTTTACTTTTTGGCATGGCATTACTATTTGCAGAAGAACTTGCAAAGTAGCACATTTGAAGTGTACTTAAAGATAATACCTTGCATAATCATAAGGCATTGTAAGCACCAGGGAAATGATGTGATTATAGCCTGATTATCTCTGATACAACTTATCTGGATTTTATCAAGTTTTACATGCACTATTTTGGGGAGTGGAATGGATGTGCCTGTAAAGTTTTATCCCCAAAATATGTTGTTGTTATTCAGTCATCCAGTCGTATCTGTGCAACCCCATGGACTGCAACACACCACATAAATATAATGTATTTGAATAACTGCCACAATAACAATATATAGTTTCCATGCATCAAAACATAGAAATTCCCAGACATTAATCCTTAATTGTCAAACCCTTTCACCAATCCTAAATTCCAGCAAGCACTTATTTGTGATCATTATTATAATTTTCTATGTTTGAGAATATTATATATATGGAATAATTCAGTGCGTAACCTTTGAAATTGATTTTTTCACTCAGCATAAAGCCATTGCAATCCATTAAGTCCTCATGTGTATCAATAGTTAGTCTCTTTTTTTCCCTGACTAGTATTCCACTGTATGACTGTAAAGAATTAGAAGGACTTTTGGGTTGTTTTCAGTTTTGATAATTACACCTGAAGCTGCTGTGAACACCCATGTATAGCCCTTAATATGAATACTCTCCCAGTAATTTTACGTTTCTCAGGCTCTCTTCATTCTTTCAGGTCTGTAATAAAATGAAACATAATAACTAAGACATAATAATAGTACTTTTGGTTTGTCCTGGTGGCTCAGATGGTAAAGAATCCACCTGCAATGCAGGAGGCAGAGGTTTGACCCCTGGTTTGGGAAGATCTCCTGGAGAAGGGAATGGTTACCCAGTATAGTATTCTTGCCTGGAGAATCCCATGGGCAGAGGAGCCTTGCAGGCTACAGCCCACGGGGTCACAATTTTATGAACAGAGGAACCTGGAAGGCTGTAGTCCATGGGTCGTAAAGAGTTGGACACAACTGAGCAAGTAACACTTTATGCTTTTGAGTATTTTCCATACTGTATATTTGTATGTATATATATATTGTTGTTATTCAGTCAGTAATGCCTGTGTCTTCGTGACCTCATGGACTGTAGCCTGCCAGACTCTGCTGTCCATGGGTTTTTCCAGGCAAGAATTTTGGAATGGGTTGCCATTTCCTTCTCCAGGAGATCTCCATAAACCAAGGATCGAACCTGTGTCTCCTGCATTGTCAGGCGGATTCTTTATTGCTAAGCTACGAGAGAAGCCTCCATACATATGTATATATAAAATACTATATATGTGTTACTTTTTAACTCTTCCATTATACTATAAGTTCCATCTGGGAAAGGACTTGTCCATCTTACTCATCTGTGATGTACTGACACCTAGGAGAATTTTTGATGTATATTATTACTACAAATATTTAAATAGTAATTTTTTTTAAGTAACTGCTAAATTTTTCTTACACTTTTATAACACATCTGTACTTTAACTCCATATATTTCAGTATTAGCTTCCATTTCCTTCTGATCCCTTTATCTTGGTGTCACCTACTTAAAATCAAAACATATGCTTTATGTTATTACAGATACCAAGAATTATTCCAACACTTTCTTCATATGCAGATCCATATGCCTCTTGAATAACTGCTATAATTCTAAACTTCAGTTCCTAAATAAACATTGTCAATGCATTTGATGGGTGACATTGTCTTCAACACCTCAAATGTATAATGCAATTTTGGTGAAATGTCTTCCTTGTCAAAATATTAGCTTACTATTGCTTATACAACCTGCTGTTTTTATTTTTCTTTGAAGATTGTTATGAATAAATAATAGCAACAATGTAGACATTTAGAAATATATTCATGAAAAAACGAGGCATAACATAAAGTATATTCATAACATAAAGCATATTCATAAGACTAGAGCTTTAATCATATTATTTTATAGAGGCAGGCAGTAAGTGATGGATGATAGTCTAGATGTGAATAGAATTTCATTTATTCTGAAATAGCTATCACTAGTTTCAGTTCACAAAGAATATGCTAATTGTGAGGAAATACCATAAGCATTTGACATGATGCTAATGTCTCAGCTTTCTCATTTTCTATTTGAGAATAAGAACAGAATGTTTTGGGTCCTCATGACTCAGACAGTAAGGAATTCACTTCCAGTTCAGGAGACCTGGGTTCGATCCCTGAGTTGGGAAGATCCCCTGGAGGAGGGCACGGCAGTCCACTTCAGTATTCTTGTCTGGAAAATCCCATGGACAGAGGAGCCTGGTGAGCTGAAGCCCAAAGGGTTGCACAGAGTCAGACATGCCTGAAGTGATGTAACTCAGAGCACAGCAAGTTAGCTAGAATAGAGCATGGTGCCAATAGCATCACAGGATTTTTTTTTTTTCTTTTAACCACTTAAAGACAACTGAGATTCCATGATGTAGGTAAACGAATATTGCATCTAAGACCATGCCTAAGCATTTTCACCTTTAATAATACATAACCTCAAAAACTGAATCTTGTCAGAAGTGCACACACATTTTATATAATGCAGAATGGTTCAGTTCAGTTCAGTTCAGTCACTCAGTTGTGTCCAACTCTTAGCAACCCCATGAATCGCAGTGCACCAGGCCTCCCTGTCCATCACCATCTCCCGGGGCTCACTCAAACTCATGTCCATCGCATCGGTGATGCCATCCAGCCATCTCATCCTCTGTCATTCCCTTCTCCTCTTGTCCCCAATCCTTCCCAGCATCAGAGTATTTTCTAATGAGTCAATTCTTCACATGAGGTGGCCAAAGTACTGGAGTTTCAGCTTTAGCATCATTTCTTCCAAAGTTGCGAAATTCTAAAAGAGCAAATGTACAAACTTCTCCCTCTGATTATTTCCTAAGTAACTTTCTCCAAAACAATTTGTAAATTATTTTTGGACTTTCCTTTGGATCTACCATAGTCCTGAAAGTCATCAAATGGCAATAACTATCTCTGTTAAGTGTTCCTTTGATAGTCAACTGTAATCTTTATAACAGTGCTTCAGTATAAAAGATACCTTTCCCTTACTATATCTGCAAATATAAATTTAAAGATTAACACCTCTAAAATCATTTCATTAGGGAAATTTGTAACTTTAATTCATTAACTTATTAAGCTACATTTTTATTTTTTCTTTCAATAGGTATTTATTTAGAAGTATTTATAGCCTAAGTACAGAGAAAGCAGTGGCACCCCACTCCAGCACTCTTGCCTGGAAAATCCCATGGATGGAGGAGCCTGGTGGGCTGCAGTCCATGGGGTCGCTAAGAGTCGGACACGACTGTGTGACTTCACTTTCATGCATTGAAGAAGGAAATGGCAACCCACTCCAGTGTTCTTGCCTGGAGAATCTCAGGGAAGGGGGAGTCTGGTGGGCTGCCATTTCTGGGGTCGCACAGAGTCGGACTCGACTGCAGCGACTTAGCAGCAGCAGCAGCAGCATAGCCTCAGTATTTTTGTCAAGGATATTTAAAAAGAGAAAACATGGTTCCTAAAAACTCATCTTATGTGTGTATACACACATAAAGAAAGAAAGAAAAAAGATCCATTGCAGGAGATCAGTGTTGAGATAATACAAACATGAAAAATGATATAACCATTAAATTTAGTAATACAAAGACTGATGACAAAGTTATCAATAAAAATTTAAATTCACTGATGTGATGTGTAATGATATGCCAGTCAGTTCAGTTCAGTTCAGTTCAGTCGCTCAGTCGTGTCCAATTCTTTGCGACTCCATGAATTGCAGCACTCCAGGCCTCCCTGTCCATCACCATCTACCGGAGTTCACTCAGACTCACCTTCATCGAGTCCGTGATGCCATCCAGCCATTTCATCCTCTGTCATCCCTTTCTCCTCCTGCTCCCTAAAAGTCAAGAAAAATAAATCATTAGTATAGAACTTAGAAGAAATAAGATGGTGTAAGATGGTGGGTAGCAGGGTACGGAAGAACAAGAAAAAAAAAAATACTTTCTGATTGAACTTTGTGTGTGTGTGTGTATGTGATTTTGTTTTTGTTTTAATAGGAAAGACTAGAACCCACTTATCATGTGAATGCAGTTGAACTGTAAAAGGAGGGTGCTGAAAATACATTTAAGTGAGGATACACCATACCTGAGAAATTTTGTGGGTTTAGTTCCAGGCATCCATGATAAAGCAAATATCATGGTAAAACAAGCCACAGGAATGTACTGGTTTTCCAGTGCATATTAAAGTTATGTCTACACTACACTATAGTCTGTGAAGTATGTAATAACATTATGTTAAAAACATACATGCCTTAGTTTAAAAACACTTTATTGCTAAAATACATTAACCATAATCTGAGGCTTCAGCAGGTTGTAATATTTTTGTTGGTGGAAAGTATCACCTCCATGTTGATGGCTGCTGACTTCAGGATGGTGGTTGCTGCAGGCTGGGGTGGCTTTGGCAATTCCTTAAAATAAGAAAATAATACATTTGCCACAACCATCAACTCTTCCTTTCATGAAAGAGTTCTCTGTAGCAGGCAATGCTGTTTGATAGCACTTAACTCACAGTGGAATTTCTCTCAAAATTGGAGTCAGTCCTCTCAAAATTTGCCACTGGTTTATCAACTAAGCTTATGTAATATTCTAAATCATTTGCTGTCATGTTAACAGTCTTTATGACATATTCATCACAAGTAGATTTCATCTCAAGAATCCAGTTTCTATGCTCATCTACAAGAAGCAATTCCTCATTTTTAAAGTTGTATCATAAGGTTGCAGAAATTCAGTTTCATCTTCAGGTTCCACTTCTAAACCTAGTTCTTGAATCCCTAAATATCAACCATGAGGTTTGGAATCCATTTCTTCCAAACTCCTGTTAATACTGATACTTTGAATACTTCCCACAAATCACACATGTTTTTAATGGTATCTAGAATGGTGACCCTTTTCCATAGAATTTTCAGTTGACTTTGTCCAGATCCATCAGATTTGTCAGCATCTATGTCAGCCTAATTTACTTCTTGATCCATGGGCTACAGATGTTGTGTTATCAGGCATAAAAACACTGTTAAACTCCATTGGGTCATAGAAAAAGTAAGGAATTTTAGAAAGACATCTATTTCTGTTTGATTGACTAGGCTAAAGCCTTTGATTGTGTGGATCACAATCAACTGTGGAAAACTTTTAAAGAGATGGGAATACTAGACCACTTTATCTGCCTCTTGAGAAACCTGTATGCAGGTTAAGAAGTGACAACTGGAACCGGAAAAGGAACAATGGACTGGTTCAAATTTGGAAAGGAAATATGTCAAGGCTGTATATTGTCTCCCTACTTATTTAAGTTCTATGAAGAGTAAAGCATGCAAAATGCCAGGCTGGATAAATCTCAAGCTGGAATCAAGACTGCTGGGAGAAATATCAATAACCTCGGATATGCAGATAATGCTACCCTAATGATAGAAAGTGAAGAGGAACTCAAGAGCTTCTTGATGAAGGTGAAAGAGAAGAATGGGGAACTGGCTTAAAACTCAACATTCAAAATAAAAAAGATCATGGTATCTAGTCCCATAACTTTATGGCAAATAGATGGAGAAAAAGTGCAGTGACACTTGACATTTTTTTGGGTTCTGAAATCACTGCATATGATGACTACAGCCAGAAAATTAAAAGATGCTTCCTCCTTGGAATAAAAACTATGACAAATCTAGAGAACATATTCAAAAGCAGACACATCACTTTGCCAAAAAAGGTCCATCTTGTCAAAGCTATGGTTTTTCCAGTAGTCATACATGGATGTGAGATTTGGACCATAAAGAAGGCTAAGCACCAATGAAATGATACTTTCAAATTGTGGTCCTGGAAAAGACTCTTGAGAGTTCCTTGGACAGCAAGGTGGTCAAATCAGTCAATTCTGTAGAAAATCAATGCTGAAATTTCATTGGAAGGACTGATGCTGAAATTGAAGCTCCAATACTTTGGCCACCTGATGTGAAGAGCCAGCTCATTAGAAAAGACTCTGATGCTGGGAAAGATTGAGGGCAAGAGGAGAAGGAATAGAGGATGAGATGCTTAGATGGTATCACCAACTTAATAGGCACCAGCTTGAGCAAACTCTGGGAGTAATGAAGGATAGGGAAGGCTGTCCTGCTGTAGTCCACGTCTTAGCAACTGAAAAACAATACCAACAAATCTCTTTGCACATCTCCATCAGAACTCTTGAGTGAGTGAGTGCATTGTCAATAAGCACTAATAGTTTTTAAGAGATTATTTGTTCTAAGTAGTATTTCTCAGTAATGGGCTTAAAATATTTATCAAACCATGTTATAAACAAATGTACTGTTATACAAGCTTTGTTGTTCCATTTATAGTTCAGTGGCAGAGTACAGTTTTCATAATTAATAAGAGTCCTTGGATTTCTGAGTTCATAAGTAAGCACTGGCTTCAATTTAAAGACACTAACTGCAGTAATCCCTGATAAGATATTTGGTCTGTCCTTTGAAGCTTTGAAGCCAGGTGCTGACTCATCCTCTCCAGCTATGAAAGTCCTGTATGACATCTTTTTCCAACAGAAAACTTCTGTCTACACTAAAAATATTTTGTTTAATATGACCACTTTTTAAAATTATATTATCTAGCTCTTCTGGATAACTTGCAACAACTCCTATATCAGTATATTTTTTTATTAATTTTTATTTTTTAGTTTGTTTTGCTTTACAATACTGTATTCATTTTGCTATACATTGACATGAATCAGCCACGAGTGTACATGAACTTCCAATCCTGACCACCCCCTCCCCCTTCCTGCCCCACACCATCTCTCTGGATTATCCCCGTGCATCAGTCCCAAGCATCCTGCATCCTGCATCGAGCCTAGACCGGCGATTCGTTTCACTTATGATATCATACATGTTCTTTACACTTTGAGGTTATGGAGATGGATTCTATCTTTAAATCTCATAACCTCATCTCTGCTGCCGCTGCTAAGTCACTTCAGTCGTGTCCGACTCTGTGTGACCCCGTAGATGGCAGCCCACCAGGCTCCCCTGTCCCTGGGATTCTCCAGGCAAGAGTACTGGAGTAAGGTGCCATCATCTTCTCCAACCTAATCTCTGCTAGCTTCAAACTCTCAGCCTTCACTGATTGATGAGAGTGTGGGCTTTGCTCTGGCAAGGCTTTGGTTTAATGAAATGTTATAGCTGGTTTGATCTTCTCTCCAGACCACTAAAACATTATCGTTAGCAGCAATAAGGCTGTGTCATTTTCCTATCATTTGTGAGTTCACTGGAGTAAGACTTTTAATTTCCTTCTAGAACATTTTCTTTGCATTCACAACTAGGCTAACTATTTGACACAAGAAGCTTAGCCTTTCTCAGCTTTCAATATGCCTCCCTCACTAAGATTAAACATTTCTAGCTTTTGGGTTAAAGTGCAAGACATGCAACTCTTTCACTTGAACACTTGGAGTTATTGTAGGGTTATTAACTATCTAATTTTAATATTACTATTTCTCAGGGAAAAGGGAAGCCCAAGTAGGAGGAATCATCACTTTGTGGAGCAGGTGGAACACACATAATATTTATAATTACATTTGCCTTCCTATATGGGCATGGTTTGAGTGATGCTCAAAAACAATTGTAATAATAACCTCAAAGTTCAATGATTACAGATCACCATAACAAATATAATAATAATGAAAAAGCTTGAACTGTTGTAAGAATTACCAAAATGTGACACAGAGACATGAGCTGAGCAGATGCTGGAAAATGGTGCATCTACACTTGCTACTGCTGCTGCTGCTGCTGCTGCTAAGTCGCTTCAGTCGTGTCCGACTCTGTGCGACCCCATAGATGGCAGCCTATCAGGCTCCCCCGTCCCTGGGATTCTCCAGGCAAGAACACTGGAATGGGTTGCCATTTCCTTCTCCAACGCGTGAGAGTGAAAAGTGAAAGTCGCCCAGTCGTGCCCGACCCTTAGCGACCCCATGGACTGCAGCCCACCAGGCTCCTCCGCCCATGGGAGTTCACAGGCAAGAGTACTGGAGTGGGGTGCCACTGCCTTCTCTGACACTTGCTACAGAGGTTGCCATAAATCTAGGATTTGTGAAACACACATTATCTGTGAAGTATGATAAAATGAAGCATAATGAAATGAGATAGGCTTGTGAAAATATGGCTGGCTCCATCATGTGCTTATTCTGTTGAAATCCTAAGCCTCTCATTTAATCAGTACACTGAAGAAAAACTTAAAAAATCATTTCCTTTCTCTGTACAAAAGTTATTCGTCTATTCTTGATTCTATTTCCATACATTTATTATCATAATAGAATTTTCTCAAAATAGGAAACAGTAGATTTTTTGTGAGCATAAGTAATCAACTTTACACTTCATATTTTAGAATTCATAACCATGTTTTTCTGATATGAAAGACAATGTGTTAAATATCAAGTTTATTAATATTAAATTTATTATTGATTGATGACTGGCAACCATGTATATTACAGTTTAAATGTTTAGAACTCTGGAAAGGACACAAATTCCTAAAGATGAAATATTTGTTTTGGAGTGGTGAAGACATCACATGAAACTGGAATTTAAATCATGAATCAAAGGAAAATAATTCCTGGAAACTAGCAAATGAGAAATTCTATAACTCTGAAGTTAAAGAGCTAAATATCAGATCAAAGAAGGAAAACAAGGATAAAACTCTTAAAACCTGATTATTGTCTTATGCTTAAATTACATAACTTAATAGGGCTAAATCATTGATTGATTATACTATTGCAGTATCTTCTCTAAACGATGATCATCAGCTCTTCCTCAGTGTAAATGTTCTTATTACTTTACCATGCATTTGACAGCTTTACTAGTTTAACTCCTGTCAAGAACTACACAAAGTACTATAGATAAAAGATGACCACTATATAAAGGGGTTCAATAGTTAGGGAAGAATATGCATACAATCAGTTAAGATCAATAAAATTTGCTGAGTTTAGCTACAAAGGCTACAATATATGTAATGGGAACACAGGGGATTGAGCAATTACATACATGGGAAACTAGGGAATTTCTGAGAAGGCTTTATTGAGAAGGTAATATATAGACGTCCCTTGAGAAATCAGTAAGATTTCACAGCCATTAAGAAGGAGGAAGATTAATTTTCTAGGGAAAAGAGATAGCTCATTCAATGTATAGGGCATGAGATGGACAAGAAGCAGCAAGGATGGTAAGTTATCTTCTGTGGTACAATCATAACATTCCCATCAGAGGAATCGGCACGCAACAAAGTGAATTATAACATGCTAAAACATGGATGATATGCTCTGAGGGCCATATACCTGTTGTGCATTGGGTACATCTTCCTCATTTCTGTCTTTTTTATTCAGTATCAATACCATCATTTATTTGTCTTTCTGAGGACATCTTAACCAAAATATTATAGCCAGTCTAATAAAGAGACTGCAAAGCCTTCATTTATAATTCTTATATCTCACTGTTTAAGATAATGTATGTAAATTGAGCCCAAACAACGAATCTAGACTGCATTCATGTTTGAAATGGAAAACTATAATCTCATTCACTCATTGGTTCATCCATTCACTCACTCATATTTATTCATTTTTTAAAAATTTAGTCACTTCTTCAACACAGTTTTATTTTTCATTTGTTGTTCAGTTGCTAAGTCGAGTTTGACTTTTTCACTGTGTCATGCCAGGATTCCCTGTCCATTATCTCCCAGAGTGTGCTCAAACTCATGCCCATTGAGTTGGTGATGCAATCTCAACCATTTCATTCTCTGTCATTCCCTTTTTCTCTTTCTGTCAATCTTTCCCAGCATCAGGGTCCTTTCCAGTGAGTCAGTCTTTGCAACAGGTGCCCAAAGGATCGGAACTTCAGCCTCAGCATCAGTCCTTCCAATGAATATTCAAAGTTGATTTCCTTTAGGATTGACTGATCTCCTTGCAGTCCAAGGGACTCTCAAGAATCTTCTCCAGCATCACAGTTCAAAGGCATCAATTATTCAGTGCTCAGCCTCCTTTATTGTCCAACTCTCACATCCACCCATAGCTTTGACTATATGGACAATATCCTAATATATTATGCTGGGTCTGTGCATAAAGAAACTAACAGACTTAGTCCCTACCTTACAGAATCTACATGTGGGAGATGGTAGTGGGATGTGCATTCAATCAACCTTGACAAAATTAATTATCAATTAAAATCATATTGAGTTCTACAAAGGACATGTACATGTTGTTTTACGAAAGCATAAGTGGAGCTAAACTTTCTAAACAGAGAATATATCCCAGAGGATGACAAAATAAAAACATATTATCATAAAAGAATATGGTTCCTCCTGCAGCTGCTGTTATTAATATTTAGTTCAGACTAATTATCAGAGCATTTTATTTTCCATATGCCTAATCACTACTCAGTTTGGCTGCATTTAGTCATCAATTTTAACACTTTTTAAAAAGCAAATGTGTTCATTTTGATTCAGTACCACTCCCTCCTCTTGCCTGACATCTAGTGGAAGAGATTATCAGTGGGAAAATCACCAGGGGGAAATAAATGAAAAGATTAAATCATACACGGGAAACAGCAAAGGAATTATCTTTCTGAATCACTCTATTTTACAGAACGAGTAAGTGTCCACATTTCATTACTATAATACACTTATCTGTGTTTTAACTATATATTTTATTATAAGTTTAATATACTCCCCTATAAAATTCCCTAGTACTTAGCTAACCATATTCTTCACTGGTTGCCTCATTGGCAGAAAAGTAGATTTCAACTCACTAAGGCTTTCTTCTATTGTTAACCCTGAAGTATAACATGTAAATATAATTTAATGTGATTCAAATGGACTTATTCAAGCTTTTCCTAGAATATGAGGATACTATTAAATAGTGTTTAATTTTTTTAAAAATTTAATTTTCAGATTCATATAAATAAGGATAAATCATATGGATAAAATATATGGATTTCAAGGTTAGGAAATTGATTCAAATATCATACAAAACACATGCATTTTACATAGGAATTTAACCAATGTATCACTGTAGCCAAAGTATAAAAGTAAATGTGAATAACTTAATAACTTTAATAACAGAGGTGAAATTTACTTCTAGGAAAATAGAAGTAGTTGTTGACTTTCATAGTCTCATTAGCAATAGCTCTTTATTGGAAATATGAGATAAAACATGTAATTGATATTTGCTTTGGTATTTAGATCCTGGAGAAGCAAATGGCAACCCATTCCAATATCCTTGCCTGGAAAATTCCATGAACAGAAGAGCCTGGTGGGCTACAGTCCATGGGGTCACAAAATGTTGGCTATGATTGAGCGACTGAACAATTTTTAGATCCATCATTATATGCATGTGTGCGTGTATGTATACACAAATATGTCTGTTTGCCTTTTAAATAAAGTTTCTCTTTGTAAATAATTAATTCTATAGTCAGCATTTAATAAATACTTACAAATATTGAAATTAGAGGCTTCTCAGGTGGCTCAGTGGTAAAGAATCCACCTCTCAGGGCAAGAGTCACAGGAGAACATGTTCAGTCCGGGGGTTGGGAAGACCCCATGGAGAAGGAAATGGCAACCCACTCCAGTATTCTTGCCTGGGGAATCCCATGGACAGAGGAGCCTAGTGGGCTATAGTCTATGGGGTCACAAAGAGCTTGACATGAATGAGCAACTAAGCACTAACAAGATTTAAAACTAAATTTTCAAATAATTTCAGATACAAATACATTAGTCTGCTCTATAAACAGGCTTATGCTGATTAGTGCAGTAGCAAATATGAATGCATGATATTTCTCCTTTGAGAGCTAAAAGTCTCTTTTTATTATCTTTCATCTATATATATTCACTATTTATACTATTTTATTGGGCTTTCCTTTTAAAATTTGATGTCTTTAGAAAACTTTATCATTTCATTTTGCCTATGTTTGAAGTTTTATTTGTTTTCAATATTATTTTGCTGTTTTTTGAGATAAGAACTCTGAAAATGTTCTCTATGGCAGTGTGTAATGATCATAAGAAAATTATAGTCAAAAACTCTTATGAAAAAATAATGGATCAAGTAGGTTATACACAGTTAAGAGATTCTCTGTAATTGATGATTTTCTTTAACTTAAAAAAGTATTTTTGAAAACTGAGGAGGCATTTTGAAAGGGAAAACATAAAGCGAATAAAATAGGCACTATTAAAAGAGAGAAATGAGAAAACGTTTAAGAGAGTTGAAATTACTGGAAACAAATTTCACTAAATGCCAATTACAATAGTAGACTATATCTTTAGGCTAAATAAACAAATCTTTTGTGAAAAATACATAAAATCCCATACAATTTTAACACTGTAGATAGCTAACATACTCACCAAATTTGAGTACCCCAATGGGGAATAATAAGGGCTAATTGTCATCAACACAAAGAACCTAGCAAATTAGGTTAAAATGCCTGTGAATCCATATGTTACTTAGGTGGGCAAGAAAATGACCGAGTCTCTGAAAAATGCATATACTTTAAAAAAATACCTTTAACTTAAAAAATTTGACACCAAAAATATCAAATCAAACAAGAAACACATCAGTCCTTTTGAAGCCTACAAGTATATTATAATTTTCTAAAGTAATTTTAGCTATGTAATAGTTACAAGTAACCCCCCTATTGCACACATAAACTGCTTTATGGGCCTTGATCCTTTCTAACTGGCTTGAGAGCATGAAACTGTAACATATTAGAAAATAAACATATGTGACTTTTAATGATGTATGAAACTAATTCAAATTTCATGAAAATATAATTTATTAATTCAATATAATTATTATACACTTGCTTCCCTTGTAGCTCAGTTAGTAAAGAATCTGCCTGCTATCCAGGAGATTCCTGGGTTGAGGAGATTCCTGGGTCGAGACAATCTCTTGGAGAAGGAAATGTCAATCTACTCCAGTATTCTTGCCTGGCGAATCCCATGGGCAGAGTAGCCGGGCAGGCTACAGTCTATGGTATCCCAAGAGTCGGACATGACTTAGCGACTAAACCACAACCACCACCGCTATACACTTGTCATGTAAAGTATTGTCTACATAAGTGTATATGATCCCGATCCTGTGAATGACGTTATTGTAAAAAAAAAAAAAAAAAAACTCAAATTTCTCTTTTAAAATGAGAAGAGATTTGATCTGAATTCAAGCAGTCTGACATTTAATAAACAAACTTTAAGGTATACTTGCTTTTGAATATGCTATCTAGGTTAGTCATAACTTCCTTCCAAGGAGTAAGCGTCTCTCAATTTCATGGCTGTAATCACCATCTGCAAAAATAAAAATAAAATTTGACACTGTTTCCCCATCTATTTCCCATGAAGTGATGGGACCAGATGTCATGATCTTAGTTTTCTGAATGTTGAGCGGAAGGAAAGTTATGACCAACCTAGATAGCATATTCAAAAGCAGAGACATTACTTTGCCAACAAAGGTCCATCTAAGTCAAGGCTATTCCAGTGGTCATGTATGGATGTGAGAGATGAACTGTAAAGAAAGCTGAGCGCTGAAGAATTGATGTTTTTGAACTGTGGTGTTGGAGAAGACTCTTGAGAGTCCCTTGGACTGCAAGGACATCCAACCAGTCCATTCTGAAGGAGATCAGTCCTGTGTGTTCTTTGGAAGGAAAGATGTTAAAGCTGAAACTCCAGTATTTTGGCCACCTCATGCGAAGAGTTGACTCATTGGAAAAGACTCTGATGCTGGGAGGGTTTGGGGGCAGGAGGAGAAAGGGATGACCGAGGATGAGATGGCTGGATGGCATCACGGACTCAATGGACATGAATTTGAGTGAACTCCGGGAGTTGGTGATGGACAGGGAGGCCTGGCATACTGTGATTCATGGGGTCGCAGAGAGTCAGACACGACTGAATGACTGAACTGACTGACTGAACTGAACTGAACTGAAGTCATACCTGTGGAGTTGAGTTTCTTAGGCATTATGTATGAAACCTTTAAAAGGAATACATTCAGGTGAAATGAAGAAAAATTCCGTACATTCTTGAAGGTATAGGGTTGTGTAGATTTGTTGTCATACTACTTTCAAGTTGTTATCTTGGATAACTAATGTACAAATTTCCTTTGCAAATGAACTTTTGGATCAATCTGGATACAGGTGAACTGCGAAGGTGAGGTGTTCAATGGAATTGCTCTAGGGAATATGTCTCACTGATCTACTTAAGTTACTTAAATACAGTCATATACTTCTATCACTTATACTAAAGCTGAGATCTATCCAAACCTAGAAACTTCACCAAAACCATTCAATTTTATATATGGCATGTCTGTTAGCTTTTCAGTTGGTTGGATTGTTCATTATCCATTGCTAATTCTCTGCTCTTTCCTGAGAATATTTTTATTTAGATATTCATCCTTTGAAAAAAGAACAAATAAACAATGCTTTGTCTTAAATACTACAATCTGTAACTGCTTTTTAATTGTCTGACAGAATAATGGCCAATTTCTAGATCATATTAATAAATCATAATTAGAACTGTACAGTTGATAATATCATAATTGATCATTCTATTTTGCACATCACCACTCTTGAATAAAAAAGAAACACTGGAAATTAGCACTATGTTTAGTTGAAATATTAAAAAGAGTACTTAAAGAATTTTTCTCAGAGAAATAAATAATTAACAGTTTTGATGTTCAACTAATTGATGAACAAACTAATCATAATATTTTTTAAAAAATAGTAATAAAAGTGAAAAAAGAAACTTTAGATTGACTTTATAGATCAACTTAATTACTAATAACCAGGAAAAATTAATAGCATTAAATAGAATCCACTTTTTACAATGCAGTCTGACTTAGAACAAATAAAGAATAATCACTGCTATTTGGAGAGTTCTATCTTGCTATATTACCAAATGCTTCTGGAGCCATTTGTGCTTTTCATTAATTTTAACCTTACTCTTATTAAAATGATAAAGACTTAACCAGCAGAAGCCAAAGCCATTATTGCATAAGATTTATATATTTAAAATCAGTTATGCCTCCACTTATACTTCCTTAGTTCATATGGAACTGACCTCTCTCCATCCCCATTTAAGCAATATGCTATTATCAAGGGAGATAGGAGCTGATACAGCAATTGATCCCATGTTTATTTTTAATATTGTCTCGGGAGATCCTCATACAGCCAGTGTCAAATTCAGCATTTGACAACACAGCAGCTTAATTAACTTTTTCACACATATAGAAAATGAGAGGGAGAGCATGGGTTCACAAAGGTTGAAGCAAGTTAGATTTCTGAGAATAGGTAGCAAAGGATATTGGACACAGGCAGGTCATATTTATGGGTCTGTGTTTGTAGGGAGGAGTAAGTTATGGAGCTTTCTCAGCCCAACAATCAATACAATAGAAAGTATAAATATCAGAGAAAATTATGTGAATACTGAGTCATTCAATCTGTTCTGCTAGGAAAATGTGAAATCCCTATGCTAAAAATAAAAGATAATTCAAAAGTATTTTTACACTTTGCTGGCTTATTTTACATTGCAAAATGTCTCTATTATTTAACTTACATAGAATCTTTATTCTTTCCACTCACATTACTTTCTAGCTTTTATGAACATGCTATTTGACCAATTAGTCTCTGGATTTCTTGCTCTTGATCTATCAAAATTTAATCTGCAGTGAATCAATCTCTTCCTCAATCAAATACATTTAACAAGCTTTTATCTATAACGGTTTGCTAATTAACATTCCCTCTTTTTGCCAGTGAACTACAGTTATTACGCAAAAAATATTGATTCAAAAGTCAACCACTTGCCTACCCAATTACTCCCATACTCTCTTAGGAATGTGTCTTATTGCCTATTACCAAATTAAAATTGTTGTTTTAAATGTACTATTACAGAGATGAAAATACAGAAGGGCATCATCACCTATTCATGTGTTCAACGAACATTAGTTAACAGTACTGGCAAAACTCCATGAGACAGTGGGGGAGGGATGAGCCTGGGGTGCTGCAGCGCCTATGGTCACAAAGAGTATGAAATGATTTAATGACTGAACAACAACAACAAACTGGTAAAACAAAGTTGAACAAGAGAGATTGCCCATTTTCCTTAGAAAGCTAACATTTAAATGAGGTAGACAGAAGTTCAGCAACTGGAAAGACAAATGATTTTTCATATGATAAAAAGCCTAGTATGGAGGTTCTTTATAACATTAAAAGCAGAGCTACAATGTGATCTAGAAATCCCACTCTAGGCATATATCAAGAGGAAAACATGTTTCAAAAGGTTATGAAAATAAAAAGGATATATGAACTCCCATTAATTACAGTAGAAAAGATATGCAAGAACCTATGTATCCATTGACAGAAGAATGGGCAAAGAAGATGTGGTAAATATATGCCATGGAATATTAGCCATTGAAAAGAGTGGGATAATGTCATTTGCAACTGCATGGAGGGACCTGGAGATTATCATAATTTTCTTACTAAGTGAAGTAAGATAGACAGAGAAGGACAGATATCATATAATATCAAGGAGGAGAAAGGTATGACAGAAGATGAGATAGTTGAATGGCAGTAATGAATGAATGGACCTGAGTTTGAGCAAGCTCCAGGAGATGGTAAAGTACAGGGAAGCCTGGTGTGCTGCAATCCATGGGGTTGCAAAGAGTCGGAAACAACTGAGTGACTGAACAACATATGCAGAAGAAGAAAAAAAAAGATACAAATAAATATACAAAACAGAAACAGAGTCACAATTTAGAGAAATAATTTTTAGTTATAGGGAGATGGGGGATGGGTAAGGGAAGGGATAGATTGGGAGTTTGGGATCGACATTTACACATTGATATATTTGTATTACTCAGCCACTAAAAAGAATACAGTTGAATCAGTTCTAATGAAGTGGATGAAACTGGAGCTTATTATACAGAGTGAAGTAAGCCAGAAAAAAAAAAAAAAAAACACCAATACAATATACTAATGCAAATATATGGAATTTAGAAAGATAGTAATGATAACCCTGTATGTGAGACAGCAAAAGAGACACAGATGTATAGAACAGTCTTTTGGACTCTGTGGGAGAGGGAGAGGGTGGGATGATTTGGGAGAATTGAAATGAAACATATATAATATTATATAAGAAACAAATCACCAGTCCAGGTTCGATGCAGGATACAGGATGCTTGGGGCTGGTGCACTGGGATGCCCAGAGGGATGGTATGGGGAGGCAGGTGGGAGGAGGGTTCAGGACTGGGAACATGTGTACATCCGTGGTGAATTCATGTTGATGTATGGCAAAACCAATACAATATTGTAAAGTAATTAGCCTCCAATTACTAATAAATTTAAATTTAAAAAAAAAGATAAAAAAGAATCTACTGTGAAAAAAATGAAAAAGCACTGGGGATGAACAAACCCTGACAAGTGAATAGAGGAATGTAGGGTAGTCTTAAGGTTACAGAGATAAGAAAAGCTCTCTTATACGGCAACCTTTCAGCCAAAATCTGCAGGAGAGGGGAGAGTTCGCACAAGCAAACTTGATCTGTCAAGGTACTTCAGTTCAGTTCAGTAGCTCAGTCGTGTCCGACTTTTTGTGACTCCATGAAATGAAGCACGCCAGGCCTCCCTGTCCATCACCAACTCCCAGAATTTACCCAAACTCATGTCCATCGAGTCTGTGATGCCATCTAGCCATCTTATCCTCTATCGTCCCCTTTTCTTCCTGCCCTAAATCTTTTCCAGCATCAGGGTCTTTTCTAATGAGTCAACTCTTCGCATGAGGTGGCCAAAGTACTGGAGTTTCAGTTTTAGCATCATTCTTTCCAAAAAAATCCCAGGGCTGATCTCCTTCAAAATGGACTGGTTGGATCTCCTTGCTGTCCAAGGGACTCAAGAATCTTCTCCAGCACCACAGTTCAAAAGCATCAATTCTTTGGCACTCAGCTTTCTTCACAGTCCAACTCTCACATCCATACATGACCACTGGAAAAACCATAGCCTTGACTAGATGGACCTTTGTTGACAAAGTAATGTCTCTGCTTTCAATATGCTATCTAGGTTGGTCATAACTTTTCTTCCAAGCAGCAAGCATCTTTTAATTTCATGGCTGCAGTCACTATCTGCAGTGATTTTGGAGCCCCCAAAAATAAAGTCTGACACTGTTTCAACTGTTTCCCCATCTATTTCCCAGGAAGTGATGGGACCAGATGCCATGATCTTCATTTTCTGAATGTTGAGCTTTAAGCCAACTCTCTCTCTCTCCACTTTCACTTTCAGGAAGAAGAGATTAAAGGGAGAAAATTGGATTCCATTTTGCATGAGATGAGAAATTTATTTGTAGATTAAGCACAAGAGATCCATATCTTATATACATTACAAAAGGACTCCTCTGAGTGTTGTAGGGAAAGTTAGCAAGTGAAGAGAAAGGGCCAAAACTCTCTATTGTACTAAATGCCCTTAAACAGATGGTTTGGGGGAAGTTCTCCTTCCCCTTAGCCTCTGGTGTACTGAACAGCTTCTTTTATTGTTTGATTATTAACCTTCTCCCTGTCCTCTAAGCATAAAGCTAGGGCTTCCTCTTCAATGGTTAGTCAGAACAGTTTTCTAATTTTCTGACTTTTTTTTTTTTTTGCTTTATAATACTTAAAATGTTTTAGTGTGTTCATCATGTATATGCAAGGATGGGTCCTATATAGGATGCACAGTTCAATGTAAACCCAAAAGAACCAATGGCATTTTTTAAATCGGTTTTCAGGTAGTAAATCTCTCTCTTTTGCTCTCTAACTCTCTTTCTCATAAACAGGCACACACACACATGTATATTTTTGAGTGTGCATGCATAGAATATATATGTATAGATTATGTATGAAATATTTGGTTGGATTGTGCATAACTTGGGAAAATGAATAGACATCATTTATTTGTAGATTAAGCACAAGAGATCCATATTCTTATATACATTACAAAAGGACTCCTCTGAGTGTTGTAGGGAAAGTTAGCAAGTGAAGAGAAAGGGCCAAAACTCTCTATTGTACTAAATGCCCTTAAACAGATGGTTTGGGGGAAGTTCTCCTTCCCCTTAGCCTCTGGTGTACTGAACAGCTTCTTTTATTGTTTGATTATTAACCTTCTCCCTGTCCTCTAAGCATAAAGCTAGGGCTTCCTCTTCAATGGTTAGTCAGAACAGTTTTCTAATTTTCTGACTTTTTTTTTTTTTTGCTTTATAATACTTAAAATGTTTTAGTGTGTTCATCATGTATATGCAAGGATGGGTCCTATATAGGATGCACAGTTCAATGTAAACCCAAAAGAACCAATGGCATTTTTTAAATCGGTTTTCAGGTAGTAAATCTCTCTCTTTTGCTCTCTAACTCTCTTTCTCATAAACAGGCACACACACACATGTATATTTTTGAGTGTGCATGCATAGAATATATATGTATAGATTATGTATGAAATATTTGGTTGGATTGTGCATAACTTGGGAAAATGAATAGACATCGCTCTTGCACACCTTCAGTAAGAAAAAAACTCTCAAGAGCTCAGCAATGTTTCTTCACATGTGTGAGATTAAGTGCAAGCATTTGGAAGGCATAACAGAAAAGGAAGCAAGTATTTAGAGAAATTTTCTCATTATCTAACTCCCAGGCACAGAGAAAAGTTATCAGGAATAAAAAAGAAAGTAAGTGTACAGAAAATATTTTTATCAGGGATTGTGAACCAAGGATATGCCTAAACATACTCATTTTCACATTTAAAATCCTTTGAAAGGCTTTTAACAGCATAAAGCCTCTTAGAACATTTTTTTATTGAGACATTCTAAAAAAGGCAATTATCAAAAGATCTTCAACTAAATACATGAATAGAAATACTGTTAACATAAAGAATTTAAGTAATCTCCACATATATATTTCTTTTTGCAATAAGAAATAGCTAGAAAGAAAAGATCAGATGCTTTCTCAGACAAGGTAGAACCAGTGCAACTATCAAAACCTGAGAGAGAAGAATGAATAGAGTATGACAAAATAGATAAAACTTTCTAAAAAGCCTTATAATTATGAATAAATGGGGCTTCCCTGGTGGCTCAAGTAATAAAGAACCTGCCTGCAAAACAAGAGACAGGACAGGACAGGAATATTCCCTAGAGAAGGAAATAGTTACCCACTCCAATATCCTTGCCTGGAGAATCCATGGACACAGAATCCTGGCAGTCTACAGTCCATGAGGTTACAAAAATTCAGGCACAACTGAGCTACTAACATTTTCACTTTCAGATATAAACCAGGTTTTGCATTTAAAAAAAAGAGAGGATGAAGGAAAAGTTACTGGAAAATTGAAACATTATTTAGAGTAAGAAAGGGAAATAGTGATAATTTACAGAAGTATTAGTATAAATGTTGGAGAAGGAATGGCAGCTCACTCCAGTATTCTTGCCTGGAGAATTCCATGGACAGAGGAAGTTGGCAGGCTACAGTCCATGGGGTCACAGAGTTGGAGGTGACTGGGTGACTAAGACTTTCACTTTAGTATATATGTAACCAATGATGGGCACAATAAAGGCCAGAAATGGCAAACATCTAACAGACGCAAAAGAGATTAGGAAGAAGTGCCAAGAATATATATAAGAGCTATACAAAGGTCAAAATGACCAGATAACCAGGATAGTGTGATCACTCACCCAGAGTCAGACATCCTGAAGTGGGAAATCAAGTGGGTCTTAGGAAGCATTACTACAAACAAAGCTAGTGGAAGTGATGGAATTCAAGCTGAGCTATTTCAAATCCTAGAAGGTAATGCTGTTTTAAGTGTTGCAGGCAACATGGCAGCACATTTAGAAAACTTAGCAGTGGCCACTGGACTGGAAAATGTCAGTTTTTATTCAATCTCAAAGAAGGGCAATGCCAAAGAAGGTTCACTGTGCTGCTCTTAGTGGCTCTGTTATGTATGACTCTTTGCAACCCTGCTAGGCTCCTCTGTCCATGGGGATTCCCCAGGCAAGAATATTAAAGTGACTTACCATGCCCTTCTCCAGGGTATCTTCCCAACACAGGGATCGAAGCAAGGTCTCCTACATTGCAGGTGGATTCTTTACAGTCTGAGCCTTCGGGAAAGCCCCAAAATGTTCAAACTATGGTACAATTGCACTCATTTCAGATGCTAGCAAGATTATGCTCAAAAGCCCTGAAGCTAGGCTTCAGCATTATGTGAACCAGGAATTGCCAGAGTTAAAGCTGTGGATGTGAGATTTTGACCATAAAGAAGGCTGAGCTCCAAAGAATGATGTGTTTAAATTGTAGTGCTAGAGAAGACTTCTGAGAGTCCCTTGGACTCTAAGGAAATCAAATCAGTCAGTCCTAAAGGAAATCAACCCTGAATATTCATTGGAAAGACTGATGCAGAAACTGAAGCTCCAATAGTTTGGCCACCTGATAGGAAGAGTGGACTCACTGAAAAAGCTCTGATGCTGGGAAAGATGGAGGACAGAAAGAGAAGAGGGCAATGTAGGATAAGATGATTGGATAATATTACAGACTCAATGGACATGAACGTGAAAGTGAAGTCACTTAGTCATGTCCGACTCTTTGCTACCCCATGGACTAGTATAGCCTACCAGGCTCCTCCCTCCATGGGATTCTCCAGGCAAGAGTACTGGAGTGGGTTGCCATTTCCTTCTCCAGGGGATCTTCCCAACCCAGGGATCGAACTCGGGTCTCCTGCATTCCATGCAGATGCTTTAACCTCTGACCCACCGGGGAATAATGGACATGAATTTGAGCCAACTTTGGGAGATAATAAGGACAGGGAAGGCTGGCGTGCTACAGTTCATGCTGTCTTAAAGAACTGGAGAGGGGTTATGTATATTCTGCAAAAAATGAAGCAGAGACTAGTAGTTAAGCCAAAGCATCTGTTGACTAGTTTAGGTGAGAAACAGTGTTATGCAGAGAGGTGAACACATTCAAATTGTTTTGCAGTATGATTAACCAAATCTGGGCTTCCCTGGTAGCTCAGCTGGTAAAGAATCTGCCTTCAGTGCAGTAGACCTGGGTTGGGAAGATCCCCTGGAGGAGGGCATGGCAACTCATTCCAGTATTCTTGCCTGGAGAATCCCCAAAGACAGAGGAGTCTGACAGGCTACAGTCTATGGGGTCACAAAGAGTTGAACAAGACTGAGAGACTAAGCACAGGACAGAACAGCAACCAAATCTATGGATTGATTAGCTTGGCTAAAGCGTCGAAAGATAAATCAATATTAATAGAGACAAGTGCTCAGGAACTTGCTCTTCAGTGTAGTAAATTATAGTATATAAGGTGAACATTTAGAAAGAATGGATAACCAAGACTTGGGAGATCAGTTAACACATCAAAAAATATCTAAATTAATCCTAAAGTTAAACCAAAGAATGGGCAATGATCATTTCATCAAAGAAATGGTGTATATAAACACCCATTGGTTAAGATCAAATAAAATACTGACTATGTGGCCATTACATTGAATCAGTTATAAGATGAGGCTGGAAAAGTAATCAGCAGCCAATCTATAAAGGACCATATAAGGAATATTATGGAATGTGATATTCCATATATCAGATTTGTATTAGGAAATAAATGGAATATTTTATTAAGAAATCTGAACATTATTCAGGAAGTAATAAATCACTCTTAGAAGTTTTAAAGTTGGGAGTGATGTGATCAGGTTTACTTTACAAAAGACCAGAGAAAATACCATTTTAGATACACATTAGAGAAAATAATACTGAAGGAAACGAAAAATAGGTATTTGTTGCAAGAAACTAGATTGAATAACAGTGATGCAAATTAGGTGAGAGACAGAGTATCATGGAGAAATTACATAATTTACCCACTGGTACATGATAAATGTCATGTGGTTTTATAAATGTAATCCCTTATCAATTAGACATTCAAACTGAAACATTTATAGGGAAAAAAAAGTCAGGGACTTACTTTAAAGTAAAACAGCACAGTTGAAAATGTAGGAAATAGAATCAAAAGCATGGTCAAAACATTGAAATTCTTGGACGTGAATAGCAAGAATATAGATGCTTACTATAACTGTCTTTCCATTTTTGTTAATGCTTTTAAATTTATTTTAAAACATTTAAAATTAGAAAGAAAAAAAACTACAAAGACATAGATAAAAAAAAATTAGGCTATCTATATGTCTTCTGTCTCAGCAATCTCTGATGGGAGAAGTGTGTTGAGAGAATCACTTTTGTACCCTGTAGTTGCAGCACTTTTTATGGGACTTCTCTGCACACATAATAGAGTGTGCCAGCTTTCAAAGTGAACCTGGCCTGCAATAATTGTTGCCTGTAATTACTGTGTGAATGTTTCCTCAGAGAAAGAAATCTAGGAGGAATAGGAAGTGAGTTCTTCTAATCACAATTATTATATCTTCTGAAGATTCATAAAATTTCCAATAAACCTATTTCCCTGATTAGACAAAACTTCAAAGACTTGAGAACAAGGAAATCGTGTGCAGGTTATCAAACAATTGCTGTATGCGTCAGTGCTTGTGCTCATTAATGTCTGACTCTGAAATGGCTGTTGTCACTCAGGCTCCTCTGTTCATGGGATTCTCCAGGCAAGAATACTGCAGTGGGTTGCCATATCCTCTTCCAATGCACCTTCTTGATGCAAGGATTGAACTCATGTCTCCTGAATCTCCTGATTTGCAGGATGATTCTTTGCCACTGTGCCACAAGCGAAGCTCATTATATGTCATAGCCACGAACTGAGGTGCTGGAGAAGACTCTTGAGAGTTCCTTGGCCAGTAAGGAGATCAAACTGGTCAGTCTTAAAGGAGGTCAACCCTGAATAGTTGTTGGAAGTTCCAATGATGAAGTTGAAGCACCATTATTTTGGTCATCTGATGCAAACAGCTGACTCGTTGGAAAATTCCCTGATGGTAGGAAAGATTGTGGGCAGAAGGAGAAGAGAGTGTTAGAGCAGGAAATGGCTGGATAACATCACTGATACAGTGAATATGAATTTGGGCAAACTCAGGGATATGAGAGGCAGAGAGGCCTGCTGTGCTGCAGTCCATGGGGTCGCAGAGTCAGACATGACTGGTGACTGAACAACAAAAACAACAATGAATAATTAGTAAATAGAAAACACATAAATCAAATAAGTTATGGGCTAGTGGCACTTTTTAAAGTAATTACTATTACTTTAGTGCTTGCTTACTTATATTACTGAATAATATAAGAAAAATATTTCTATACATCTAATTTACAGAGATCTAATATTCATAGTTTCTTTCCACAATAAGAAACTACAGGAGGAAAGAGGTTACATAAGATATATCCTGCAAAAAATAAAGTGCCTTTGAGATATAACTTGTAAGATATGTGCACACAACTTTATTGAATTTTAAGGAGTAAATGGGAAAATTGGAAGACATTAAATGTATGCATACATAAATAGGAATTAATATTGCATAATTTAATATTTTATAAAGATAAATATTATTTCATCCAAAAAATGCACCTGGTGGAAAAGAATACTGTTTTTAGTTATTTAAAATAAGACTTTCATTTCAGTTCAGTCACTCAGTCATGTCTGATTCTTTGTGACCCCATGAACTGAAGCATGCCTCCCTGTCCCTCACCAACTCCGAGTCCACCCAAAACCATGTCCATTGAGTCGGTGATGACATCCAACCATCTTATCCTGTGTCGTCCCCTTCTCTTCTGCCTTCAATCTTTCCCAGCATCAGAGTCTTTTCCAATGAGTCAGTGGCCAAAGTATTGGAGTTTCAGCTTCAATATCAGTCCTTCCAATGAACCGTCAGGAGTGATCTCCTTTAGGATGGACTGGCTGGATCTCCTTGCAGTCCAAGGAACTCTCAAGAGTCTTCTCCAACACCACAGTTCAAAGCCATCAATTCTTTGGCACTCAGCTTTCTTTATAGCCCAACTCTCTCATCCATACATGACTATCATAGCCCTGATTGGATGGACCACTGTTGAAAAAGTAATATCTCTGCTTTTTAATATTCTGTGTAGATTGGTCTTAACTTTTCTTCCAAACAGCAACCATCTTTTAATTTCATGGCTACAATCACCATCTGCAATGATTTAGGAGCCAAAAATAAATAAATAAATAAAATCTGTCACTGTTTCCACTGTTTTGCCATCTATTTGACATGAAGTGATGGGACCAGATGCCATGATCTTAATTTTCTGAATGTTGAGTTTTAGGCCAACTTTTTCACTCTTCTCTTTCACTTTCATCAAGAGCCTCTTTAGTTCTTCTTCACTTTCTACCATAAGGGTGGTGCTATCTGTTTATCTGAGGTTATTGGTATTTCTTCCAACATTCTTGATTCCAGTTGTGCTTCATCTAGCCCAGCACTTCTCATGATATACTCTACATATAAGTTAAATAAGGAGGGTGACAATATACAGCCTTGATGTACTCCTTTTCTTATTTGGAACCAGTTTGTTGTTTGATTTCCAGTTCTGACTGTTGCTTCTTTACTTGCATAAAGATTTCTCAGGAGGCAGGTCAGGTGGTCTGGCATTCCCATCTCGTGAAAAAAATTTCACAGTTTGTTGTGATCCACACAGTCAAAGGCTTTGGCATAGTCACTAAAGCAGAAGTCGATGTTTTTCTGGAACTCTCTTGTTTTTTCAATGATCCAACAGATGTTGGCAATTTGATCTCTGGTTCCTCTGCCTTCTCTAAATCCAGCTTGAACATTTGGAAGTTCACAGTTCACGTACTATTGTAGCCTGGCTTGCAAAATTTTGAGTATTACTTTACTAGTGTGTGAGATGAGTGCAATTGTGCAGCAGTTTGAGTATTCTTGCCTGGAGATTCCAGGGACAGAGGAACCTGGAACACTGCAGCTCACGCGGTCACAGAGTCAGACATGACTGAGCAATTTTCACTTCACTTGAGCATTCTTTGGTATTGCCTTTCTTTCAGATTGGAATGCAAACTGACTTTTTCCAGTCCTATGTCCACTGCTGAGTTTTCCAAATTTGCTGAGATATTGAGTGGAGCACTTTCACAGCATCATCTTTTAGGATTTGAAATAGCTCAACTGGAATTCCATCACCTCCACTAGCTTTGTTTGCAGTGATTCTTCCTAAGTCCCACTTGACTTCACATTCCAGGATGTTTGGCTTTGGGTGAGTGATCACACCATTGTGATTATCTGGGTCATGAAGATCTTTTTTGTATAGTTCTTCTGTGTATTCTTGTCACCTCTCCTTAATGTCTTCTGCTTCTGTTAGGTCCATACAATTTCTATCTTTCACTGTGCCCATCTTTGCATGAAATGTTCTCTTCATATCTCTAATATTCTTGAAAAGATCTCTAGTCTTTCCCATTCTATTGTTTTCCTCTGTTTCTTTGCATTGATTGCTGAGGAAGGCTTTCTTATCTCTCCTTACTATTGTTTGGAACTCTGCATTAAAATGGACGTATATTTCCTTTTCTCCTTTGCCTTTCATTTCTCTTTTCATAGCTGTTTGTAAGGCCTCCTCAGACAACCATTTTGCTTTCTTGCATTTCTTTTTCATGGGAATGGTCTTAATCCCTGTCTCCTGTACAATGTCATGAACCTCCATTCATAGTACTTCAAGGACTCTGCCTATCAGATTTAATCCCTTGAATCTATTTGTCACTTCCACTGTATAGTCGTAAGGGATTTGAATCAGGTCATACTTGAATGTTCTAGCGGTTTTCTCCACTTTCTTTAATTTAAATCTGAATCTGGCAATAAGGAGTTCATGATCTGAGCCACAGTCAGTCCCCGCTTGTTTTTTCTGGCTGTATAGAGCTTCTCCATCTTGGCTGCAAAACTATAATCAATCTGATATCAGTATTAACCACTGGTGATGTCCATGTGTAGAGTCTTCTATTGTGTTGCTGGAAGAGGCTATTTGCTATGATCAGTGCATTCTCTTGGCAAAACTCTTCTAGCCTTTGCCTTGCTTCATTCTTTACTCCAAAGCCAAATTTGCCAGTTACTCCAGGTATTTCTTGACTTCTTACTTTTGCAGTCAAGTCCCCTATAATGAAAAGGATAGCATTTTGGGGTGTTAGTTCTAGAAGGTGTTGTGAGTCTTCATAGAACAGTTCAACTTCAGCTTCTTCAGCACTATTTGTCAGGGCAATGACTTGGATTACTGTGATATTGAATGGTTTTCTTTGGAAATAAACAGAGATCTTTCTGTTGGTTTTGAGACTGTGTAGTATAATTAATATCAACAATTTGCAGTAAACATTCCCTTTCCCAAATCTTAGTAGCATGTGTGTTATTTGCTCATTTGTGTTGACTCTCTGCAGTCCCATGGACTGTAGTCTTCCAGTTTCCTCTGTTCGATGGGATTCTCCGAGCAAGAATACTGGAGTGGGCTGCCATTCCATTCCCCAGGGAATCTTCCCAAGCCAGGGATTGAACCTGGATCTCTTGCATCGCAGGCAGTTTCATTACCTTCCGGGCCACAGGGAAGCCCCTTTTTAGAAACATATTTCAACCAAACCCTATTTTTCTTCAAATCTTTTCTGAGAACAAGCTTGAACCACTATCCTTGGTGCTTATGCCTCGAATTATTGTATTTCAATTTTCTGTGATTAGGTAATTGTGATCTCTTTTGTCTTATGATACATAGCCATCATGGTCTCTGAAGAACAAGAAGCCGAGTGTGGAATGGTAAGTGATTTCATGATCTAGAAGTGCTATATATATATTTTCCTCTCAACCCGTTAGCTAGAATTCAATCACAAAATTCAAATCTAACCAAAATGGGGCTGGGAAATATCATCCTTCCCTATTCCTAACCAGTGTCCTTATCTCAAACACTTAGATAATTTTATATCATTTTATTTTCAGAATTTTATTCTGATATTTCAGAATTTAATCCCAGGAATTTGATTCCAGAATTTGTCCTCTTAACTACTCTAACACTGTGATGACTCATGTTTCTATCCTCAGATCACTTATATTACTTTGGACCTACAAAACATTTGAGGCTTCCCCAGATTGCTCAAGGCTTCCCAGGTGGCGCTAGTAGGAAAAAGCTTGCCTGCCAATCCAGAAAACATAACAGACACAGGTTCAATCCCTGGGATGGGAAGATCCCCTGGAAAAGGAAATGGCAACCCACTCCAGTATTCTTGCCTGGAGAACCCCATGGACAGAGGAGCCTTGTGGGCTACAGTCTATGGGGTTACAAACAGTTAGACATGACTGAAGTGACTTAGCATCAGCAGCAGATTGCTCAGCAGGTAAAGAATCCAACTACAGTGCAGGAGACACATGAGATTTAGGTTTGATCCCTGGGTCGGAAAAGTCCCCTGCAGGAGGAAAATGGCAATCCACTCCATTGTTCTTGCCTGGAGATTCCCATAGACAGGGGAGCCTGGCAAGCTACAGTCCAAAGGATGGCAAGGTGTCAGACACAACTAAGCAGGCACATAAAACACTGAATCTAATTTGCAGAATTCTCATTGACTTTACATTTATAAATTGATTTGTGGTTAATAAATGCATTTCATTTTTAAAAAGTATTTAACTTATATTGAACCATGTTTGCATTTATAGACTGGAAATTAGTCAATTTGTATAAAACTTTTCATTAGACACACAGTCGCTCAGTCATGTCCAACTCTTTTATGAGTTTATGGACCACTGGGTTTTTCTATCTGGAATTCTCCAGGCAAGAATACTGGAGTAGGTCGCCATTCCCCATCTCCAGGGGATCTTCCCACCCCAGGGATCGAACTCACATCTCCTGTATTGCAGGCAGATTCTTTACCACTGAGCCACCTGGGATGACCCCATGGATCAAGCTCCTCTGTCCATGGGTTTCCCAGGTAAGAATACTGGCATGGGTAGTCATACCTTTCACCAGGAGATCTTCTTGAACCAGGATTAAACACATGTCTCCTGAATTACAGGCTTCTTTACCATCTTAGCCACCAGGGAAGCCAAAAAGTAGTATTATTATGTCTTAAATATTGTGTTAAAATACAGTACCTTATTTTGTATTATAGTATATGGTTTAATTTGCTAATATTTTTCTTTAGTGTTTACAATTTTACATAAATATTCATTTAAAAAGATTAGCTAAATATTTATTTCTTGACACTCGCATCCATAGAGGAAAAAATCTTTTCTGGCCTCATACAATTAAAACAGGCAAATTTCAGACAACAAGCTGTCTCAAACAGAAAGTAATTGTTGAGACTTTAGCTATGCTACCTCACGGTTTTACTGCTTTGTCATACATTTTACTGAGAAAACTGGCATGCTAGTATCTGAAACTGACAGTGGCATTGTCTTGCAAGCATATACACTTCCTATATAACAGCCTGGAGAGTCACATGCAAATGTAAATTTCTTCCAACAAATCTTGTGATAAGCAGTCTCCTTCATTTCTCAGTGTCTTTTCCTTCTGTGCCCATTAAGTGAGACCCCCCCACCCAAAGTTTCCCAAACTCATTCTTTTTAGAGTAAATTGATAGATTCAGATCCTGCCTTTGTCCAGGAACCCAAAAGCACTCTAACCAGAGAGAAAGAAAGTGAGACTCACTCCATCATGTCCAATTCTTTGCGACCCCATGAACTGTAGCCTGACAGGCTCCTCTGTATTTGGAATTCTCCAGGCCAGAATATGGAGTGGGTAGCTGTTACCTTCTGCAGGGGATCTTCCCAATCCAGGGATCAAACCCAAGTCTTTCACATTACAGGTGTATTCTTTACTGTTTGAGCTACCAGAGAGGCCCAAGAATACTGGAATGGCTAGCCTATTGTTTATCCAGCAGTTCTTCCCAACCCAGGAATCAAACCAGAGTCTCCTTCATTGCAGGTGGATTCTTTACCCACTGAGCCACCAGTGAAGCCCTAAGCAGGAAACCTAGTTAAGGTAAGTGCCACCAGGTTGTACCTCTCTTAGGATAGCAGCTTGCCTCAACCTTCCCATATGTCCCCTCCAGATATGCCATGTATTTCCTCCAGGCCCTGTGAATAACAAAATTCTGCATTTAAGTTTCTATTGTGGTTTCTGTTTAACCAAGGCTTCTCTCTTGAGAAACCTGTATACAGATCAGAAAGCAACAGTTAGAACTGGACATGGACCAACAGACTGACTCCAAATAGGAAAAGGATTTTGTCAAGGCTGTATATTGTCACCCTGCTTACTTAACTTATATGCAGAGTACATCATGAGAAACGCTGGGCTGGAGGAAGCACAGGCTGAAATCAAGATTGCTGGGAGAAATATCAATGACCTCAGATATGCAGATGACAGCACACTTATGGCAGAAAGTGAAGAAGAACTAAAAAGCCTCTTGATGAAAGTGAAAGAGGAGAGTGAAAAAGTTGGCTTAAAGCTCAACATTCAGAAAATTAAGATCATGGCATCTGGTCCCATCATGTCATGGCAAATAGATGGGGAAACAGTGGAAAGAGTGGTTAACTTTATTTTTGGGGGGCTCCCAAATCACTACAGACAGTGATTGTAGCCATGAAATTAAAAGATGCTTACTCCTCGGAAGGAAGGTTATGACCAACCTAGACAACATATTAAAAAGCAAAGACATTACTTTGTCAACAAAAGTCCTTCTAGTCAAGGCTATGGGTTTTCCAGTGGTCATGTATCAATGTGAGATTTGGACTATAAAAAAAGCTGAACACCAAAGAATTGATGCTTTTGAACTGTGTTGTTGGAGAAGGCTCTTGAGAGTCCCTTGGACTGCAAGGAGATCCAACCAGTCCATCCTAAAGGAGATCAGTCCTGAGTGTTCATTGGAAGGACTGATGTTAAGCTGAAACTCCAATACTTTGGCCACCTGATGAGAACAACTGACTCATTTGAAAAGATCCTGATGCTTAGAGGGATTGAGGTCAAGAGGAGAAGGGGATAACAGAGGATGAAATGGTTGGATGGCTTCACCAACTCAATGGACATAAGTTGGTAAACTCCGGGAGTTGGTGATGGACAGGGAGGCCTTGCGTGCTGCGTTTCATGCAGTTGCTGAGAGTCGGACATGACTGAGCAACTGAATTGAATGGAAAGCTTACCATCCTGGATCCTGTTTCACTTATTTAACAAAATCCTAAGTGACATAGATCACCTACTCTTGGAGTGCAGTAGTCAGAAGAATGATAAATGATTATGATATTACAATATCATTTTCAAAATCTGATAAAAACATTTCCTCAAACAGGTAATATCTGTTGGTAGTAAATCCAATAGATAAATGTCTGATGAGGAATTGAAAGCTTATATAGAGCCAATATGATATTGCAGAGACTATTTGTTGTCTCAAGGGTGAAGAAAATTATACTGTTAAAATGAATTTATCAGGACACATTATGGGAAAAAAAATATTAGTTGTTCCCTGATAGGTAGCAATATTGACATAATAGCATATATGATGCATTGGTGCCAAATATATTTTCTTGGATTTAAGCCAGCTGGTATATACATTTTTTTAGTAGGTAATAAAAGTGAGAGGAGAAAAGCTAAGTGACACCATGAATATACATTTAATAAGTTCCAGAACATGGTGAATTCTACCAGGTCAAATGTCTTCAAGAATTCAATAATAAAAAAGTATATTTATCTAAATTAAGTGATTCAAGGAACATATTGACATGATGAAATGTGGTTCTGAATAGAATTCTTGGTTGGGATAAATCAATTATAAAAAATGTAAAATTTAACATGAATTTTAAATTCATAAGTACATAAGTAAAATTTAACATGAATATTAAAATATTTATATAAATACTTTATTTAATGGGACTATTTTCTTGTGACTACAAAGAATGATTTTTAATCTTCTTAAATTTAAAAAGACAATATTATTATTATTATTATTATTATTTTTACTTTACAATATTGTATGGGTTTTGCCACACATCAACATGAATCCACCATGGGTGTACAAATAATAATAAAATAAAAAGACAATAATTCTTGTAAATTTATTATGATCAAATAATACAAATATGTATAAAGCATGCACATAATAAATATTAATAAAATCTTATTTTAATTGTTCATACAATTGTTATGGTATATATGTATCAATATGCTACTGCAGCAGCTCCCTTGCAGCATGGGATTATGTATAGTTTACATCATATTTTCTCTTCCCTTTTATTCATTTGCACATTCTGATTTTTACATGTTGATCATTTTCATTACAATTTATTTTATATCCAAACATAAAGAGTTAGGTACCTGGATTTCTCATAAAAATGTTTCCATCACTTTTTGACACTAATTTTATGTCTAAAAATCTCTTTAACCATTGTGGAAAATATGACAGTAACAAATTACTAAATTCAAGTATGCAAAGAGTTTGTCAATATAATTGTCTTTTTCCCTAAGCCTATCCATTTAAAATGTTACAGAGCTTGGAGAATACAAACCCTTCATGAAATGACTAAGAATGAATGATTAATTTGGGAATTCATATTAATGTTTCATAGAAATTATAGGTCACATGAATATCCAAAGTGTGTATGTACTCAAAGAAGCATTACTATCCAGGGATACTGAAAATTAATGGATTCCTTGTCTCACTATTTAAAAAAAATATGAGAACTCTGATAATTTTATAGTAACCAATAATTTTTATTTAGTTTGTGTATATGTGTGTGTTATTCAACAATACCAAGAATAAAAAGTCACTTTAAGTACTGAAAGACATTGAGAATTATTCTATTTTGATGAAAAAAAATATTGTTTCATATACAAATAGCCTCATCAACAATCTGCTTTCTTGTGCCTTTGAGAATTTAGATTTCAGTTTTCAGTATTAAATTGGATTGCTTTATGAATATAAAATGACAATGAACAGTTCTTCCATAAGGACAGCCAAAGGAAACTTGGTGAGTTAGCTTATTCAGATTCAAATTTTAATCTGGGAAATCATATCACAGTGAGACTCTGTTTAATATTTTTTCTTCCTAGTTTAAAAAAAAGTGACCTCTCTGGAGTAAATAAAAATATTGTTAAATTAATTTGTTCAGTCAATTATATCATATACATATTTTAAAACTTTCATGATAGTAACATAATCTCCATCTTGTGCAACCATTTTCTACCTTAAATATTATAAGTGTGTCTTTCATTTACAGTATGAAAGTGAAAGTCGCTCAGTCATGTCCAACTCTGCAACCCCATGGACTATAGCCTGCCAGACTCCTCTGTCCATGTGATTCTCTAGGGAGGAAAACTGGAGTGGGTTGCCATTTCTTCTCGAGAAGATCTTCCCAAACCAGAGATCAAACCCAGGTCTCCTACAATACAGGCAGTTTCTTTACAGGCTGAGCTAACAGGGAAGCCCCATTTACAGTATAGACATTTTCATTTTACTGAATATGAACATTTTATTAAGAATAGTAAGCAATGCAAAAGTACAGTAGGCTTAAGAAAAACACCTGCTTAACAATTCCTTAATGTCAAATTCTATCCACTTATTTGTATGTATTTTAAATATACTTAAAAGAAATAACATACAGATTTTAGTACAATATTCTAAACTAAATATTTTAATTGCATGATTACTGATGATTTTTGCAATGGTCCTGCAGCTTAGGCCTGACTATCCTCATTTTGCAAATGATAAAAGTAAGGTAAGAACCAAAATTTCCCAAAGGCATACACGAAAATTAAACAAGAATATTTGAGCTTACCTGTGTAATTTCAGGATCCATTGAAATGTGCAGCAAAATGGTATACCAAAAGTTTCATACCATTGAAAATGAGATTTTCTCAGAATAAGTTCTTTTCATCTGAATAACTCTCACAAGACAAATATTGAAAGGGATTTTTTCAAATATTTATCAATTAGCTTTTATTCATTGCTAATTTTGCATAATATTATACTATAAAAGAATACTTTTTGGATATATTCTTTCAAAAGTAATGCTGCATTAAAAGACACATTTTGCCACAATAAATATTTTACAGTATTTGTTTCTTCTACTATGTCAATAAGGGGAAAATCAATTAAAAATAATCACATAGACTCATATAAGTGTTGTGATTATTTCATTCTACATTTGCCTTGTCTCATCACAAAGACCCTGTATTTAGTGAGAAATATTATAATTTCCACATTAAAAAAATCATGTACATAAACAAACACAAAGTGTTAATATAATTTACAGTGTTGACTAGGTTAAGCAGCTTTTTTAAAGTCAAATAAATATGGTAGATTACACATATCATTTTCTTAGCTTTTGCTTTTATTTTTCATATCAACTCCAAAATGATTCCCCACAAATGATACTATAATTTCATTACTTTTAAATTTTCACTGTCATGCTAAATACAAGTTAATTTACTTCAAGAAATCATAAACTCTTTTTGTGTCATATAAATATATATTTATTAAACTATAAGTATGCTTCATAAATCCTAAATCAGTTTTCACAACTCTAATTGCATTTTGTTTCTTCAAGAATTTCTGTGATTATTATACAACCTATGAAATGGCTCACTACTATTTCAGATCTTCCTTTGTGATTATTTTAAATTCACTTTTTCACATGTATTAATATAGCTTCCAGGTGTATATATGTTACTGATGTATTTTTACTTCTTTATTATTCTCCTTGACTTGTATTATTCCTACACATTCAGTTCTTCTCCAGAAAGTCATCATTTTATTGTAGCAATGTGAAAAGGTTTTCCTAACTTAAATAGATCTTTAAGCCAAAAAAAGAGCAGGAGAAAATGTAGACAATAGGTTAATGTCTGGAGAATTTAGCATTCACAGGAAACTATGAAGATAATTCTATATGAAATATTAAATAAAGGAAATATTCAATATTGTATATTGAAAGACAAAATGTGTAGTGCCTATATGGAAATAAAATACCAGCAATATAATAAAAAAGGAACAAAAGTCTCTAGGAATAAAATTATTATGTGTAACAAGAGGTATATAAAGCATTTGAAGGACTCTCACCTTAAAATAAAAGCAAGTAGAATATACTTTAGTGCCTCTCAAAACTATTTTACGCAACCAATGTTTTGAAGATAAAAGTTAAGAAATTCAACCTCCACTGCAGCAATGTTTTTAAAATGTAGAAAGGAAATATGTGTTTTGCTGGAAGGGCTCACTTTTCTCTTTCTGTGATAGCAGTATTTTTTTTCTATTTAGCAATATAAATGATCCTTAACTTATCCTGGGAATGATCCTGTGTACATAGGTCTTAATATGCTCAGACAGACAAAATAGTCTTTGGAAATTTGTTGGTTCATTACTTAAAAATTAAGTGCTTATAGCTTGCCTTTTATGCCTTCTTGAAGTGTACCATATTAGTGGTTACTGAATGCAGAAAAATGAGTGAGGAAGCAGAAATGTTCAAACTTTTCAGAATATGCATATATATCTATACATATACAGACTTTATTTGCATAGGATTCAAAATCACTGCAGATGGTGACTGCAGCCATGAAATCAGGCGATGCTTGCTCCTTGGAGTAAAAGCCATGACCAACCTAAAAAGCATGTTAAAAAGCAGAGACATTACTTTGCCAACAAAGGTCTGTCTAGTCAAAGCTATGGTTTTTCCAGTAGTCATGTATGGATGTGAGAGTTGGACCATACACAAAGCTGAGCACCGAAGAATTGATGCTTTTCAACTGTGGTGTTGGAGAAGACTCTTGAGAGTCCCTTGGACAGCAAGGAGATCAAACCAGTCCATCCTGAAGGAAATCAGTCCTGAATATTCATTGGAAGGACTGAGGCTCAAGCTGACACTCCAATACTTTGGCCACCTGATGCAAGGATCTGACCCATTGGAAAATACTGCAATTCTGGGAAAGATTGAAGGATGACAGAGTATAACTGACTCTATGGATATAAGTTTGAGCAAGCTTTGGGAGTTGATGTTGGACAGGGAAGCCTGATGTCCTGCAGTCCATGGGATCACAAAGAATTGGACTCAACCGAGCTACTGAACTGAACTGAACTGGTATATATTAAAAGTAGCTTCTAAATCTCACTTGTTTAAGCATCCTCTAGCCAGTTAATACATATGCTTGATTATGAAAATCGTAATACAGGCAGTTGAATGTTTTGGGACTGAAAAAGGACCATTTTAATTCTAATGCTATTTGAAGTTCCTTTAGCATGTGATGTAGTTGACATTTCAAAATTCTCTTTTTTTTCCCACATTTCCGCCACCTCTGCTTTTCTCCTCTTTTTCTAGCTACTGAATCACAGGCTTGACACACTCTACAAATCACCTATTTTATTATTGTTGCTTAAATAGTCATTTTCAAAACTATTATTGCCAAGTAAGATTTTGCCACAGTTTTAGTAAGCTACAACTCTTAAGTATTTATGGCCAAGCAAAAAATACAAATGTATGTTTTTTGAACTTGTAACATCCCCCATACATTCTCATCCATAGATTTCTATCTACTCTATCTCTAAAAAGTATTTAAAGGAAGTTCATTTCTCTCCACTGTCCTCACTCTATTGAGGTCATAATAATCTACTATCCAAATGAGACTAATGGCATCCTAATAAATCTTTCTGATTCTAGTCTTAAATTCGTAAAATCTATCTCAAGAATCTGCTTCTTTTGACTGTGTGGATCACAACAAATTGTGTAAAATTCTTAAATAAATGGGAATACCAGAACACCTTACCTGCCTCCTAAGAAACCTGTATGCAGGACAAGTAGCAACAGTTAACACCAGATATGGAAAAACAGACTGGTTTAAAATTGGAAAAAGAGTATGTCAGGGCTGTATATTGTCATCCTGCTTATTTAACTTCTATGCAGAATACATCAAGTGAAATGCTAGGCTGGATAAACCACAAGCTGTAATCAAGATTTCAGGGGGGAAAATCAACAACCTCAGACATGGGGATGATAACACATTAATGGCAGAAAGAGAAGAGGAACAAAAGATCCTCTTGATGAAGGTGAAAGAGGAGAGTGAAAAATCTGGTGTAAAGCTCAACATTCCAAAAAAAAAAAAGATCATGGCCTCTGATCCCATCAATACATGGCAAATACATGAGGAAATGATGGAAACAGTGACAGACTTTATTTTTTGGGGCTCCCAATCATTGCAGATGGTGACTGCAGGCCATGAAATTGAAAGATGCTTGCCTTTTGGAATAAAAGCTATGACAAACCTAGACAGTGTATTAAAATGCAGAGACAACATTTTGCCAACAAAGGTTCATATAGCCAAAGCTATGGTTTTTCCAGTAGTCCTGTGAGGATGTGAGAGTTGGACCATAAAGAAGCCTGAGTACTAAGAATTGATGCTTTCAAACTGTGGTGCTGAAGAAGACTCTTGAGAGTACCTTGGACAGCAAGGAATTCAAACCAGTAAATCCTAAAAAAAATTAACTCTGAATATTCATTGAAAGGACTGATGCTGAAGCTGAAGCTCCAATATTTTAGCCATCTTATGAGAAGAGCTGCCTCATTGGAGAAGACCCTGATGCTGGGAAAGATTGAGGGCAAGAGGAGACAGGTACAGCAGAGTATGAGATGGTTGGATGACATCACTGACTCAATGAATATTAGTTTGAGCAGACTCTGGAAGATAATGAAGGACAAGGAAGCCTGGTATGCAACAGATCATGGGGTCACAAAGAATTGGACATGACTTAGCAAGTGAGCAACAACAAAAAAGGAAGCCTTACAGGCTGGTGCATCATGATATGCTGTTACGAGTGTAACAACAAAGTCTTTAATAATTAACATTAAGACCCTTCTGAGGTATGTATTCCCAAGAGTTGGCCAACCATCAACATGTTTCTGTATTCTCTTGTAGATATGCAAGGCAGAGAAATTAAATTTTTCCTAACATATAAAGAAGAAAATATTTGTTGTAACAGCAGCAGGCTCAGTAGAGAAAATGTGGATATTATACAAGGATTTTTTATTAATATAAAAAACTCAATCACAAAATCCAAAGAATGCTCAGCACTTTAAATGTCATTTTTATAGGTAAATATTTTTGTGTAGTTTTATTCGTTGGCCACCTGATATACTTACCTGATGTGAAGAACTGATTCATTGGAAAAGACTCTGATACTGGGAAAGATTGAAGGCAGAGAAGAAAGGATGCGCAGAGGATGAGATGGCTGGATGGCATCTCCAACTCAATGGACATGAGTTTGAGCAAGCTCTGGGAATGGGTGATGGACAGGGAAGCCTGATGTGCTGCAGTCCATGGAGTCACAAAAAGTTGGACATGACTGAGCTACTGAACTTATATTTGTTGGTTTATTATTATTTCCTTATATAGCTTAATCTTATCAGTTTTAATCATATTTGTTTTACTAATATATGGATATATTTTCTTTTTAATATAAATTTATTTATTTTAATTGGAGTTTAATTATTAATATATGGATATATTTTCAAAGAGAGCTTCCCATCTGCCTCAGGGGCAAAAAATCCACCTCCCAATGCAGGGTTGCAGGATATGTAGTTCAATCCCTGGATCAGGAAGATCCCCTGGAGGAGGAACTGGCAACCCACTCCAGTATTCTTGCCTGGGAAATCCCATGGGCAAGAATAGGGAAGAAACAAGTTAAAGCAATGCTATGGATGACTACTCAAGTTTGAGCAGATATACTTGCACCTTTAGGAATTTTTGAGGTAGATTACTATTTGAAGCAAAATAGTGCTAGAACTCTCAGCCGTGTCTGACTCTTTGCAACCCCATGGATTTTAGCCTGCCAGGCTCCTCTGTCTTTGGGATTTGCCAGGCAAGTTTACTGGAGTGGATTGTCATTTCCTTCTCCAGGGGATCTTCCCAACCCAGGATCGAACCTGTGCCTCCTGTGTCTCCTACATTGGCAGGCAGATTCTTTACCACTGAGACACCTGGGAAGACATGAAGCAAAATAGACTTCATCTTTATTCTTTTGATACAACAGGTTGACTGTGTTTAGTCTCAGAAGCTTAAGCAATCATTTGGAATCAGTCTGATTCAGCAGCTTTACAAACCTTGGCTAGGTGAGTGGATAGGATTCAGAACTATTGCAGAGAACTCAACTAAGATAGAGACTTCATAGTGCCCATTCAAATTAATGACAGTAAACATTGGTGACCTCGGCAACAGAAGCCAAAATGGATTGACCAAAGGGAGCCAGATGGCAGTGCACTGAGAAGTGTGAATGATAAATGAGGGAGCAAGAGACAGAGGGAAGAAAATATTCTTAAAATATTCCATGGCAAAGCAAAGTTAATGAAAATAGCAGTTTTCTCAACTTAGAGGAAATATGTTAACAGTCATTATCACTATGTTGTAGAATTGCAAGTAACTATAATTTTTTTCATATGTTTCATACATTTTAAATTAACCACATTCAACATGTATCCCTTTACAGTCAGAACAACAACAACAAAAAATTAACATACTTTTAAAAATAAGCGATTGGGCTAAAACACCAGAATGCATGAAATTTACAATCCAGTTTCTGGCACACTTCCCAAAAGGTGAGCATCTGGATCTCCTGAAGCAAATGGAGAGTTGTGTGTTTGGCCCTGTGGCTGTGAGGTAGATCTAAATTCACAGAAGAGTTCAGGCTTATACCCTGGAGCTGTTATGGCAAACTGTACATCTAATTGACAGCTTCTCTGCTGAAAACATCAATAATCTTTCATTGTGGGCTCCAGATCTTGGGCAAGACTCTGAGGGCTCATTTCAGTAACTTATAGCTTTACAGGTCACCTTTGCAGCAGATTTATATAAAGATCTTACAGTGGAGAGGACAGAGTGGGAGGGTATTTGGGGATATGTTCTTACACTCTGAAAACCTAGGTTAAAATTCTTCTTCAAAATGCATATGCACAGAGCCAGATAAATACAGTTTTTAATGTCATTTTCCATTTGTTCTTATCTAAAGTTTACTGAGTCAACTCCCAATGGAACCACTGATTTCTTAGTTTTCTGTCACATAAAATTATAGAACAATGACAAAATAAAAAATGTAAAGAGAAAATCATTGAATTAAAATATCTTGATGGATATTTACATTATTTTCTTTTTTTCTAGTGAAAGTAGTTTTTAGATTTACATTTATTGCAAGAGCATGGCTCATATTTGAGAGACTTAATCCCTTAATTTCCTTCTGGAAAGATTTAGACCTGCATTGTTCAGTAGGTAACCACCATTTGTGGTTATGTGGCTATTTAAATTTAACAAAAATTGGACTGATGCACGGGGATAATCCAGAGAGAAGGTGTGGGGCGGGAGGGGGGAGGTGGGGGTCTGGATTAGGAGTTCATGTACACTAGTGGCTGATTCATGTCAATGTATAGCAAAATGAATACAGTATTGGAAAGCAAAACAAACTAAAAAATAAAAATTAATTAAAGAAAAAATAAAAATAAAAAATAATAAATTACTTGGTCAATCTAAACACATTCCATTTTCTCAGCAGCCAGACATGGTTGGTGGATACTATCATACTGGATTGTATGCTGAACCTGAGATGTGGTTATTGGCTTGGCAAATTCCACTGAAATGAAACAGACAATTTCACTGTACAGCACTGTCATAGATCTGATCTGCTTGGAGATCAACTTGGATTAACTTGTTGCTAGGCATTCCAGGAGCTGGGTGGGAAGCATGTCTTTTGCATTAAAGGACTCTTGTTACAGACACTACTGGCTTTCCTCAAACTATCAATGCTCATCCTTTAGCTGATTCCCAATAACCAAGACTTCATTTCTCATCCTCTCTTAATGGTGAGTATACCAAGTGACTATGAAACTGGAGCCTATTATACAAAGTGAAGTAAGCCAGAAAGAAAAACACCAATGCAATATACTAACACATATATATGGAATTTAGAAAGATGGTAACCATAACCCTGTATGCAAGACAGCAAAAAAGACACAGATGTATAGAACAGTCTTTTGGACTCTGTGGGAGAGGGAGAGGGTGGGATGATTTGGGAGAATGGCATTGAAACATGTATAATATCATATATGAAATGAATCACCAGTCCAGTTTTGATGCATGATACTGGATGCTTGGGGCTGGTGCACTGGTTCACTTGTTGTTGTTGGTGGTGGTGGTTGTCTTTGTTGATTAAGTGGACAATGATTTGGTTAATGAGAAAGTCAGTGCATTTAACTTTATAAAACTGATTTCCTTGTAGCTTCTTCTGTGTACTTCTCCCTATGGTATGTATGAAAAATACATTGCACTCTTTAAAATATTTATTTTTTCATGAAAGTTTTTGTTTTATTATACAAAAAGGACAAAATCAATTTGTGCATGCCATTCATCTTTTTCCTGCTCCGTTTTACCTGACAGAATTATTCAATGATATCCAAAAGAGGACAAACTCCCTTAAAATTATGAAGATAAAATTTATATGTAAAGACAGTGGCAGTGTAACATGTGTGATATCATAAGTGAAACGAATCGCCAGTCCAGGTTTGATGCAGGATGCAGGATGCTTGGGACTGATGCACGGGGATAATCCAGAGAGAGGGTGTGGGGTGGGAGGGGGGAGGTGGGGGTCAGGATTGGGAGTTCATGTACACTCGTGGCTGATCCATGTCGATGTGTAGCAAAACGAATACAGTATTGTAAAGCAAAACAAACTAAAAAAATAAAAATTAATTAAAGGTCAAAAAAAAAAAAAATAAAGGCAATGCCAAAGAATGCTCAGAAAAAAAAAAGAAAAAAAAAAAAGACCAGAGTAGAAAGAAAGAAGTTTGCTTTTGAACGGCCATATATCACAAATCATTGAACAGAGTGAGAAAATTCCTTTTTCTTGGTTTAACCACAAAGTGGTATCTGATATATGCAGATGATACAACTAAATCTAAATGGTACAATGACTTTTGTAGAAAAGGCCCTAGGTATCTACAGGGATTGTGCCTGTGATGCAAGGCCACTTTAGCCCTCCAATTCTAAGATGCTGTATATAAAGGACAAGGACTCTTGGCAGCAGGAATGGAATATGCCAAGCCAATAACCACATCTCAGGTTCAATTTACTCATTAGAAGCTGCAGTGCTATTACTGTTCTTGTGTATTGTACAATCAAAGTTTCAGCCAATTATATGCAGTGTTTCTTGAGTCAAAATTCACCATTTCTGTGCTTTAGAGACTTCCATTAATCTCCTTAAGCAGATCATGATTTAACATCTTGCTGACTTCAGCAGGCTGAACACCTCTGAAAGATTTCACCAGCAATTTCATGAATCAAAATTTTTTTTTTTAATTTCAAATAAAATTCCCCTTATCCATGAAGCTCTTTAATGAACACAGCTGAAATAGACTTGCAATAATTTAACCATTAAACTCTGTCTGTAAAGAGAGGCTTTCTTTGCTATCCTGTGATGACATAGAAATGGGTTTGAAGTGTGGAAACATCTGCTATACTTGAGGTAAAACTAAAGATAATAGTCCCAATATATAAAATATACACATAACTATGATTTAGACCATTAAAAATCATCCTGCAAATTTATTTGACTTTTGATATTTAAAATTTTATATATTCTACCAGTAGAGTATATATGACTTAAACATTCCTCTTATTTCCATACAATCAAACTCTTATTTAAATATCATTTACCTACTTTAATAACTTATTTACAAAACTCAGATATTAATAATTATTTCAATCTCACTTCCCATAGTTACAATGTATCCAGTAGGTTTTTGCGACAAAGTTTATTAGTAGTAATTTTGATATATGTATGGGAATTTAATTTAGAGAAATAATATTTAGTCATAAAAAGCAAAACATAAGCCAAAATTATTCCAGAAATTGAAGGGACAGTAGAGAGTGAAGAGCAGAGAAAACATATGTGAATGCATTTAAATGCCAACTTTGTAAAATAATACTGATAATGATGTACTAATACATTAATATATATGGTATTAAAATATGTGACATTATGCTTATTAGTGGTATGAGGGTAAATAGATTTAGGGGCTTGTAGCTTTTGAAGTGCTGGTAGGATATTCTAACAGGAGAAGTGGTAAAATAAGTGATTTAAATTGTAGCACAATACTGCTATATTTAATTACTTTTTACATTGCTAACAACAAGGACCTACTGTGTAGCACAGGGAACTCTGCTCAATGTTATTGGCAGCCTGGAGGAAAGAGGTTTTTTATGTGGGTAGGGGGAATGAGTATATGTAAATGTATATGTATATGTGTATATGGGCTTCCCTGGTGGCTCAGAGGTTAAAGCGTCTGCCTCCAATGCGGGAGACCCGGGTTCGATCCCTGGGTCGGGAAGATCCTCTGGAGAAGGAAATGGCAATCCACTCCAGTATTCTTGCCTGGAGAATCCCATGGACGGAGAAGCCTAGTAGGTTACAGTCCACGGGGTCGCAAAGAGTCGGACACGACTGAGTGACTTCACCATATGTGTATATATGTATATATGGCTGAATCCCTTTGCTGTTCACCTGAAACTATCATAACATTCTTGATCATCACCTATACTCCAATATAAACTGAAAAGTTTAAAAATAAATAAATAAAACCTCATAAAACATAAAAAAATTAAAAATACTTCAAAAATAAAACATAAATAAAATACAGTACATTAAGTCAAGTATTCATGTTGTAATTTCTTCAATAAAGGCTAAAAGGATATAACAAAAGGTATAATTAACAACCTAATTGACTAAAATATATGATAATAAGAGAAGTTTCTCAATTACCTCTAGATAGTCATGAAAGGAAAGAAATAAACAAATTTCAGGGAAAATAAATTGGAATAAATACTGATATGGTAGATTTAAAGCTAAATATACTCATGTCTATATTAAGTGAAAGTTGACAAACTGCTCCATAGCATATTTCATATTGCTCACTATTTTAGTTACTTTTTCTTGTGTCTATCTCTTATATTTTCAGTTCAGTTTAATGCACATAGAGGGAATTACTTGCTCCAGGGATGAGCAGCTTGGCCATGTGGATTTTCCTCAGCCAACAGAAAGAAGCAGAAATGAAACGTAAAATGTTCAAGTCCAGGTTTTTGTTGTTGTTGTTGTTTTAATCAAAAGCTTCAGCTTTTCTGAAAACTTCTGATTTCTGCTCTGACAAATATGCATCAGTCTGCTGTTTCAAGAAAAAAAATGAGTGATACATGAACCAGACCAAAAGCAAACCTGCATTTTAGAAAGAGCAATGGAGAGTAATGAAGCCCAGTGTACATTAGTAGCACCTCAGTCAGGCAGATGGATGGGCAAAAAAACATGCTTAAGTTCTATGTCAGTGAGATTGCTAGCTATTTTTATGCAGCAAAGGGTATCTGTAACTCCCTTTATCATAGTCTCTGAAATCATTAAGGTGCTATCTAGTGAATTGTTTCTTAAAGTGTTTCTAGAAAGCTTAAGGACATGGTCTGAGAGAAGTCTGATGTATCCAATCTACCTGTAATTACACTTTAAGACAGAGACATGCCTGTAAAATAATCATGGCTTTGCAATACAGAAAAATAAATGAATATAGAGAAAAAGTTACAGTGTTTCTGAGAAAGAAAGCTTTAGAAGAAAAAGTGTCATTGATCTTGGTTAAAAGAAAGTAAATATGAAACACAAAAGACATTTAGTCTCCAGTTTTTCTGTTTACCAGCAAGAAATGGATTAAGAAAGCTTACCAGATGCCAAACAGTATATACATACATATATATACACACACACACATTATATATATATATATAAATTATTTGTATATATATAAATAAATATATATTTAATTATATTTATATTTATATCTTTATATAAATATATATATTTAAAGCTCTCTTTAAAGTTGAAAAAATAATATAATGAAAATGAAAGGTATCTCAGAGACAGAATGGAAAAATGAACTATGGAGCCACTCCCAGGAAACAGACTGTTTCCGACTTTTAGTCGGGAGACATTTGGGGACAAAAGTTGACTGTTTGCCACCAATCCTAATGATGAGTATGTGTTTTCCAGTTTTTCTGAATGGAGATGCTGCTTGCCATTAACCTTTTCCCGTGTGACTATTGTTTGTGGGATATCAGCTCAGTTCAATCGGTCAGTCGTGTCTGATTCTTTTTGACCCCATGAATTGAAGCACGTCAGGCCTCCCTGTCCATCAGCAACTCCCGGAGTTCACTCAAACTCACATCCATAGAGTCAGTGATGCCATTCAGCCATCTCATCCTCTGTCGTCCTCTTTTCTTCCTGCCCCGAATCCCTCCCAGCATCAGAGTCTTTTCCAATGAGTCAACTCTTCTCATGAGGTGGCCAAAGTACTGGAGTTTCAGCTTTAGCATCATTCCTTCCAAAGAACAAACAATACAGTATTGTAAAGTAAAATAAAGTAAAAATAAAAATTAAAAACAAACAAACAAAAAAAACAAAGAACACCCAAGACTGATTTCCTTTAGATGGATTGGTTGGATCTCCTTTCAGTTCAAGGGACTCTCAAGAGTCTTCTCCAACACCACAGTTCAAAACCATCAATTCTTTGGCACTCACTTTCTTCACAGTCCAACTCTCACATCCATACATGCCCACTGGAAAAACCATAGCCTTGAATAGATGGACCTTTGTTGGCAAAGTAATGTCCAGCTTTTCAATATGCTATCTAGGATGGTCATAACTTTCATTCTAAGGAGTAAGTGTCTTTTAATTTCATGGCTGCAGTCACCATCTGCAGTGATTTGGGGGCCTCAAAAAATAAAGTCTGACACTGTTTCCACTGTTTCCCCATTATTTGCCATGAAGTGATGGGACCGGATGCTATGATCTTCGTTTTCTGAATGTTGAGCTTTAAGCCAACTTTTTCACTCTCTTCTTTCACTTTCATCAAGAGGCTTTTTTAGTTCCTCTTCACTTTCTGCCATGAGGGTGGTGTCATCTGCATATCTGAGGTTATTGATATTTCTCCTGGCAATCTTGATTCCAGCTTGTGCTTCTTCCAGCTCAGCATTTCTCATAATGTACTCTGCAAATAAGTTAAATAAGCAGGATGACAATATACAGCCTTGACATACTCCTTTTCCTATTTGGATCTAGTCTGTTCCATGCCCAGTTCTAACTGTTGTTTCCAGACCTGCATACAGATTTTCTCAAAAGGCAGGTTAGATGTTCTGCTATTCCCATCTCTCAGAATTTTCCACAGTTTTCTTCTTTTTTTCTTTTACTTTATTTTACTTTACAATACTGTATTGGTTTTGCCATACATCATTGTGATCCACACAGTCAAAGGCTTTGGCATAGTCAATAAAGCAGAAATAGATGTTTTTCTGGAACTCTCTTGCTTTTTCCATGATCCAGCGGGTGTTGGCAATTTTATTTTTGGTTCCTCTGCTTTTTCTAAAACTGGCTTGTACATCTGGAAGTTCACAATTCACGTATTGCTAAAGCCTGGCTTGGAGAATTTTGAGCATTAATTTACTAGTGTGGGAGATGAGTGCAATTGTGCGGTAGTTTGAGCATTCTTTGACATTGTTTTTCTGTTAGATTGGCATGAAAGCTGACCTTTTCCAGTCCTGTGGCCACTACTGAGTATTCCAAATTTGCTGGCATATTGAGTGTAACTTTTTCACAGCATCATCTTTCAGGATTTGAAATAGCTCTACTGGAATTCCATCACCTCCACTAGCTTTGTTCATAGTGATGCTTTCTAAGGCCCACTTGATTTAACATTCCAGGATGTCTGGCTCTAGGTGAGCGATCACACCATCGTGATTATCTGGGTCGTGAAGATCTTTTTTGTACAGTTCTTCTGTGATTCTTGCCACCTCTTCTTAATATCTTCTGCTTCTGTTAGGTCCAAACCATTTCTGTCCTTTATCGAGCCCATCTTTGCATGAAATATTCCCTTGGTATCTCTAATTTTCTTGAAGAGATCTTTAGTCTTTCCCATTCTGTTGTTTTCTTCTATTTCTTTGCATTGATCACTGAGGAAGTCTTTCTTACCTCTTCTTGCTATTCCTTGGAAGTCTGCATTCAGATGTTTATACTTTCCTTTTCTCCTTTGCTTTTAGCATCTCTTCTTTTCAAAGCTATTTTTAAGGCTACCCAAGACAGCCATTTTGCTTTTTTGCATTTCTTTTCCATGGGGATGGTCTTGATCCCTGTCTCCTGTACAATGTCACGAACCTCTGTCCATTGTTCATCAGGCACTCTGTCTATCAGATCTAGTCCCTTAAATCTACTTCTCACTTCCACTGTATAATCATAAGGGATTTGATTTAGGTCATACCTGAATGGTCTAGTGGTTGTCCCTACTTTCTTCAATTTAAGTCTGAATTTGGCAATCAGGAGTTCATGATCTGAGCCACATTCAGATCCCAGTCTTGTTTTTGCTGAATGTATAGGACTTCTCCATCTTTGGGTGTAAAGAATGTAATCAATCTGATTTCAATGTTGGCCATCTGATGATGTCATATGTAGAGTCTTCTCTTGTGTTGTTGGAAGAGGATTTTTACTATGACCAGTGTGTTCTGTTGGCAAAATTTCATTAGACTTTGCCCTGCTTCATTCAGTATTCCAAGGCCAAATTTGCCTGTCACTCCAGTTGTTTCTTGATTTCCTTCTTTTGCATTCCAGTCCCTTGTAATGAAAAGGACATCTTTTTTGGGTGTTGGTTCTAAAAGGTCTTGTAGTCTTTATAGAACCATTCAACTTCTGCTTCTTCAGCATTACTGGTTGGGGCATAGACTTGGATTACTGTGATATTGAATGGTTTGCCTTGGAAAAAAAGAGATCATTCTGTCATTTTTGAGATTGCATCCAAGTACTGCATTTTGACTGTTTTGTTGACCATGATGGCCACTCCATTTCTTCTAAAGGATTCCTGCCCATAGTGGTAGATATAATGGCCATCTGAGTAAAATTCACCCATTCCAATCCATTTAGTTCACTGATTCCTAGAATGTCGACATTCACTTTTGACATTTCATGTTTGACCACTTCCAATTTGCCTTGATTCATGGACCTAACATTCCAGGTTCCTATGCAATATTGCTCTTTACAGCATCAGACTTTGCTTCTATCACCAGTCACATCAACTTCTGGGTATTGTTTTTGCTTTGGCTCCATCCCTTCATTCTTTCTGGAGTTATTTCTCCACTGATCTCCGGTAGCACTTTGGGTACCTACTGACCTGAGGAGTTCCTCTTTCAGTATCCTATCATTTTGCCTTTTCCTACTGTTCATGGGATTCTCAAGGCAAGAATACTGAAGTGGCTTGCCATTCCCTTCTTCAGTGGACCACATTCTGTCAGACCTCTCCACCATGACCCATCCATCTTGTGTGGCCCCACAGGCATGGCTTAGTTTCATTGAGTTAAACAAGGCTGTGGTCCTAGTGTGATTAAATTAACTAGTATTCTGTGATTGTGGTTTCAGTGTGTCTGCCCTCTGATGCCCGCTTGCAACGCCTTCCATCTTACTTGGGTTTCTCTTACCTTGGACGTGGGTATCTCTTCATGGCTGCTCCAGCAAAGTGCAGCCTCTGCTCCTTACCTTGGACAGAGGGTATCTCTTCGCCGCCCCTCCTGACCTAAATGTGGAGTAGCTCCTCTCGGCCCTCCTGTGCCCACAGAGCCACCCCTCCTTGGATGTGGAATGCTCCTCTAGGCCACCGCCTCTGGCCTTGGGCGTTGTGTAGCTTCTCCCTGCCACTGCCTCTGACCTCGGATGTGAGGTAGCTCCTTTCAGAGAATATATGGACATATAACTGATCATTTTATGTCTCAGTATTCTAAAACAAAGACAGCCAGAATCAGACATGATAAAAAAAATAATAACATTCTTAGTGTTTAATCAGTTTCATATCTGGATGAAAGTTTTGTGGTTTGGGAAAGAAGAAAATGTCTTGATATTTTGCATTTTGGGTGGTGGTGGTTATAAATCACTATGACCAATAGGGTGAACTGCAACATGTCACTGATACAGATTCCAAACGTGATGAAAATGGTTTAATAAATGAGAGGGAAGACTCTCTTTCTGTCTTATCAAAAATGTATGTTTGTAAAATAAAGTGCATAGTAATACATCAAAAATATATTTAAAAGATTGTAAAAGTTGGCTTTTAAAATTAGTGATCAGTTTTGAAATACAGCACAAATACAATCAACAAAAAAACAAAAAGGATAAGTTGCATTTCACTTTTTAAAATTTCTTCTCTTCTAAAGACACTATAAGAAAATAAAAAGAGTAGCCATATACTAGGGGCAAGAAAGCAAATACAAATACAAATACAAAAAAAAAAATCTTGTTCAGAACCTGTATCAAAAATACATATGGAATTCATATTTTAAAATATACATATACTAAATAGGAATAAGATTTGATTGGACATTTCATCAATAAGATATATAAAGATGGAAATTAAGTATATGAAAATACGTTCAGCATCATATATCACTAAGGGATTGCAAATTACACAGCAGTGAGATACCACTGCATGCCTATTACAATGGCAAAAATTCAAAAAAACTGAAATCACGTGTTGGTCAGTTTAAGATGCAGCAAGAATTATTATTCATTTTTCATAAGATTCAAATGATACCCTCACTCTGGAAAACAGTTTGGTTAGTTCTTACAAGCTAAATATCATCTTATCATAGGAACCAATAATTCCATGCTAGCTATTTACCTAGCTAAGTTGAAAATTCATACCTATATAAAAATTTACACATGGATATTTATGGCAGATTTATTCATAATTTATTCAAAATGAAAATAACAAATATTTATTTAAAGAGGTGCACAGGTAAGCTGTGATATGGTCATACAATGAAGCTTTGATATATGCATACAATGAAATATTACTTGGTGACAGAAAAAAGTGAGCTATTAAGCCACAAAAAGACACGGATGAAACTTAAATGTCTACTGAAAATTGAAAAAAAAAAAAGTGAGTTTGAAAAGGCTACATGGTATATTACTTTAACTATATAACATTGTGTATGTTATCCATTTTGCATAGTATATATACTATGTCACTGCTGCTAAGTCCGACTCTGTGTGACCCCATAGCAGGCAGCCCACCAGGCTCTGCTGTCTCTGGGATTCTCCAGGCAAGAACACTGGAGTGGGTTGCCATGTCCTTCTCCAATGCATGAAAGTGAAAAGTGAAAGTGAAGTCACTCAGTCGTGTCCGACCCTCAGCGACCCCATGGATTACAGTCTTCCAGGCTCCTCCATCCACGGGATTTTCCAGGCTATCCAACAATAATTTGACTATATTTCAACTGTATTCTGAAAGGGCAACACTAGACAGAATAAAAAAGATGAATATTTGGCAGGGGTCTCAAGAGAGGAAGCAAGTGATGAGTAGGTGGAGCCCAAAGGATTTTAAAGAGAGTTAATTTCTTCTGTGTGATAATGTAATGGTGGATACATGATGCAATGGTGAATACATTAAATTTTGTCAAAACCTGTACAATGTAAAACAAAGGAGTGAACCATATATATATATATATATATATATGTATGTATGTATAGGACTGACATCCTTCATAGCTCAGTTGGTAAAGAATCTGCCTGCAATGCAGGAGACCCAGGTTCAATCCTGCGTTGGGAAGACACTCTAGAGAAGGAAATGGCAACCCACTCCAATATTCTTGCCTGGAGAATTTCCTTGGACAAAGGAGTCTGGAGGGCTACAGTTCACGGGGTCACAAAAGTCAGACATGACTTAGCAACTAAACCACCACCATATATATGTGTGTGTGTGTGTGTGTGTGTGTGTGTGTGTGTGTATAATAAAAATTTCAGTGTTAACATTATTTCACTTGGGGGTATAGCTTAGTGGTAGAGCTTTTGACAGTAGATTAGCTCATTGAACTCATATGACTTCAATATAAAGAAAATCATTATTAGCCTCATTCACAAAATACAATACAGTAGATCATAGTGTCACATTTTTTTCTACCAAATTAATCATGCATAAACACCATTGAGCTGGTGGGCTAGGCAGCAGTGGAGCAAAAATTAGAGGTAGCAATATAGGAGAAATGAAAAGAAAGAAGGAAAGATCTAAATTCAGACATGATGAATAAAAAATAAATCAATTATTTTACTTTTAAGTGGAATACTGTAGAGGATTTAAGCTACTCTGAATTGACAGGGCAGCTGGAGAAAAATGGCCACATTTATTTATTTCATTACAAATGCCCTCTGTTTTCTTCTCAAAAGTGACTGGTCCTAGTCAAGCACTCTTGCTGCTTATCCCTAATATCTTCAAAATTTTAACTTCTTATCTGAATGGCTGTTAAACTAGTATTTAAATGAAATTTCATTGAACAACTAGATTTGTGGTAAATGATATTAAACTAAGCAATAGATATGCAGATGACACCCCCCTTATAACAGAAAGTGAAGAAGAACTAAACAGCCTTTTGATGAAAGTGAAAGAGGAGAGTGAGAACGTTGGTTTAAAACTCAACATTCATAAAACTAAGATCATGACAGCCGGGCCCATCACTTCATGGCAAATAGATGGGCAAACAGTGGAAACAGTGACTGACTTTATTTTTCTGGGCTCCAAAATCACTGCAGTTGGTGATTGCAGCCATGAAATTAAAAGACGCTTACTCCTTGGAAGGAAAGTTATGACCAACCTAAACAGCATATTAAAAAGCAGAGACATTACTTTGTCAACAAGGGTCCATCTAGTCAAAGCTATGGTTTTTCCAGTGGTCATGTATGGATGTGAGAGTTGGACTGTAAAGAAAGCTGAGCGCTGAAAAATTGATGTTTTTGAACTGTGGTGTTGGAAAAGACTCTGGAGAGTCCCTTGGACTACAAGGAGATCCAACCAGTCCATCCTAAAGGAGGTCAGCCCTGGGTGTTCATTGGTAGGACTGATTTTAAAGCTGAAACTCCATACTTTGGCCACCTGATGTGAAGAGCTGACTCATTTGAAAAGACCCTGATTTGGGTAAAGATTGAAGGCAGGAGAAGGGTATGACAGAGGATGAGATGGTTGGATGGCATCACCGACTTAATGGACATGGGTTTGGGTGGACTCTGGAAGTTGGTGATGGACAAGGAGGCCCTGCGGGCTGCGGTTCATGCGGTAGCAAAGAGTCAGACACAACTGAGTGACTGAACTGAACTGAACTGAAACAATAGAAGATAATAGTAAAGCATAAGAAGATGTGGTGCATGTATGTAATGGATTATTACTCTGCCATAAATAAAGAATGAAATTATGCCATTTGCAGTGATATGGATACACCTATATATTTACCATACCAAGTGAAGTCAGTCAGACACAGAAAGTTAAATACCTGATATCGCTTATATATGGAAATTTGAAAAAAAAAAGAAAAGAAAAACGTACACTTTAACTTATCTACACAACAGACATAGAGGTACAGATGTAAAAAACAAATTTACAGTTACTAAGGGAGTAGGGGGAAGAGATAATTTGAGACTGAGATTGACATATACACACTTAGGTCTACCTTGTAGCTCAAACATTAGTCTGTCTGCAATGCAGGAGACCCGGGTTTGATCCCTGGGTTGGGAAGATCCTCTCAAGAAGGGAATGGCAATCCACTCCAGTATTCTTACCTGGAGAATCCCATGGACAGAGGAGCCTGGATGTCTATAGTCCATGGTATTTCAAAGACTTGGACATGACTGAATTAACTAACACTTCACTACTACTGTACATACTACTATATATGAAATGTTGCTGTTCAGTAGCTCAGTCATGTCTGACTCTTTGTGACCCTGTGAACTGCAGCACACCAGGCTTTCCTGTCCTTCATTGTCTCCTGGGTTTTGTTTAAATTCATTCCATGGAGTCAATGATGCCACATAACCATCTCATCCACTGTCATCCCCTTCTCCTCTTGTCCTTGATCACCAGGGCCATTTCCAGACTCTTCACATCAGGTGCCAAAGTATTGGAGTTTCAGCTTCAGCATCAGCCCTTTCAATGAATATTCAGGGTTGATTTCCTTTAGGACTGGCTAGTTTGACCTCCTTGCTGACCAAGGAACTCTCAAGAGTCTTCTCCAGCATCATAGTTTGAAACCATCAATTCTTCAGCACTCAGCATTTTTTATGGTTCAAATCTCACATTCATACATAAATACTAGAAAACCACAGCTTTGACTAGACAGACCTTTATTGGCAAAATGATGTCTCTGCTTTTTAATATGTCTAGTTTTTTCACAGCTTTTCTTCCAAGGAGCACTTGTCTTCTAATTTTGTGGCTGCAGTCAATATCTGCAGTGACTCTTGTAGACCAAGAAAATAAAATTTATCATTGTTTCCACATTTTCCCCATCAATGTGCCATAAAGTGATGAAACTGGATGCTTTTTTTTTTTTTTGGAATATTCAGTTTTAAGCCAGCTTTTTCACTCTCCTCTTTCACCTTCCTCAAGAGCCTCCTTACTTCATCTTCATTTTCTGCCATTCAGGTATCATGTGCACATCTGAGGTTAAAATTTCTCATGGCAATGAGATTAGCTTGTGATTCATCCAGCTAAGCATTTCACATGATGTACTCTACATATAAATTAAATAAGCAGGGTAACAATATGTAGCCTTGAGGTACTCCTTTCTCAATTTTGAGTCAGTCAGTTATTTCATGTCTGGTTCTAGCTGTTGCTTCTTGTCCTGCATACAGGCTTCTTAGGAGAAAGGTAAGGTGATCTGGTATTCCCATCTCTTTAAGAATTTTCCACAGTTTGTTTGACTAAAGCCTTTAGTCAAAGGCTTTAACACGGTCAATCAAACAGACGTAGTTTTTTTTTGTTTTGTTTTGTTTGTTTTTTGTTTTAATTCCCTTGCTTTTTCTATGATCCAGTGGATGTTGGCAATTTGATCTCAGGTACGTCTGGCTTTTCTAAATCCAGTGTGAACACCTTGAAGCTCTTGGTTCTCATACTTCCGAAGCCTAGTTTGAAGGAGTTGAGCATAATTTTGCTAGTTACAGCATGAAAGTAAGGGCTTCCCTGATGGCTCAAATGGTACAGAATCCACCAGCAATGCAGAAGACCGAGGTTCTATCCTGAGGCTGGGGAGATCCCTTGCAGAAGAGACTATCCACTCCAGTATTCTTGCCTGGAGAATCTCATGCTCAAAGGAGCCTGGTGGTCTACATTCCATGGAGTCACAAAGAGTCGGACATGACTGAGTAGCTAAGCACAGCATACACAGTGTATAGCACAGGGAACTCTACTCAGTATTCTGTAATGACCTGTATGGGAAAATAATCTAAGAAAGAGGGGATATATAATATGTATGTGTATAACTGATTCATTTTGTTGTACCCATGCAACTAACACAAAACTGTAAATCAACCATGATCCAATAAAAAACATAGCTTAAAAAAAGAAAAATATTTCAGGATGGAAAGCATCAAATTTATATTAAAAAAAAAAACCATTTTTTCACATCTAAACCTAGACTTCTTTAGCATAATATTCAAGAGAAAACATTGAGTGCTGGAATATCTCACAGGTAGCTTTTTTTGAGACCATGCCAAAAATTAATTAAACTTTAAATGATCTTCTAAATACTTTAATGATAAATATCATTATTAAAAATGTTCCTACAGATTTAGAATAATGCTTATGAAGCATGTTTTAAAGTGTCTGCTTAGAAATTCTTGTTTCACGCTGATATATACTCTCTGGCACTTATCTATCTGTCACAGTGGAACATTGTGACATTTAGTCTGCTCTCTTGATACATGGCCTATTTGATTTGGATTTTCAAGTACCTCACCCAAATAGAATTTAGATGGTGCTTTTAATCACCATCCAGTCCTGACATCTTATTACATGATTCTGGTGAACTCTTCCTCCTCCTTTTCGATGAGTGATATATGAGGTTTTCTTATGGAAGAGAATGAAAAGATTCTTTATAAATTTCATCTTGAATAGAAGACGCCTCAGTTAATACATATTTCATAGGCTATAGCACTGTAGTGGCAATCTACCTTTTCTTGGAGGTTCCTGTCAGTTTCACATCTGGAAGTTACTTTGATGATCTCCTGTTTCATGATGTCATAATCTAAGAATTATATAGCTATATATATATGGAATGGTGGACTATTAAGCATTTTATCTTTTCTCAAAATATGCCAGCAGCTTTATTTGACAGAGAATATTTAGAAAGCTATTAACAGCACAAACTAAAAGTCAGAGAGAATAAAAGAAAGTTAGCATCATGTTAAAAAAGAAATTATTAGTTTGGAGTCTTGTGATAATTAACATGGAAAAATACATTATTTCCATGTTGAATTTATTCAGTATGAAATATCACTAATTTCTAAGCTGCCTATATTAAGTATCAATACTTAATGCTAATTGTCATTATATGGTAGAATCAATGCACAACTTAGTTTTACTTCATTCAGAGTGTTTTGGCTATGGCCCTAAGTATGTAGTTGCAAATTTGTTTTCAGTTAATTTGCTATTACCCAAACATTTTAAAAATCATCCTAAAAATCCTACCAAAATACATCTTGGTACATATTTAGGGATTTAATGGAAACAATGGGTCATTTCATGTAACAAAATATACTTCCAATACATTTATCAGCAAACATTTTAGGCCTAATTTTAGGCCTCCATAACATTGTATTAAAAAGAAATCACTGCATGCTGGCATATCTAACTAGTGGTTTTCCTTGAGATTATGCCAAAAATAAAACAAATTAGACACTACAAACACATTGATGATAAATAATGCTATTAAAAATTTCCCCACTTATAGGATAATGCTCTTGGAGAATTGTTATTTTACAATATTTAAATATCTGAACTTTCAATATTAAAACTTTCAACAAATGACCATACTATATTCATAGAGCAAAGAAAATAAAGCAAAAATAAACAAATGGGACCCTATTAAACTTAAAAATTTTGCACCACAAAAGAAACCATCAAGAAAAGACAATTTATTGAATAGGAAAAATATTTGCAATTTATATGACTGATAAGAAGCTATATCAAAAATATATAAGCAATTCATACATCATTTAAAAAGATGACCTGATTGAAAAAATAGGTGAGATAACCATATGGACACTTTTCCAAGGAGGAAATGCAGACAGCCAATAGGCACATGAAACATGCACAACCTTGCTAATGACCAGGGAAATGCATCTCAAAACCACAATGAGATATCACTTTGTACCTGTCATGATAGCTATTATGAAAAACAACAAAAATAAATATTGGTGAGGATGTGGGGAAAAGATAACCTTTGTACATTATTGGTGGAATGTAAATTGGCATAGCCAATTTGTGAAACCAAAGTATGAAGGTTTTTCAAAAAACTAAAAATAGACCTACCATAGTAGTAGTTGTTTTAGTCACTCAGTTTTGTACAACTGATTGTGACAGTAGACCACCAGATTCCTCTGTCCTTGGGGTTCTCCAGGCAAGAGTACTGGAGTGGGTTACCATTTCCTTCTCAAAGACCTACCATATGACGCAGCAATTCCACTCTTGGAAATAGATCAGAAAAAAAAAAAAAAAAACTAGTTCAAAAAGATAGATGCACCTCAATGTACATAGCAATATTACTTATAATTGTGAAGATATGGAATCAATCTAGGTGCCCATCAACAGAGGAATGGATAAAGAAGATGTAGTATATATGCGGTGGAACACTACTCAGCCATTAAAAATGATGTTTTGGCAGTTGCAGCATAATCACGGATGGACCTGAAGGGCATTATAATAAGTGAAATAAGTCGTACAGAGAAAGGCAGATACAGTATGAAATCACTTATATGTTGGATCTAAATAAAAGAACAAACTCGTGAATATAACAGAAAACAAGTGGACTCAGATATAGAGAAGAAACTAGTGGTTACCAGTAGAGAGAGGGAAGGGGGGAGAACAATAAAAGTGTAGGGAATTAAAATATATAAACTATCATGTATAAAATTAGTTACAAGGATATATTATACAACACAGAGTAAAAGCACATTATCTTATTATAACTATAAATAAAATATAACATTAAAATTGTGAACCACTATACTGTATACTCTGGAGAAGGGAACAGCAACCCACTCCAGTATTCTTGCCTGGAGAATCTCATGGACAGAGGAGAGCCTGGTGGGCTACTACAGTCCATGGGGTCTCAAAGAGCTGGACACGACTTTTACTTACTCACTCATACTGTATACTTATAATTTTCATGGTATATATCAGCTATACTACAATAAATAAATAGTTTCTATATTTTTGAAAGATAGCCTACATGTATTAAAGCTCATAAAATTAAATAATCATAATTGTGTGTTCCAATCATTCTGTAGCAAATAACCCACATTCATATGAAGCTATAGTTCACTCATGCACTTTATAGTGAGTAATGCATTTTAGTGTCTTTTCCTTTGCCATCTACTTTATCATTTTTGCTGAGGTTTCAGTTTAAATATTGTGCACATGTTAAATATTTTTTTCTTATAATTGAGATTTGATACTAGTTTTTATACCATGCATACATTATTATATATGCAAATTCAAAATATTTTCTCCTGGTTTATATCCTTTCATCCTTTTACAATTTTGTTTTTGTTTTTGTTTTTTGTTTGTTTGTTTAGATCATTCATCCAATTAAGAATCCAGGTGGGTCAGATGGTAAAAAAATCTGCCTGCAGTGCAGTAGACCCAGGTCTGATCCCTGGGTTGGGAAGATACCCTGGAGAAGGAAATGACAACCCACTCCAATATACTTGCCTGGACAATTCCATGGACAGAAGAGCCTGGCAGGCTACAGTCCATGGGGTCACACAGAGTCAGATATGACTGAGGGACTAACACTTTCTTTCTTTCATCTCATCAGGTTATATGAATACAGAACATTTAAAACACATTTCTGCTGGTAATTCTAGAGTTTTCAAAAATATGGAATGAAACCTTACAGCAATTCTTCAAATTAGAGGAAAACAAGTGAATTCTTACAAGAGTCATACAGCTTCAACTTTTCATAGACTATATTTTCTTCTAAGAGAGAGTCCCAGACATAAATAATTTTGTGTCACCTTGCTAGCATGTTTTTTTTTTTTTTGTTGTTGTTGTTGTTGTTTGTTTTGTTTTAATTTTCTCATTCAGTTAGTGGTCTCTGCTCTACTTTTGTTATAACAGTTAGGTTAACAGATCCCTATTCCACTTCTCTAATCTTGCACGAATGTTAAATACTAAATGCCTAGATATTAGAGCCAATATTAGGATCAAAAACACCTAGTTTCTGTGACTTTTATTTACTAGTTTTTCCACTGAGCTAATTGTCATTCTTAAAGTTTGAAATAAAAAAAAAAGACTTCATTTATTCTGTTTTTCATTTATTCTTAATATCTTTTCATTGTGGACCATTTTTAAAGTCTTTATTTAATTTGTTACTAGATTGCTTCTGTGTTATGTTTTGGATTTTTGGCCAGGAGGCATATGCTATCTTATTATTAGCACCCCAGCCAGGGATGGAACCTGCACCCCCTGCATTGGAAGGCACAGTTTTAAACACTGGATCACTAGGGGAGTCCTCTCTTTTTTTTCATTCTTGAGCTAAGCAATGTTTTTGAAATTGTTAGTATATTTTATTTAACATTATTGTGAATTTTTGCATATAAGTATGTATTTTATCAATCAGACATATTGATGCTTATAGTGCTTTCTTCAATTAATTATTTTTTTATTTTATAACATTTGTAAATGACATTTGATTTATAACATTTGATTTTATAACATTTAAAAAATGTATTAATTTTAAATTACATTGCAGTGTAATCAAGGACTGTTCTTTTTGTGGTGCTTATTCTTATGGATTTTTAAAATAATTTCTTCATGATTAACTTTTCAGTAAATATTTTATGAACGCTACATGTAATCTCAAAAGGAAATACTAGTTTTAAGTTGTTTATTGAGTCATTCAGTTGCTATATACACTTACTAAAATGTGTTTGCTTGATATGTCTGACTGAAATACTTGTTTGCAAATATTCCAGTGTGACGGTGATTAGCCAACTTCATAACATTTATAAATTATTTTGTATATAATATATATGTTTATATGGACTTCCCCAGTGACTAAGAGGTAAAGAATATCTGTGCCAATGCAGTAAATACAAGAGACGTGGGTTTAATCCCTAGGTGAGGAAGATCCCCTGGAGGAGGGCAAGGAAATCCACTCCAGTATTCTTGCATGGAGAATTCCAGGATGCAAAGAGTCAGGCACAATTGAAGTGACTGAACGTGCAGACACATATATGTGTATATTTGTTTTGTGTATTTTAGAGGTTAGTTTGGAATATTCATACAAAGATATAATTGCTGTAATTCTTTACAACTGCTCCTTTTAATTCATTAACTTTGTATTAATATAATTAATAACTATTTGGCAATATTTTTTTATTAAACTCCAAATAGTTAAAAAGTAGAACACTTAATTATTTAAATAATTATGAAATACATCCTAATTACTAGATTTTTTTAAATATCTACAAATAGACCATATTAAAGCATTATTGTCCTATATTCAGTGTTTCTATGTGAGATTTGTGCTTTGCTTGACATCATTCTTCATTGCCCTACTTTCAGCTTCCAGGGTTATCATGTTTTAGATTTGTATCACAGGTATTGCTAGATCTTTTTTAAACAACCGAATCTGAAGTTGGGTGACATTTGATGGCTGTGCTTACCCTACTTACATTAATACAACTTATTAATGTATTTAGATTTGTGTCTACTATCTCATTTTTAATAATCTGATATTCTGACAGTTATTATTGCCATCAGACCTATGGCCTAACCGTCATTTCCCCTTTACATTAATCACATTTTGTCAACTACTACTTCTTTTAATGTCAGGATCCATATGACAGGCAGAGGCACCTGAGGAGAGAAACAAATGTAGCCAATGCCACCCTTCCCCTTTTCTCCTAATCCTAGTAAGGGAAAAAAGCCTGAAGTTCCCTCAACCCTCACAGAGGCATCAACCACAGATGGCCATGGATAGCTACAGTCTGAGGGAGGTGGGGTGAAGGGGGATAACTTCATTCCTTGATGTAGATTCACTGAAAGTCAAACTGATGTCAGGATCTTCCTTTTGCCAGATTTCCACATTTTCATTTTCTTTCACCACATCACATTTTTATAATGACTACACAGCAGTATATCAAATTAAACTTCTTCCACTGGAACTTGACAAAGACTAATAAGACAAATGATTCTTTTCTCCAGAATCTATTCCTTCAGTGTTTCCTATCTTACACACTGGCACATACATGCCTGCTAAGTTGCTTCAATCACGTCTGACTCTATGTTACCACATGGACCATAGCCCACCCGGCACTTTTGTCCATGAGGACTCTCCAGGCAAGCATACTGGAGTGGGTTGCTAAGGGATGTTCCCAACCAGGGTCAAACCTGTATCTCTTATGTCTCCTGCACTGGCAGGCTGGTTCTTTACCACTAGCACCACCTGGGAAGTCCATCTTACAGACTGGTACCAACATCAACTCATCCACAAGCAGAAACCAAAGCATCAATTTCTATTACCCACTCCCATGATCTCTTATGTCAATTTGCTACTGAGTTCAGGTCATGTTTATTCTACACTTGACTTCATCCTCCTGTCTGCATCCTGCACTTCATTTTTGTAACAGTTTTCCAATTTACTCTCCACTTTCCAGCTTGTCCTCTTCATATACATCTGATATTTCTGTAAGAATTTTTGCTACAAAAGTCTGCATTATTTATGTCAGCCTTATTTTTAAATTAATTATGTGCCCTCCCACTTGATTTCAATATTATTTTCACATTCCTTGTCTTAAACATGTATTTCCTCCAGAAACATATCTCTGTTTAGCTGTCCTTTTTAAGCCCACCTTTACTGTTCAGTTCAGTTCAGTTTCTCAGTCTTGTTCAGCTCTTTGTGACCCCATGAATCACAGTATACCAGGGCCCCCTGTCCATCACCAACTCCCGGAGTTCACTCAGACTCACGTCCATTGAGTCAGTGATGCTATCCAACCATCTCATCCTCTATCATCCCCTTCTCCTCCTGCTTCCAATCCCTCCCAGCATCAGAGTCTTTTCCAAGAGTCAACTCTTTGCATGAGGTGGCCAGAGTACTGGAGTTTTAGCTTTAGCATTATTCCTTCCAAAGAACACCCAGGATCGATCTCCTTCAGAATAGACTGGTTGGATCTCCTTGCAGTCCAAGAGACTCTCAAAGAGTCTTCTCCAACACCACAGTTCAAAAGCATCAATTCTTTGGCACTCAGCTTTCTTCACAGTCCAACTCTCACATCCATACATGACCACTGGAAAAACCATAGCCTTGAATAGCCAGAACTTTGTTGGCAAAGTAATGTCTCTGTTTTGAATATTCTATCTAGTTTGGTCATAACTTTTCTTCCAAGGAGTAAGTGTCTTTTAATTTCATGGCTGCAGTCACCATCTGCAGTGATTTGGGGGCCCCAAAAAATAAAGTCTGACACTGTTTCCACTGTTTCCCCATCTATTTTCCATTACTGTGTGTGCTGACATATCTCTAGTCATATTACAGAAATAATCATCTTCTCTGGATGTTGGATGATTTAACACTTCTGCATCTAAATATGTGTTATTATTTCAAAAATAGATTATCTTTTCCTGTACTGTTTTTTATAAATTAAACTTAATCAACTCAATCTTTCTCCAAAATCCAGCATTGGCATTAATTTCTTCAAGTCTTCCTGGAAACCCCCTTCAAAGTTCCTAGATGTTCCTTTCTAATGTCTGTGCAAACTCATTTTAAATGTTGTCATTGGCTGATATTTCAGTCTCTTGTTCTAACTAGACATCAGAGTTCAGTCTTAACATGTTCTTCTGAATTATCTCCCATCTGCATTGTAGAAGAAACTACTAACTGCAATGTATCTATTTTATTAATTTGGAAAAGTGGCCACAGGTATGAGCTTATAGGAAAGAAGAAAAATAAGAGGAGATCTAGTCCAGATATCACAGATATCTGTGTTAAAAAGCACATGTAGCTTTTTAAAGTTTTTTTGGGAACCACCCAGACTCATCTCCTAAACACTATTTCCTTTATATAATTAAATGTCATTAAGCATATCCAGTTTGAATTTACAAAAGTACTTATGAATGTATACATGTATGCATTTTTACATAGGTGTTTCTTTGTTTTATGAATAAGATAACAAGTACTACATAATGAGCTGTTGGTGGTGGTTTAGTCTCTAAGTTGTATCTGACTCTTGTGACCTCAAGGACTGTAGCCTGCCAGGTTCCTCTGTTAGCTTAATGATTTTGTGTTTCATTGTCTTAGTTTCCTGATTGCCACTGTAGCATATTAGCACAAAATTAGTGGCATAAAAAATGCAAACTTATTTTCGGAGTATTCTGGATGTCAGGATTCCAAAAATCAAGGTGTTGACAGGGCTGCATTCTTTATGGAGGCTATAGGGGATAATCAGTTTTCTTTCCTTTTCTAACTTTGAGAAGGCATCTGCATTCTTTGGCTTGTGGAACCACATTTCACCTTCAAAATCAGCTGGGTAGAACTTTCCAAAACCCCCCCCCACCCTCTTTTTTAATTTTTTTTTTTTTTTCTAACTTGAAACTTTGGGCTTTTACTGATTAAGACCTTTATGAGTACATTGGGCCTACCTGGATAATTCACAGCAACTCTTTCATCTCAATATCCTTAACTTCATCATACATACAAAACTGTTTTATGTATTAAGGTCTTTTATGTGTTACCACATAAGATAACAATAGCTCAGTTCAGTTCAGTAGCTCAGTAGTGTCTGAATCTTTGTGACCTCATGGACTGCAGCACACCAGATTTGCCTATCCAACTTCAGCACCCAGAGTTTACTCAGTTCAAGTCCATTAAGTCCATAATGCCATCCAACCATCTAATCTTCTGTCTTCACCTTCACCGCACACCTTCAATCTTTCCCAGCATCAGGGTCTTTTCAAATGAGTCACCTCTTTGCATCAGGTAGCCAAAGTATTAGAGTTTCAGCTTCTACACCAATCCTTCCAATGACTATTCAAGACTGATTTCCTTTAGGTGGACTGGTTGGATCTCCTTTCAGGCCACCAGACTTTGAAGAGTCTTCTCCAACACCACAGTCAAAAGCATCAATTCATCTGCACTAAGCTTTCTTTATAGTCCAGCTCTCACATCCATACATGATTACTGGAAAAACCATAGACTTGAATAGATGGACATATGTTGGAAAAACAATGTCTCTGCTTTTAAATATGCTGTCTAAGTTGGTCATAACTTTCTTTCCAAGGAATCAGTGTCTTTTAATTTCATGGCTGCAATCACCATCTGCAGTGATTTTGGAGCCTAATAAAATAAAGTCTGTCACTATATCCACTGTTTCTCCATCTATTTGCCATGAAGTGATGGGACCAGAAGCCATAATCTTAGTTTTCTGAATGTTGAGCTTTAAGCCAACTTTTTCACTCTCCTCTTTCACTTTCATCAAGAGACTCTTTCATTCTTTTTCACTTTCTGCCATAAGGGTGGTGTCATCTGCATTAGTCAGTTCAGTTCAGTCACTCAGTCATGTCAGACTCTTTGCAACCCTGTGAACCACAGCACTCCAGGCCTCCCTAGCTATCACCAATTCCCAGAGTTTAACCAAACTCATGTCCGTTGAGTCACTGATGCCATCCAACCATCTCATCCTCTGCCGTCCCCTTCTCCTCATGCCCTCAATTTTTCCCAGGATCAGGGTCTTTTCAAATGAGTCAGCTCTTCACATCAGGTGGCCAAAGTATTGGAGTCTCAGCTTCAACATCAGTCCCACCAATGAACACCCAGGACTGATCTCCTTTAGGATGGACTGGTTGGATATCCTTGCAATACAAATGATTCTCAAGAGTCTTCTCCAAAAAGACAGTTCAAAAGCATCAGTTCTTCTGCTATCAGCCCTCTTTACAGTCCAACACTCATATCCATACATGACCTCAGGAAAAACCATAGCTTTGACTAGATGGACATTTGTTGACAAAGTAATGTCTCTGCTTTTCAATATTCTGTCTAGGTTGGTCATAACTTTCCTCCCAAGGAGTAAGCGTCTTTTAATTTCATGACTGCAGTCACCATCTGCAGTGATTTTGGAGCCCCCCAAAAATAAAGTCGCCATTGTTTCCACCATTTCCCCATCTATTTGCCATGAAGTGATGGGACTGGATGCCATGATCTTAGTTTTCTGAATGTTGAGCTTTAAGTCAACTTTTTCACTCTCTTCTTTCAATTTCATCAAGAGACTCTTTATTTCTTCTTCACTTTCTGCCATAAGGGTGGTGTCATCTGCATATCTGAGGCTATTGATATCTCTCCTGGCCATCTTGAATCCAGTTTGTGGTTCCTCCAGCCCCACGTTTCTCATGATGTACTCTGCATGTAAGTAAAATAAGCAGGGTGACAATATACAGGCTTGATGTACTCCTTTTCCTATTTGGACCAGTCTGTTGTTCCATGTCCAGTTCTAACTGTTTTTTCCTGACCTGCATATAGGTTTCTCATGAGGCAGGTCAGGTGGTCTGATATTCCCATCTCTCTCAGAATTTTCCAGTTTATTGGCATAGTCAATAAAGCAGAAATAGATTTCTTTTTCTGGAACTCTCTTGCTTTTTTGATGATTCAGCAAATGTTGGCAATTTGATCTCTGGTTCCTCTACCTTTTCTAAAACCAGCTTGAACATCTGGAAGTTCACAGTTCATGTATTGCTGAAGCCTGGCTTGGAGAATTTTGAACATTATTTTACTAGTGTGTGAGATGAGTGCATTTGTGTGTTAGTTTGATCATTTTCTGAACTGACCTTTTCCAGTCCTGTGGCCACTGCTGAGTTTTCCAAATTTGCTGGCATATTGAGTGCTCACTTTCACAGCATCATCATTTAGGATTTGAAATAGCTCAACTGGAATTCCATCACCTCCACTAGCTTTGTTCATAGTGATCCTTCCTAAGGCCACTTGACTTCACATTCCAGAATGTCTGGCTCTAGGTGAGTGATCACACTATCGTGATTTTTTGTGTCATGAAGATCTTCTTTGTACAGTTCTTCTGTTTATTCTTGCCACCTCTTCTTAATGTCTTCTGCTTCTGTTAAGTCCATGCCATTTCTGTCCTTTATCGAGCCCATATTTGCATGAAATGTCTCTTGGTATCTCTAATTTTCTTGACGAGATCTCTAGTCTTTGCAATTCTATTGCTTTCCTCTGTTTCTTTGCACTGATCACTGAGGAAGGTTTTCTGAGTTCCAAAGAATTGCAAGGTGAGAAAAGAAAGCTTTCCTCAGTGATCAGTGCAAAGAAACAGAGAAAAGCAATAGAATTGGAAAGACTAGAAATCTCTTCAAGAAAATTAGAGATACCAAGGGAACATTTCATTCAAATATGGGCTTGATAAAGGACATAAATGGCATGGATTTCCTATGCTTTTCTCTTCTCTTCTTTTCACAGATATTTGTAAGTTCTCCTCAGACAGCCACTTTGCTTTTCTGCATTTATTTTTCTTGGGGATGTTCTTGATGCTTGTTTCCTGTACAATGTCATGAACCTCCATCCATTGTTCATCTGTCACTCTGTCTATCATACCTGGTCCCTTAAATGTCTTTCTCACTTTCCACTCTATAATCATAAGGGATTTGAGTTAGGTCATACCTGAATGGTCTAGTAGTTTTGCCTATTTTTTTTTCAGTTTAAGTCTGAATTTGGCAATAAGAAGTTCATGATCTGAGCCACAGTCAGCTCCCAGTCTTATTTTTGCTGATTGTATAGAGCTTTTCCACCTTTGGCTGCAAAGAATATAATTATTCTGATTTTGGTGTTGGACATCTGGAGATGTCCATGTATAGAGTCTTCTCTTGTGTTGTTGGAAGAGGTTGTTTGCTATGACCACTGCATTCTCTTGGCAAACCTCTATATGCTTTTGCCCTGCTTCATTCTGTACTCCAAGGCCAAATTTTTCTGTTACTCCAGGTATTTCTTGACTTCTTACTTTTGTGTTCCTGTTCCCTATAATGAAAAGGACATCTTCTTTGGGTGTTATTTCTGGAAGGTCTTGTAGGTCTTCATAGAACCATTCAACTTCAGATTATTCAGCATTATTGGGCCAGGCATAGACTTAGATTACTGTGATAATGAATAGTTTGCCTTGGAGACAGAGATCATTCTTTTTTTTTGAGACTGTATCCAAGTACTGCATTTTGGGCTTTTTTGTTGATTATGATGGCTCCATTTCTTCTTAGAAATTCTTGACCACAGTAGTAGATATAATGATTATCTGAGTTAAATTCACCCATTCCAGTCCATTTCAGTTCGCCAGTCCCTAAAATGTAGATATTCACACTTGTCATCTCCTGTTTGACCATTTCCAATTTGCCTTGATACATGGAGCTAACATTCCAGGTTCCTATACAATATTGCTCTTTACATCATCAGACCTTCCTTCAATCACCAGTCTCATCCACAACTGGGGGTTGTTTTTGCTTTGGCTCTGTCTCTTCATTGTTTCTGGAATTAATTCTCCACTGATCTTCAGTAGTATATTGGGCACCTACTGACCTGGGGAGTTCATCTTTCAGTTTTCTATCTTTTTGCCTTTTCCTACTGTTCATGGGGTTCTCAAGACAGGCATACTGAAGTGGTTTGCCATTCCCTTCTCCAATAGACCACATTTTGTCAGAACTCTCCACCATGACTTGTCCTTCTTGGGTGGCCCTACACAGCTTAGCTCATAGTTTCATTGAGTTAGACAAGACTATGGTCCATGTGATTAGATTGGTTAGTTTTCTGTAACATATTCACAAGCAAATCCAAGCCAGACAACATTTCAAATGGAGAATAGTTTGTCAATAGAAAAGGGCATGGCCTTACTCTCAAATTCAATGATTTAGGACTCATAATCTCTCACTAGGGTTTGTCATGGCGCCATGGAAATTATCTCTCTGACACAGACACCTGCAATAACAACAGGTTTCTGGGTCATAAGGCCCAAGTGGCAGGTCAGTTCCACGGCAGCCTGGATTTATTACAGGGCCCTTCTTGTCCTTGGCTCAACTCAAAATTAGTAGCCTTTCAAATTATTCAGGAAGCAGATTAGAATTGGATGGACAAATGTGACACACACTGCCCTCAAAATCCATAAACATGATCCACTAAATATTATATTATGCCTATTTATTGATAGTGATTGTTGAGGGGGAAATATTTTTCTTTCTCTTTAGAGTATAAGAAAAAAAAAAAAAAAGACCACTTGAATCCAAGATATTCAATCAGTTTTACAGATATGTGGATATTGAGAGGTTTGCTTATGAAACTTTAGCATCCTCTATTTTACTAAAGATCTAGGATACTGGCTACTTCCTGTGTATTTGTTTTGGAATAATCATACAATCAGGACTATAATGGACCAGTGCCTTATTCTGTTCAGTACCCACACCTGTCCCTACTCCAGAATATTTTATGACAGAGAGTTGGGGAGTTGACATAGCTCTGAAACAAGACAGGAAATGTATGGTCTTGTCTTTATCATGTGACAGCCAACTGCTTATGTTTTCCTTGGCTGGCAGAGATAGAAGGGGGAAAGTGCATTTCTATTTCAATAGCTATATACCAGGTGTCAGGGTCTGTGTTAATTTTCTCCAGGGGAGGCATCGTATCTGGAAATACAGCTGTGATTAGAATCACTACCTAATTATGTGTGTGATAATCGTCTGTCATTCTCCTTGACACATCTGGCTTTACACTGTCCAAATAGGCACATTAAATGGGAATGTGGTAGAAATTAGCACTCTTGCATATTTCAGGTCATTGATGGCGGCAGTAATCTTCCTGATTCCCCTAGGGGTGTGATATTTTTGCTTTGTTTTGTTTTCAAGCAAGTCAGTATTGGGCAAGTGTAATTCCAGTGGCTCCAGTACCATAATAGTACTTTCTCCATGGGTCAGAAAAACAATGTGGGGATTTTGATAGTTGTTTCTTGTTTATGTGCCCTATATATGTTTGGTATTGAGAAAAATAGCCATAGATTGGGTCTAAGATTGCACTGGCAGTGAATTGGGTCAAGGCTCCACTTACTACCAGACCTCCATAACCTCATCATTAGTTTCCAGAAACAGTTAAAGTCGGGGGACCTTAATCCCTATAGCTAGTTAGTTAATGTTAGTCACTCAGTCATGTCTGATTCTTTGTGATCACATTGACTGTAGCCATTCCCTTCTCCAGGAGATCTTCCTGACCCAGGGATCAAACCTGGGTCTCTTGCATTTCAGGCAGATTCTTTACCATCTGGGCCAAAATGGAAACCCAATAATCCTTGCAAGATTTGCTATTTTCCTTCCTTCTGAGGTGGTTTGAAGAAAGATTCAGAACATATATCTGTGACCATACTGTAACATTCTTCCTAAAGTGGGTTCTAGTTTAGCCTCAATCATGATGATATAGTGCTGTAAAGTGACTTTATCTTTGAAATGGGTTGAGGTCGTGAATTTGTACTAGGATGATTCCAGTTAGGTTTCTCTCTCCCAGATCTTATTTTTCTCTACTTCTTACATATGTCAATATACACCCTGTTAATTTGGCAATCTCATTCATTTCTAAACTTCACCAAATAAATTGCTCAGCACCTTATATCCTTGAAGATAAAACAAACAAATAACTCTCAATATTTAGTTTATGGATATAACTGATCTATTGTGTTTCTGAAGTTATAGGCTACCACCCAGCCTTTGCATAAAAAAAAAAAAAAAAAAAAACTCATTTGGATCACCTCTGAGTGTCTATATATTGTGTTCCATCATCAGAACAATCTTTAAATTTTATAAAGCATTGACACTATGAGGAGAATGATATAGCCATGACCACTCACTCTTACATAGCTTCTTGGACAATGGTTCTTGGATCACTAATTATATAAACTTGCACAACCGTCACTTGCAAGGGAAATACTCCTTATGATGACCCTGTTTCTGCTTATGACTTGTTGCCTGTTGCTATGTCTACCAGTGGTTGCCATGTCTCCAGACCAAAATTTTCTCAACATAGGAATATTCAAAGCTAACAGTGCTTATTTCTAAATTCTGATGGCTAGATAGTCACCAAACAGGCCCTCTCTAGGACAGGAGGAATGATGGACCACTTGAACTGCAGTTTCTGGGCTCAGTTTTATTTACTTCTTGTCACAGCCCATGTACCATAGAAGCCTATTCCAGGGCTCCTTTTATCCTCTTATGTCTTTGACTTGGTATTTATTATTTAGGCCAGAACCTTGGTTTGTGTGGATGCTTTCAGTGACCCATACAGAGGAAATGGTACCTTGTCTCACTGGTGATGACACTCAGGTTATGGGAGTGGCTACTTTGACTTCTTTGCTGCCATATATTTCTCCTCTGTTACCAATATAGAATCCTAAGGCCCTTAGGAGTACTGTTGGTTACACCCTTGGAGACCAGTGGATTAGTGTTTAATCCAAAAGGGTTCACTGGGGCAAAAGAATTAACTCATCCTTGTATTTCTTATTCCAGCTCCAACACACATTAAATTTATCCAGTTGATAGACAATGCAAGAATCTAGACAGGGTGCCTGGCCTTAGTGAGTACCTTCAAGTTACACCAAGGGACTGATTCTTCCAACAAAGGAACTACCTATGTTGTCCCAAGGAGAGCATGCTATAGTTGTCTAAGTACAAACATTAGTCCCTGTACTTAGCCTAAGTACAAATGCTTAGTCCCATTCCCTTTGGAATGAGAGAGATAACCAGACTCCTTCTCCCTCTCCCATTTTCTAAAAATTCCTAGGATACACCCAGGAGTTTTTCACAAGAAGCTATCACCAAAACCAAGCCTGGATACAGGAAAGGAAATTTTAAACATTAAAAATAAATTATGTGTGTATGTGTATAATTTGGAACAATTGAAAATATTTACTAGAAGAATTTATGAAACATAAAGATAACAGGGGCACTGATTAGCTGCTGTGCCTCTACAATAGAGATTCTTAATTACATTTAACAGGTGCCAAAAGGGGGCTTTCCTGGTAGCTCAGATGATAAAGAATCTGCCTGCAAAGCAGGAGACCCAGGTTCAATTCCCTAAAGAAGAGAATGGCAACTTACTCCAGTGTTCTTGCCTGGGAAATTCCACGGACAGAAAAACTTGGCAAGTTACAGTCGATGGGGTTGCAAAGAGTCAGACATAACTCAGTGACTAACACACAAAATACACCAACTGATAAGGCTTCACAGGTTAATTAATCCTAGGATTCAGTTCAAGTTCTACCTTGGGATCTCACTGAATTTAAGCATAGTGCCTCCTATAATTTGTGGAGGATGATTAACTATGTTAGAGAAAACTAAGAATACCTCACATAACTATGGCTTTGGCTAAATCTCTCATTGTCCTATAATAGTCTATCTTGAGCATAAACAATATGACACAATGAATACTAAGTTAAAATTGAATTAAGATCTTGACAAGTACAAATTGGTTTGCCAAAATTAAACTCTACGGACACCATAATTTAAATGGTACAATGTAAGTTATAATAGGGCCTTCAAATATTAAAACATATTATATAAGACCTAAGTAATGTATTAGTGGAGATTATCCTCACTGCTTCTTAATATCAGAATCCAATTTTGCTTGATCTTAGACCTAAAAAAAAATATGTATATGAATGGTCCCTCATGGTGGAGTGTGTGTGTGTGTGTGTGTGTGTGTGCTTAGTCACTCAGTCATGTCCAATTCTTTGTGACTCCATGTACTATAGTGTGCCAGGTTCCTCTGTCCATGGGATTTTTCAGGCAAGAATACAGGAGTGGGATCGAACCCAGGTCTCCTGCATTGCAGGTGAGCCAACAGGGGAGCCCCATGGTGTATTTCTGCAAGCATAATGCTGTGATCTTATTCATTAAGTTCCCTAAACCCAGGACTCCCCTAGTGGTCCAGTGATTAAGAATCTGCTTTCCAATGCAGGGGATGTGGGTTCAAGTCTTGGTCAGGGAACAAGGATTCTACTTTCTAAGGGACAACTAAACCCATGTGGCACAAGAGAAGCCCACACACCACAACTAGGGAAAGCCCGCAAGCCTCAAGTAAGACACAACACAGCAAAATAATTAAAGGAAAAGAAATAAAAAGTTCCCTAAACCCGATACCAATGTTATCAAAGTTAATAACATCAATCCAATCAGCTACTGGTAAATATTTTGTTACTGTAATTAACTAATACATTCTGTTTGGTGATTATTTCAATAGCTTCTTGGTTGCAGTTTGCCTTCACCTTCAAAGGACACAATACACCTTTTTCAAACTATCTATGCGTTGCCTTAGCAGCCTTGCCTTTGCACACAATTTTTGCAAGATTTAACTGCACCCAATTTTGTCTAGGAGCAGAGGTACCACATTGCATTGATGACTTCCTCCAAGGAGTTTGATTTCACAGTCTTATTTTGAATCTACATGTCTAATATCTTTTAGTCCTTTTGACTTCTGGAGGCAATATAGTCCTCATTTTAAAATTTTACTTAGCCTCATAGATGTCACTACTTAAAATCAGTCCACTATAAAAACACTGTCTCCAAAAAAGGCTCTAAAATCAGCACACAGTCTCATTTGTACTTCCAGAGGCTCCTTCATCATAGAGACTTTAACAACCTCTTGTTGAGTTTTCTGGAGCCTCTGGAACAGCTATATAGACATACAGCTTTGATGGGCTTCTGTCACAAGAAATTGTCATTATTAACCCAACGCTGTACATCATTGGAGTGAACGTTACTGGTCACATACTGGGCTCTATTGAAAACAGAGTTTCTCATAGATGCTGAGCCTATGACCTTCTGTACTCACCTGCCCATTATGCTTTGATCAATGGAAGCAGCACCCTGGAAACTCTTCCAGGCTGCCAAGTCCTTCTTGATTTAGTATGAAACCAAACCTGGGCCCTGAGGCATATTCCACCTGTAGAAAAGAGTGGTCTCTTCTGTTCTAAGTTTCTGGTCAGATACCACATTCTGGAAGGGATCATTCCTCCCCAAGATCCCTTGACTACCTGGAGAATCCCTTGAGATTAACTGAGTCAAGAACAGGTAAAGTTTATAGACTGTCTGAAGAGCATTGCTGTCATCATAAACATGATGGAGCTAAGTGAAACATAGCTGCTTTCCATCATTTAACAAGGAGGTCCAAATAAACAATGAGACCCAAGATAATGACAAGCAGCAGTCATTTTAGTACTGGACATCAGCAAATGACTCCATCTTGTGCGTTAATACAAACTCTTGTCCCATTACCAACAGTTGTTCCCTTCAGATAAAAATGTCTGGGAATCTCTTGCCCCACAGACATGTAAAACATAAACCAACGTCAAAGATCTCTATGTAAACTAAGGCCACAATGTGAGGTGTCACAGTACACTCCTTATGCCCCTGTAGACTCAGATGTTGCTAATAGTAACTAAGGCACATTTTACTTCTCTGGATACACAATGCCATGCTCTTTACAAAGGGAACTTTCATCTCCCCTCTAGGTCCCAGGCAGTTGATTCAATTAACAGACATAAAAATTTCCTCAACAACTCTCATTTAAACTCCAGTCTGACAAATGGTCTCTATTTGACCAAAGGCCTTAAACTGTCTGAATACAAGACCCCTTGGCTGACTCATATCTCGCACCAACTACAAAAATATATTCCCATTGCCCTTTCCTCTTTTTAAAGGGGAATATATCTCACTGCCATGTAAATAAAGACTAGTTCTACACGAGGTCCTTAAGTAAAATCTCCTTTTATCTATGTGAATTTTTCTTCATGCTCCCATATCACAGGGCTAGAGGACAAATAAGGGTGCATACACTCCTGGGACCTGTTACACATCCCCTGACCATCTGCTATGGAACATGTATGAATCTAAACTTCAACCAATTAAAAAACCTCCTTAGTATTGGGGTTTCAGTAAGTAATTAATTAATCCTGGCTCTCCCTCAAATTCCCTCCAAGAAACTACAGTGAGTCCTCCAGAACCATTTCCACAGACAGTGTAAGCTACCAAAAAGGGGATTTAAAAATTCTGCTTAATAAGGAAAAATCACATTCATAAATAGTAATAAACTCAACATTTATATCAATTTTATTGTATTATTATTATAAAATATATAATTATAGTTATAATAAACATAGCAATTTATATTCATAATTATAAACCACACATTGGTATATTACTTTCATTGGTTATAATATGTGCTGGAGAGACATCAACATCAGAAAACAAAAGTATATCAAGTCTAAGTGCACAGTAGGCTGTTAACTATTGGTCTTATTAATACTGGTCTGAGTGTTTCACTTTGGGATCCAGAAGTCTAAACTCTCCAAGAAAGCCATTGTTTCAACCAAATATGGCAAATACTGTGGCCGAATGTTGTTGAGTTCAGTTCATACAAGCCTTACATCCCAAAGACCTCGCTTACTTACCTGTGTATGTGTGTGTGCTCAGTTGTGTTCGACTCTTTGTGACCCCATGGGCTATAACCTGCCAGCCTCCTCTGTCTATGGAATTTTCAGCAAGAATAATGGAGTGGGTTGCCATTTCCTCCTCCAGGGAATTTTCTCAACCCAAGGATCGAACCCACATCTCTAGGGTCTCCTGCATTGGCAAGCAGATTCTTTACCACTGAGCCACCTGGGAAACTCCTCACTTACTTACCAAAGAAGAAGTCACCAAACAACAAGTGAGGCTTGGAACCCATGGTAATTGGGTAAATTGGAGGGTACACCTGCAGATAGGATCAAAGTTCTACCAATATCTTGACTGCAGCCTTGTGGGATCCTAAGCAGGAGACCCAAGTGAACCTCTGTCCCATGGTCTTCTGAGCTATAGACAGTGAGATATTAATTTATGTTTTTACATTCTAGTTTCATGGCAAAATGTTATGAGTACAATAGACAATATGAATTATATATGTGTAGATATATATATATATTTGTCTATTTTAGTGGAAGAGATAAAATAGAATTGTATTCAGAGATGGATACATTTAAAATTATTTATAGACACATACCTTGTTTAATAAACCTTCCCATTTGTTTAGGTTCTAAATTACCTACAACAGGATTTACTGCGCCTAGATAAAGCAGAAAAGGTAATTTGTAAGTATTTTTTAATATATTAGGAATTTCAGAGTATCCTGGAGAACTAGAGAGCTAATATCATATTAATGCATAGCAAGATCAACACACTGGGCATTATTAACAACAGAATCAAATTTGTTGCCCAAAATTGTGTGGCTCATTAACCCTATAGTGTTTGTTTGTTTTTTCAGTCCATAGCAATTATTCTTAGAATTATGGGCCAAAATCTCCGTAAATATGGTTTTTATATATCAGTGGGATATTTGACAGTATCTAAGGCCTGTCGTCAAAGGAACCTATAAGAATCAGCTTGGATGTACATCTTAGGAAAGCAATAGCCATCACATAAGGGACTGCCCTGGTGAGTCAGATGGTAAAGAATCTTCCTACAATGCAGGAAACCTGAGTTCAATCCCTGGGTCAGGAAGATCCCCTGGAAGTTGAAATGGCAACCCACTCCAATATTCTTGTCTGAAGAATTCCATGGACAGAGGAGCCTAGCAGGCTACAGTCCATACAGTCGATGGGGTTGCAAAGAGTTGGATACAACTGAGTGACTAACACTTTCCCTTTCAGTTACCATATAGGAAACAGTACAAATACATGTAGGACTTAACAAGTTTTTTAAAAAAGGACATCATACTCTAACATTTCCATATAACAACAGTTAGATTAGGAGTTACTGTTAAACAACAAAAATATAGTGAAATGTGTTTCATAACATTTTGTTTTATTCTATTAAGTAAATCTTCATTTCTTCATTTTCTATCATGGTGGTGCAACTTCTTTTTAATGTGACATTCCAGAATACTCCAAACCAAATAGAATCAGTAAGAATATACAAGATTCCATTTTTGTAAATATACTTTCCAACCAGTAAAATGTGAATGGTATATATAATAAAGTCTTCAAAATGATCTTAAATTTCAGATACAGCAGTGAGCTCTAGATAAATTATGGTACTTAATTATAATATTGGACAAGCATGCTCAGTCATGTCTACCTCTTTGTGACCCCATGAACAGAAGCCCACCAGACTCCTTTTTCCATGGAATTTTCCAGACCAGGATACAGGAGAAGGTTGTCATTCCTTATACCAGCGAAATCTTCCTGACCCAGGGACCTAACCCGTGTCTCCTCTGTATCCTGCATTGGCAGGCATTCTTTATCACTGCGCCACCTGGAAGCCCAATTATAATGTTAACTAACACCATAATTTTACGAAACTCAGACTCCCTGGTCACAAGGCGAAATGATGAATACAAGGGGCTATATGTTTTAGATCTCTATACAGAAAAAAAAAAAAAAAACTTTCAGACCTGCAGGATATTTGTTTCAAATGATTTTTATTCCTTCTTTTGAAATTCTAGCACAGCTTCTTATAACAAGAGTTGAATTATGATCTTTCCACATTTTGCCTCTTAGCAGAATTTAGTGCATGGTTTTCAGAACCATAATTCCTAACCATGGATTTTGCCTGTAGATTCACTTAAGAAGTGAAATATTTTGTTCATACCTATAAATAATGTATTAATAATAATAATAATAATGGAAACATCTAAAGGCAAAGTAAAATTTCCCAGGGAATAAATTATTAAGTGGTTGCTAATTTAGAAGTACTGAAGTCTTTCATCCTTTACTCTCTCTGGGAATAGAGCAGTGATAATGTGTCTTCTGTGGTTCAAGGATATTTAAAAAAAGAAAGACAAATGATAATTTGTATGAGTGAATCTGAGTGATTATGTGAACTTGTAGGATTGTTGCTTGACTTGCAAAGAGATGGGACAGAATCTCTAAAAAGCAATAAAGCAGTTTTCAAAAATCTTAAAAAGGTGTGTAGTCCGGAAAAGAGAGTGATAACTATCTTTGCACCTGGTGAGAAGCAAACAAAAATGTACATTGTAAATTAAATTAGCAGGGGATATGTGTAAACTTCTAGTGCAAAACCTGATGAAAATGACATGAGTAATCTAAGGAATGTGGGTAGTATCACAAATAACAAAATCATCTCTGTCAGGGCAGTAGATGAATGCAAAGTCATTGATTTTATACATATCCTGCACAACTTTCAAATGTTACACTCAAAATTTTCCTTAGGTGTAATCATCTTATGTTAAACATATGCCTGTGTGGGGTACAATGACAGAGCTTCATGAGCTTACTTAATTTCACTAAAGTAGAAGCAATGATGTTGGTAGTTCCAAATGAGTGATTACCCCATGACAATAGTTTTTTTTTTTTTTTTCAAAATCTTATTCTAAGAAACACTAGCATCCATTTTTTATAAGCTTTAAGTTTTACGACTCTCGAAACTTTTTAATTACATTCAGTCCCAGGCCTTGTTTTATAAGATAGGAAGAATTCTGAGATGATCTCCTATGACCTTTATATAATTCCCTTTCCTTGAGGGTGGGAGGGTTTACCAGCTGGTAAAGAATCCACCTGCAATGTGGGAAACCTGGGTTCAATCCCTGGGTTGGGAAGATCCCCTGGAGAAGGGAAAGACTACTCACTCTGATATTCTGGCCTGAAGAATTCCATAGACTTTATAGTCCATGGGGTTGCAAAGAGTTAGGCATGACTAAACGATTTTCACTTTTCATACTTTCACACTGATGGTGGGGAGAACCTATGAATATACATGATGGACTCCCATAATTAGGGTACTTATCAGTTAACTTTTGTTCATCAAATAGAAGATTACTCTGAGTGGGCCTGACCTAATCATGTGATGCTGGAAAGGAAGATGAATTTTCGCGAGATATTTTCCTGTTGAAATCCAGGAAAGAGACAAATGACCAGGTCAGTGAACTCCACAGAGAACTGTATATGTAGGGCCTGAGTTCTACAGCTTCTTCATCTACAAGGAGATGACATCTGCCAACAACCTGAAAAGGCTCAGACTAGGACTCCCTTAGATGGGACTGCAATTCCAGCAGGTGCCTTGATTTTAGCCTTTTGAGAATCTAAACTGCTGACTCTGATAACCCATGCTTAGACTTTTGATCCATAAAAACCATGAGCTAATAAAGACAATATTTTCAGCTGAAATGTGTAGTAATTCATCATACAGCAATAGAAGACTAATACAATAATGTCTTACAAAATAATAACTAGTGTTCTAAAAATAATGTGTAATTGCAACTACTCAGTGTCCCAGTATGGTCCAGATGACTAATTTAAGTTTTGATAATGTTAAGCAAAGAATGGAGAAGGAAATGGCAACCCACTCCAGTACTCTTGCCTGGAAAATTCCATGGACTGAGGAGCCTGGAGGGCTACAGTCCACGGGGTCGCAAGAGTCGGACATGACTGAGCGACTTCACCTCACCTCACCTAAGCAAAGAAAGATAACTAGGTAAAGAGAGGAGAATGTTGTAAGATGTGTGGCAAGTTGAAAGGTCAGCTCTAATCCGGTGATTCAATAATGCTGAATGTAGCCAGGTTTTGTATTTTTTTAAACCAACAAAAAAAATCTGGTTTGTTCATTTGTTTGTTTGTTTTCTCCTGGAGTCAGCTGGCAGCAACATATCCCCTCTCCTTAAAAAAAAAAAAAAAAAAAAAAAAAAAAGTGTTTGAGCCAAACAAAAGAAATCAATAGGTAATAATTTTGTAACCAGTGGCATAAAGTTCAAGAAAAAATAAATTTGCTTAAGCTCTCCTTTTTTCAGATATCTTTATAAATGCTTGTGCATATGTAAGCTCTTCTACCTTCTGTCTCACTGACTTTTTTCTATATATTCATTTGTTCATAAAATAAATATGTATTGAGCACCTGCTACACAACAGACAGACACTACACAAGAAATAATGTGCAACCCCCCCCAAGTATTCCAGCCCACGTGAGGTGTGTTTCTAGCAGCTGTATGCATGAGATGATAATTAAAGTATATACAATGTAAATGTTCATAAGGCATATGAGGGAAAACATATGATGAAATTATTGACAGAATGCAAGTTTTAAGATGTGTGATGGGTGGAGGAGAACTGTTTCATGTCCATGTACTTTATTCCACGTGATTTTCTATGTGCTAGACCAATAATGGTAAAGAGAACACATTTTTTTTTTACTCTCAAAAGTATATTATTCTTTGAAGCTGACATACAGTTTATCAAACTTTATTTGAATCATTTATGATGTCTTACAGCTTACAGTAAAGTACAGAGTATAATCAAATAAATAGGATGCCAGAAGTAGACTCTCAAAATTCCTAGAATATGTGCAAACTATATTTTAGTTTAGTTCAGTTCAGTCGCTCAGTCGTGTCCGACTCTTTGCGACCCCATGAATCGCAGCACGCCAGGCCTCCCTGTCCATCACCATCTCCCGGAGTTCACTCAGACTCACGTCCAGCAAGTCAGTGATGCCATCCAGCTATCTCATCCTCTGTTGTCCCCTTCTCCTCCTGCCCTCAATCCCTCCCAGCATCAGAGTCTTTTCCAGTGAGTCAACTCTTCGCATGAGGTGGCCCAAGTACTGGACGTTCAGCTTTAGCATCATTTCTTCCAAAGAAATCTCAGGGCTGATCTCCTTCAGAATGGACTGGTTGGATCTCCTTGCAGTCAAGGGACTCTCCAGAGTCTTCTCCAACACCACAATTCAAAAGCATCAATTCGAAGGTGCTCAGCCTTCTTCATAGTCCAACTCTCACATCCATACGTGACTACTGGAAAAACCATAGCCTTGACTAGACGGACCTTAGTCGGCAAAGTAATGTCCCAGCTTTTGAATATGCTATCTAGGTTGGCCATAACTTTTTTTCCAAGGAGTAAGTGTCTTTTAATTTCATGGCTGCAGTCACCATCTGCAATGATTTTGAAGCCCAAAAACATAAAGTCAGCCACTGTTTCCACTGTTTCCCCATCTATTTCCCATATTGTGATGGGACTGAATGCCATGAACTTCGTTTTCTGAATATTGACCTTTAAGCCAAATTTTCACTCTCCTCTTTCACTTTCATCAAGAGGCTTTTTAGTTCCTCTTCACTTTCTGCCATGAGGGCGGTGTCATCTGCATATCTGAAGTTATTAATATTTCTCCCGGCAATCTTGATTCCAGCTTGTGTTTCTTCCAGTCCAGCATTTCTCATGATGTACTCTGCATATAAGTTAAATAAGCAGGATGACAATATACAGCCCTGACACACTCCTTTTCCTATTTGGAACCAGTCTGTTGTTCCATGTCCAGTTCTAACTGTTGCTTCCTGACCTGCATACAGATATTTCATGAGGCAGGTCAGGTGGTCTGGTATTCCCATCTCTCTCAGAATTTTGCACAGTTTATTGTGATCCACACAGTCAAAACCTTTGGCATAGTCAGTAAAGCAGAGATAGATATTTTTCTGGAACTCTCTTGCTTTTTCCATGATCCAGCAGATGTTGACAATTTGATCTCTAGTTCCTCTGCCTTTACTAAAATCAGCTTGAACATCAGAAAGTTCACGGTTCACATATTGTTGAAGCCTGGCTTGGAGAATTTTGAGCATTACTATACTAGCGTGGGAGATGAGTGCAATTGTGCGGTAGTTTGAGCATTCTTTGGCATTGCCCTTCTTTGGAATTGGGATAGAAATTGACCTTTTCCTGCCTGTGGCCACTGCTGAGTTTTCCAAATTTGCTGGCATATTGAGGGCAGCACTTTCACACCATCATCTTTCAGGATTTGAAACAGCTCAACTGGAATTCCATCACCTCCACTAGCTTTGTTTGTAGTGATGCTTTCTAAGGCCCACTTGACTTCACATTCCAGGATGTCTGGCTCTAGATGAGTGATCACAGTATCGTGATTATCTGGGTCATGAAGATCTTTTTTGTACAGTTCTTCCGTGTATTCTTGCAACTTCTTCTTAATATCTTCTGCTTCTGTTAGGTCCAGACCATTTCTGTCCTTTATCGAGCCCATCTTTGCATGAAATATTCTCTTGGTATCTCTAATTTTCTTGAAGAGATCTCTAGTGTTTCCCATTCTGTTGTTTTCCTCTAATTCTTTGCATTGATCACTGAAGAAGGCTTTCTTATCTCTTCTTGCTATTCTTTGGAACTCGGCATTCAGATGCTTATATCTTTGCTTTTCTCCTTTGTTTTTCACTTCTCTTCTTTTCAGAGCTATTTGTAAGTCCTCCCCAGACAGCCATTTTGCCTTTTTGATTTGTTTTCCATGGGGATGGTCTTGATCCCTGTCTCCTGTACAATGTCGGGAACCTCATTCCATATTTCATCAAGCACTCTATCAGATCTAGACCCTGAAATCTATTTCTCACTTCCACTGTATATTCATAAGGGATTTGATTTAGGGCCTACCTAAATGGTTTAGCGGTTTTCCCTACTTTCTTCAATTTAAGTCTAAATTTGGCAATAAGGAGTTCATTATCTGAGCCACAGTCATCTCCTGGTCTTGCTTTTGCTGACTGTATAGAGCTTCTCCATCTTTGGCTGCAAAGAATATAATCAATCTGATTTCAGTGTTGACCATCTGGTGATGAGCAACTATCAATGCCTTGTTAGTTTGCTAGGCATTTTAACTAAGTGACCTGGAATACTCTTCTGTTCTTCTGAGACTTTATGATTTAAATTGAAGATTCCACATGGTCTCTCTCAGTAAGTGTCCACTCTTTGTGACCCCATGGACTACAGCCTACCAGGCTCCTCCATCCATGGGATTTTCCAGGCAAGAGTACTGGAGTGGGTTGCCATCCAAATTCTAAATAATAAATTCAACCTGTAAAATCTGAGATCCCTGTAACATCCCATGAATCTTTTGGAAAATTATTTTCCCCGTGTAAACTGATATAAAGTCATTCCTATAAAGATTATTGGTATCTGTAAGACATGGAGACAGTTTGGTTCTGAATTTTCCCAGAAGCACAACATACTTAAAAATCTCCTTCTGGAGAATAAGTATGAGACAACGGTAATCTGAGATATTTCAGAAAAAGTATCCAAATTGGAGCCTCACATGTCCTCAAGAGTCCTTGAACTATGTTTGGGAAAAACTGGGAGATAAGAAGGACCTAGTCTTAGTGGAATAGTCACTCCACAAAGGAGGGAAATCTCACCCAAAGGAACCTGCTAAATCCAGGATAGAGATCAAACAGGGTTCCAATGCTAGTGAAAGCCAATAGAGAAGGCATGATGTTTATTTCAAGTGACCTAAATATCTCAGTGTCAGAAAGCTCTAGTGAAACAAAATTTATGAAGATAAATTCAGGGCATCACCTTGGAAACTAAGGGCTGTGTCTCTTAGTGATAAGGGTCCATAAGGCAGTCCAAGAAGAAAACAGGGGAGGCCTGGAACTGCAAAAACTTTCCTGCCTCAGGTTGGTTCTTCATGTCAGGGACTGCCCAAAGACTCATACTCTGAAGTGGCAGTCTCTACTATTATGATAAAAGAGGGAGTCATTGAGAGGCAAAGCTTAAATGCTTTTTCCCTACCTTCACTTCATCCTGAACAATCTCTTGGAATAGTTCAGGAATATTTGATTCATTCATATATGAGTTGAAAAATAGAGTATACCGTCTCTAGGGCTTTCCAGGTGGCTCAGTGGTAAAAAATTTGCCTGCCAGTGCATAAAACGTGAGTTTGATCTCTAGGGGGAAGACCTCCTTGAGTAGGGAGTGGCTACCCACTCCTTATTCTTGCAAGAAAAATTCCATGGACACAGGGAGCTGGTGGACTACAGAGTCAGACACAACTTAGCGACTCAACAGCAACAACATATCTTCTGTACAGTTAGAGAAACATGGAGATTGAGTTGATGAGAAAAAAAAATACAAAGTGTAAATTGATCCCCCCTCCTACAAAATGTTTTCAAAATATGGAGACTTTTCTTCCAAAGATGCTCTTTGTTAGAAACCAGAGAAAACATTTATAACTAAAATGTTTAGCAGTAAATAAATTTGCAAGTTTGATTAGAATCGCAAAATTCCCTTTTCAAGATTCTACAGTGAATTGTAATCATGCTAAAAGTTCTCGTGTGTTTATTCCCCCAATTTAACAGTCTTGTTTACAGTTTCTTAAACACTTTATCGGTCTTCTAAAAATACCTGAATAGTTCTCTGACTCCAAAAGCAAGGAGAAAATTACTGGCCTATTGAAAGAAGAAACAGAAGACTGAATTAAATAGCTTTTCTAAGGGGCAGCACAAAGTAATTACATAGTAAGGGGTTAAGATCTGGAACAAATTTAGCAGGATATAGTAGTTAAACGTTGGACTCTAAAACCTACAATATTGGGGGATTAAGATAAAAGTAAGCCACTTATTATCTATAATTGGTCACTTTTAGAAAATAAATGAATGCTTTTTAAGCTGTTACTTGGGTACAACTTGTTAAATTTTGTTTCCATGTTTAGAAATCAGTGCCAATAATTCTTAGTAGAAACAAGTTAATGATTTTCTTTTTCTTTATATAGTTGCCTGTGATAAAAGTTTGAATATAGTTTCAACTTATGATGCATCTTCTACCCAGATTTGACTATGCACATAATAATATAGTTATTTTAGTTGACTTCTCAAATTGTCAATTGATTACTGTTATTGAGTTGACTACTTCATCAGTCAGTGTTTTTCAAGCTGAAATATTTTACTGGAAGAGATCAAATGTCTTTCACATTATTTCAGTTCCTAGTAGCAAAATACAGTTAATTGATACCCCTTTCTCTATCAGGGATGTGGTGTATGTGTCTGTGTGTGCGTGCAAATAAATGAGTGCAGGTACACTCAGTCATGTCCAACTCTTTGTGACCCCATGGACTGGCCGATCAGGCTCCTTTGTCCATGGAATTTTCCAGGCAAGAATACTGGATTGGATTGTCATTTCCTTTTCCAGAGAGTCTTTCTGATTCAGGAATTGAACCTACATTTCTTGTATATCCTGCATTAGCAGGTGAGTTCTTTACCAGCTGAGCCACCAGGGAAGCCCTATCAGGGGTATGTGTACCTTATTAATCTTTCTTACCAAGGATAGTCCCCTCATGATGGTAGGAGTAAAGACCTTGATCCAAATGGCTTCTTCTATGTCTTTGTTGGAATATGTGGCACAGTGAAAGACCACAATTGCATCCCTGTGATCATGAAGTGAGGAGTCTCATTGCTTGTCCGTTAATACCAGGCCCTTTTGGATGTCATGCTAACTGTCACTTCAGAAGTGCATGTCCTTACATTTTTCCTTCAAATGTTAGGTCTTCCTTGTGTCCTCTTTGGATGACCTCACAGTATTGAGCAGTGAATTAATTCTCTCAGAAGACGTGTGTCCATCATGTGGCAGACTGGTTTCTTGTGCACTGAATCAAGGCTATGGGAGATCAAGATACCATTTGGTACTTACTGATGTAGTTACCACCTTCAGCTTGGCTTTTCTATTGCTCCAACACTGTTCTGGATCTGGTTAGGATGCAGAGTCTAAACTTATATGTTCCCATGTTTTGTTTTGTTTTTCCCCTCACTATCTGGATGCCTTTAGTGCTATACTCATCTTATTTGTTTTCTTTTCATATTCTCTCCACTCTGCCATGCAGCTGCTGCTGCTGCTAAGTCGCGTCAGTCATGTCCGACTCTGTGTGACCCCACAGACGGAAGCCCACCAAGGTTCCTCCATCCCTGGGATTCTCCAGGCAAGAACGCTGGAGTGGGTTGCCATTTCCTTCTCCAATCCACTCTGCCATAGCAGTAACTTTTTTTTTTTTTTTTTGCTTCACCTAGTGAAAATATTATCTACATTATAGTCTCTTTTACTCCTACCCTATGTCTTAGTACCACACAGAAATCAGCTGACTCTAACAATGTTGGTAGAAATATAAATTGGTATATCCACTATGAAGAACAGTGTGGAGGTTCCTTAAAACACTAAAAACAGAGCTATCATATAAAACTATCATAGAAAACTAAAAATAGAGCTAAATGTCAACTCTTGGCCATGTATCTAGAGGAAAACATGGTCCAACAGGATATATGCACTCTAAGCACTCCAATATTAATTGCAGCACTATTTACAATAGCCAAGGCATGGAAACAACCTAAATATCCATCGACAGAGAAACTGATATATATGTATAAAATCAGTTCAGTTGCTCAGTCGTGTCCAACTCTTTGTGACCCCACGAATCGCAGCACGCCAGGCCTCCCTGTCCATCACCAACTCCCGGAGTTCACACAAACTCATGTCCACTGAGTCAGTGATGCCATCCAGCCATCTCATCCTCTGTCGTCCCCTTCTCCTCCTGCCCCTAGTCCTAGACCCTCGGCACAATGGAATATTCACCACCATTATAAAGAAGAAACAATGCCATTTGCAGTAACATAGATAGACCTAGAGATCGTTGTACTTAGTAAAATAAGTTAGGGAGAGAAGGAGAAATATCACATGACATCTCTTACAGAAAGAATCTAAGAAGAAATTATTCAAATGAGCTTATTTACAAAACAGAAACAGACTCTCAGAGAACAAACTTACGGTTGCTGGGTGTAGGAGGGGGGAAGATAGGGGAAAGGGAAATTTAGGTAATTTCGTATCAACAATTGCACATTGCTATATTTAAAATGGATAACCAATAGGCTCTACTGTATAGCACAGCAAATACTGCTCAATGACATGTGTCAGCCTGGATGGGAAGGGAGTTTGGGCTGAATGGTTATGTGTATATTTATGGCTTAATCTCTTTGCAAACCATCTGAAAATATCCCAATGTTGTTAATTGGGATACTCCAATGCAAAATAAAAAGGTTTTAAAAAGGAAAGAAATCAACTCTTTCAACACGAAGAAAAATATATTTCAACTGATTATATTCTTAAAACCCACCAAAATTCACTATTTTATCAAGATTCTCCAAATAAGTGTCAAATTTTCACTTGAAATTTCCTCACCTTGAGATTATTAGGCTCTAATAATACATTCTTTTTTTTCTTACTGTGGTAGGTTACAGTGCCCAATTCCTGTATTTAATGATAAAGTTCTGAATGGAACTGGAAGCATATGAAATAAAAGAAAACTATTAATGTCATTATAATAAATTATGTGTTCAGGGAGTACTAGTTATTAGCCATGCATTTCTCTTAAATTTAATTTGCTTCTCCTTAGTCATTCATCTTAATCAACCCACTTTAAATAATTATCAAATAATATCTGAGCAGGCTCAATAATTCAGGATTTAGAAAGGCAATAGAGAATTTGTTAACAATGACAATTGTGATTAGTGAAAAAATGATATACAATTTACTAGTGACTAACAAAGATCCAAATTAATAAATGTCAAATTATAATTTTATATATGTGCAGTTTTATTAATAACATATCATCCTTAAACACTGGTGAAGTTCTGAAAACTCTTCAGTAAGGGTAGACATTAACACTTGTTGCTCTGAGTTGTAATGTATTCACTGATGTTTCAAACCTTTTGTGTTCAAAACACATGTTGATTCAAATTTGCTATTTTTTTTTTTGCATTCAGTTTAGTTCAGTTCAGTCTCTCAGTTGTGTCTGGCTTATTACGACCCCATGAATCACAGCACGTCAGGCCTCCCTGTCCATCACCTACCCCAGGAGCTTATCCAGATTCATGTCCATCCAGCCATCTCATACTCTGTCGTCCCCTTCTCCTCCTGCCCCGAATCTCTCCCAGCATAAGGGCCTTTTCCAAATAGTCAGCTCTTTGTATGAGGTGGCCAAAGTACTGGAGTTTCAGCTTTAGTATCAGTCCAGGCAGGTCAGCTGGTCTGGTATTCCATGTCTTTCAAAATTTTTCACAGTTTATTGTGATCTACACAATCAAAGGCTTTGGCATAGTCAATAAAGCAGAAATAGATGCTTTTCTGAAACTCTTTTGCTTTTTCAATGATAGAGCAGATGTTGGCAATTTGATCTCTGATTCCTCTTTCTTTTCTAAAACCAGCTTGAACATCTGGAAGTTCAGTTCACATATTGCTGAAGCCTGGCTTGGAGAATTTTGAGCATTACTTTACTAGCCTGTGACAGGAGTGCAATTGGTGGTACTTTGAGCATTCTTTGGGATTGCCTTTCTTTGGAATTGGAATGGAAACTGATCTTTTCCAGTCCTGTGGCCACTGCTGAGTTTTCCAAATTTGCTGGCATATTGAGTGTAGCACTTTCACAGCATCATCTTTCAGGATTTGAAATAGCTCACCTGGAATTCCATCACCTCCACTAGCTTTGTTCATAGTGATGCTTTGTAAGGCAAACTTGACTTCAAATTCCAGGATATCTGCCTCTAGATGAGTGATCACACCATTGTGATTATTTGGGTCATGAAAATCTTTTTTGTACAGTTCTTCTGTGTATTCTTACCACCTCTTCTTAATATCTTCTGCTTCTGTTAGGTCCGTACCATTTCTGTCCTTTATCAAGCCCATCTTTGCATGAAATATTCCATTGGTATTTCTAATTTTCTTGAAGAGATCTCTAGTCTCTCCCATTCTGTTGTTTTCCTCTATTTCATTGCAGTGATCGCTGAGGAAGGCTTTCTTATATCTCCTTACTATTCTTTGGAACTCTGCATTCAGATGCTTATATCTTTCCTTTTCTTCTTTGCTTTTCACTTCTCTTCTTTACACAGCTATTTGTAAGCCCTGCTCAGACAGTCATTTTGATTTTTTGCATTTTTTTCCCATTGGGATGGCCTTGATCCCTGTCTCCTCTACAATGTCATGAACCTCCGTCCATTGTTCATCATGCTCTCTATCTATCAGATCTAGTCTCTTAAATCTATTTCTCACTTCCACTGTTGTCGGAGCCAGAGTGAGGAATCCCACCCATAACAGGGTCACGTGGAAAACTCAGATGGCAGAGCAATTTGAGTCATCGGATTTCTCCCTGGTTTTTCCTGAACATGTACCCCACCCCCAAGATAAGAATTTGTCTGTTTTCCCATTTCAGCCCAACCCCCCTTTGATAACACTCTAGACTGTCTAACAAGTTCCCCTGACCTTCTACAAGCTTGTAAATTACTCACAACCTCCCAACTGTGAGGGGCACAAAAGCCTAAAGTTTCAGAGCCTTTTCAAATTCATATTGGTGACAGGATTTCATGGTTGACTCAATGATTGCTGCCAGACCTCCTTATTTTTTATCTATCAGGCACCCAGGAAGATGTAATCAATGTAAATGGGATATGGAAAAGGATATATAGTAGTTTTGATGTTAGAAATACTAGACTTTTGCTATAAATCACTGTACTTCCTTTTATTACAAATTGCTATATTTTTATTTAGTGTTCTCTGAGAGTGGCGTTCAGACTTTGGAAAGGTTCACACAAATGAGTCTTCTGGTTAACAAAACCTCATCAGAAGAGAGCCATAGAAATGTTAACAGGCCTCTTGGCCAAAAGATAATGTAAACCGCCTGAGACCTTTTGTAACGGGAGAGTATGCAAAAAACAAAGCCTTGTCTCAATGAGGGTCAGGACTGCTGCCGCTGTATAACTCTGCATATTCCATTATGTACAACTTGGGGTATATAAGCTGAGTTTGAAAAATAAATGGCCCTTTTGTCCTCTTGGAGCCTTACACCGACGCTGGGCTTTCCCATGTCATTCGTTTCTTTTTCTCCCCTTTTTCAGCTGAATTCCCATCTGGAGCGCAGAGGCTCGCCATGTCTACTTACCTTTCCTGGCTGATAAGATCTGTAGGAGAGAGAGTCCAGGGCGAGGAACTCTCCGATATTCAAACGGACACCGGTGGCCTAACGTAGATGGTGCAAACCTCTTGTATCAAGGTTTTATTGGCTTTCCACGTAAACCAAGTTATTCAGCCTCTTTTCTTCCACTAATTTCCTACTATACCATTCTATCCTGAGCTATCCTGTTCTCTCCTGTACTGTCCTATCTCACCCGCTCTGTCCCTGCTTTGAATATCACCGGTGCGGGTCCCCGGCACACTGTATAATCATAAGGAATTTGATTTAGGTCATACCTGAATGGTCTAGTGGTTTTCCCTACTTTCTTCAATTTAAGTCTGAATTTGGCAATAAGGAATTCATGATCTGAGCCACAGTCAGCTGCCAGTCTTGTTTTTGCTGACTGTATAAAGCTTCTCCATTTTTAGAGACAATGAATATAATCAATCTGATTTCAGTGTTGACCATCTGGTGATGTCCATGTGTAGAGTCTTCTCCTGTGTTGTTGGAAGACGGTGTTTGCTATGACCAGTGCATTCTCTTGGCAAAACTCTATTAACCTTTGCCTTGCCTCATTCCATACTCCAAGGCCAAATTTGCCTTTTACTCCAGGTGTTTCTTGACTTCCTACTTTTGCATTCCAGTGCCCTATAATGAAAAGGATATCTTTTTGGGGAGTTAGTCCTAAAAGGTCTTGTAGGTCTTCATAGAACCATTCAGCTTCAGCTTCTTCAGCATTACTGGTTGGGGCATAGGCTTGGATTACCATGATATTGAATAGTTTGCCTTGGAAACGAACAGAGATTATTCTGTCGTTTTTGAAATTGTATCCAAGTACTGCATTTCAGACTATTTGTTGACCATGATGGCTACTCCATTTCTTCTAAGGGATTCCTGCCCACAGTAGTAGATGTAATGGTCATCTAAGTTAAATTCACCCATTCCAGTCTATTTTAGTTCACTGATTCCTAGAATGCAAACATTCAGTCTTGCCTTCTCCTGTTTGACCACTTCCAATTTGCCTTGATTCATGGACTTAACATTCCATGTTCCTATGCAACATTGCTCTTTACAGCATCAGACCTTGCTTCTATCACCAGTCACATCCACAACTGTGTATTGCTTTTGCTTTGGCTCCATCACTTCATTCTTTCTGGAGTATTTCTCCACTGATCTCCAGTAGCACATTGGACACTTACCAACCAATTACACAGTGTACTGATCTGCCCTCATTTAGACAGAGTTCATACTGTAAATATAATGTGTTGAATTGATAAACTTTGGCAGCCAAAAGTGTTCTTTACCTTCTAGTCAATATGACTTTTTTTTTTTTTTTTGCATTTAATGCAAAATAAAGCTGGATCTGGTGATTGCTCTTTGATATCAATGTGACAACAAAACTCACTAACTGCAGGTGCTGACTACTGGGAAGTTATTTGTCTATTTGCCCCACAGTTACTTAAATTAACCCACAGAGACTAATGGTAGTAGCCTGAAAATCTCTCTTTTTATGTCTTCTGAACTTCACCTGGTCAGAACTTCTGAACATATTAAGGCAAAGTGTATTTCTTTGACAACCTTTATGATCTGTTTTTTATTTATTTATTTATTTATTTTTTTTAACATGACTGAAGCGACTTAGCAGCAGAGGCAGCAGCAACTGATACAAAGGCAAACTTAACTTTATCCCTATTCTCAGTTGCATCTGTATTATCTTTCTCTTGCAGTTAACAAAGCAATATATACCTCTGATACTCTGCAAAAATACAACATTGTCTATGTTTTGTTTTAATTATGAACAAATGAAGTCTTTCCCACTTATTATCATATTTTTGGCATATATTTGTTTTGAGAGAAAAAAAACAAATTAAATAATTTCTAGATCTTTTTCCTTACTGGTCATGAGAGCTAAAAACTGATCATTTTCTGGTGATAATTATGAATTAATAACATCTAATAAAGGACAACATGTGCAAATGTGGTATTTGTTTTCCACTGAATGACATGAATGGACATATCTACTCTCACTGTGAGCTTTATTTTCAATTGTTTTATTTCTTACAGTTTAAAAGGTGCACAGTAAAGATGCCCTCATCATACTGTAAATTTAATACACTAGGCACATTTTAATAATTCTCTTCAAGGTTTCCTTGTTAAACAAAAGCTACTGACGTTTACATTTGTCCTAGTTAAAAGTCATTATTAATGGGTTATAGCATGCTTTAAAAATGTCTCTGGCATAAATTTCAGAAGTTTGGGTACTGTGAAATATTTTCCACATTATTTTTCATTTAATTAAAAGGATGTGACTCCCACTCTTTCTCCAGTTCAGTGATATTTTAATTATTGAAGATTAAAGTGAAAATGTTCATTTGTTGGGTTAAACTTATTATTTGGATGAGGCTGACGGGGCATTTTCAGAGTTTAAGTATCTAGCACTTAATCTTCAGTGAGGTCATATGTGTTTTTATGGAGATATTACAAAGCATGGATTATTCTTATTACATCCTGAGGAATTAAGTCAATGCCTTGCACAGTTAGCACCCTATAAATGATTGCTGGATTAGTGAGTCATGATCATAGGCATTAAGAATATCAAACCTTTCCTATCCTTTGCTTGTCATCCTGTCTCCCATCAGATCACCAGAATTAGTCTGTTTCTTCCCTGCTTAAACATGCAACTCTGCTCACCCAGATGGTTGTACTCATGCAGATAAATCCATAATCTATTCACTCTTTAAATCCATTTTTAATTAATAATTGTGAGTATTTAATTTTCAACAAAGCCTTGGCGACACTCAAAGCACTCCTTATTATTGAGAAACTCAAATGGTGGTAAGACTGCTATATCCATTTAGTTGGAAATTACTGAATTGATTAGAGGTGTTATTTAAATAAACAATCATTCTGTGGCACAGCATGGAGGAGCATCAGCTATAGAATCCAAGATTTATTCTCATCAGTGTGTTCTCATGAGATGCTATGGGTCATACAGAATGTATTATTATTGAGAAACTCAAATGGTGGTAAGACTGCTATATCCATTTAGTTGGAAATTACTGAATTGATTAGAGGTGTTATTTAAATAAACAATCATTCTGTGGCACAGCATGGAGGAGCATCAGCTATAGAATCCAAGATTTATTCTCATCAGTGTGTTCTCATGAGATGCTATGGGTCATACAGAATGTCGTGAAAACCCATGTTCATGCATCCAGGCTCCATTATGATTGCAGCACAGTTACTACAACCAAGGCACTTCATCTGTTTTGAAGACTGAAAAGACCAGGATGGATTTTCAATCAGCCCATCTGTGTGGTGTTTCATTCTTAGTTGCTGGTCTCTCTAACTAAATCTCGATAAAATGCTAGATGGCACAGGCTGGATTACTTGTATTAGAAGTCATCTTCTAGTGACCCCACAGGTAGCTGCAGCATAATCAGGAAGCAATGGATTGATTCCAAAAAGATTTTAACAGGTTAAATATTAACCATGACTTAAACATGGTCAAGGCCAGGGGCAGTGGCGGAGAGGAGCTACCCCACATCCAAGGATTACTTGTATTAGAAGTCATCTTCTAGTGACCCCACAGGTAGCTGCAGCATAATCAGGAAGCAATGGATTGATTCCGAAAAGATTTTAACAGGTTAAATATTAACCATGACTTAAACGTGATCAAGGCCAGGGGCAGCGACGGAGAGGAGCTACCCCACATCCAAGGAGTTGCAGCTGCATGGGCACAGGTTGTCTGAGAGGAGCTACTCCACGTTCAAGGTCAGAAGGGGCAGCTGTGAGGAGATACCCCTCGTCTAAGGTAAGAGAAACCCAAGTAAGACTGTAAGTGTTGCGAGAGGGCAGACACACTGAAACCATAATCACAGAAAACTGGACAATCTGATCACACAGACCACAGCCTTGTCTAACTCAATAAAACCAAGCCATGCCTTGTGGGATCACCCAAGATGGGCAGGTCATGGTGGAGAGGTCTGACTAAATGCAGTCCACTGGAGAAAGGAATGGCAAACCACTTCAGTATTCTTGCCTTGAGAACCCCATGAACAGTATGAAAAGGCAAAATGATAGGATACTGAAAGAGGAACTCCCCAGGTCAGTAGGTGCCCAATATGCTACTGGAGAACAGTGGAGAAATAACTCCAGACAGAATGAAGGGATGGAGCCAAAGCAAAACCAATACCCAGTTGTGGATATGACGGGTGATAGAAGCAAGGTCTGATGCTGTAAAGAGCAATATTGCATAGGAATCTGGAATGTTAGGTCTGTAAATCAAGGCAAATTGGAANCAGCTCAACGGGAATTCCATCACCTCCACTAGCTTTGTTCGTAGTGATGCTTTCTAAGGCCCACTTGACTTCACATTCCAAGATGTCTGGCTCTAGATTAGTCAACACATCATCATGATTATCTGGGTCATGAAGATTTTTTTTGTACAGTTCTTCCGTGTATTCTTGCCACCTCTTCTTAATATCTTCTGCTTCTGTTAGGTCCAGACCATTTCTGTCCTTTATCGAGCCCATCTTTGCATGAAATATTCCCTTGGTATCTCTAATTTTCTTGAAGAGATCTCTAGTCTTTCCCCTTCTGTTCTTTTCCTCTATTTCTTGCATTGATCACTGAAGAAGGCTTTCTTATCTTTTCTTGCTATTCTTTGGAACTCTGCATTCAGATGCTTCTATCTTCCCTTTTCTCCTTTGCTTTTTGCCTCTCTTCTTTTCACAGCTATTTGTAAGTCCTCCTCAGACAGCCATTTTGCTTTTTTGCATTTCTTTTCCATGGGGATGGTCTTGATCCCTGTCTCCTGTACAATGTCATGAACCTCATTCCATAGTTCATCAGGCACTCTATCTATCAGATCTAGACCCTTAAATCTATTTCTCACTTCCACTGTATAATCACAAGGGATTTGATTTAGGTCATACCTGAATGGTCTAGTGGTGTTGTCCACTTTCTTCAATTTAAGACTTGTTGGTCTAGAGATGTGTATTTGAGCTTATATGACAATGACACTAAGTAAATAATTGAAACTTTCAATTAGTAAAATGTCTATTGCATACTAAATGAGAAAATATTTTAAGTTTCTATATTTTATTTTCTAATTCAACCCTTTTGATGCCATACACAATGTACTGAGTTAAAATATTTCCTGTGAATGATATTTAAGCTCATAAATAATACAGTGCATAGTTTTTTCCAAAAAATAATAATAATAATAGTGTACATTTTGAAACCATATTTTTCAACTTTGAAATTCTAAAAATTCTATTCTGATGATTTGAATATTTTCCAAATGAAAGAAAATATGGTAAATATAAAAATGTTCAGTTCATTTCAGTTGCTCAGCCATGTCTAACTCTTTACAACCCTATTGACTTGTAGGATGCCAGGCTTTCCTGTTCATCACCAACACCTGATGCTTGCTCAAACTCATGTCTATCGATTTAGTGATGCCATCCAACTATCTCCTCCTCTGCCATCCCCTTCTTCTCCTGCCTTCAATCTTTCCCAGCATCTGGGTCTTTTCAAATGAGTTAATTATTCACATAAAGTGGCCAAAATATTGGAGTTTCAGCTACAGCACCCATCCTTCCAATGACTATTCAAGACTGATTTTCTTTAAGATTGACTAGTTTGATCTCCTCACAATTCAAGGGGCTCTCAAGAGTCTTCTCCAACACCACAGTTCAAAAACATCGAATGGTGATTTTTATTTATGGAACAATTTTTTAAATATGCTTACTTATTAAATGGAAAGGATCATCTAAAATAACTAAGAAGTATTTCAAAACTAGTGACAGCTAGTGACAACTCAATATTAATATCATGCCCTGAAAATTGCTTATTTAACTTATAGTTGATCGGAAAAAAAAAATAGTTTTAAAAAGTTATTTTTCACTCTCAAATATTCATTTAAATAAATTTATAAAGTAACGGTGGAAATTTTAAAAAAAATTGAAAATTTATTGACAGTTCACTAAGGAGTATGATTTTTTAAATGACCAATTTCTATATGTAAACTATGTTAGAGATCCATCAAACATAGATCTAATCCTCCAACTAAGGATAGATCTATCCTCCAACATAATTTCTTATTATAGGATTCCTATACACTAATAAGTGTATACGGTTAGTGTATACTATACATTTACACTTAAGTGTATAGTATACACTAACACTAGGAAATGGCAACCCACTCCAGTACTCTTGCCTGGAGAATCTCATGGAGAGAGGAGCCTGGTAGGCTACAGTCCATGGGGTCGCAAAGAGTTGGACAAGACTGAGCGACTTCACTTCACTTCACTTCATACACTAATAATGAGAAAATAGAAAGAGAAATTAAGGAAGCAATTCCATTCACCATTGCAACAAAAAGAACAAAATACTTAGCAATATATCTACCTCAAAGAAGGCAATGGCATCCCACTCCAGTACTCTTGCCTGGAAAATCCATGGATGGAGGAGCCTGGTGGGCTGCAGTCCATGGGGTCACTAAGAGTTGGACACGACTGAGCAACTTCACTTTCACTTTTTACTTTCATGCATTGGAGAAAGAAATGGCAACCCACTCCAGTGTTCTTGCCTGGAGAATCCCAGGGATGGGGAAGCCTGTGGGCTGCTGTCTATGGGGTCGCACAGAGTCGGACACAACTAAAGCAACTTAGCAGCAGCAATATATCTACCTAAAGAAACTAAAGACCTATACATAGAAAACTATAAAACACTGATGAAAGAAATCAAAGAGGACACTAATAGATGGAGAAATATACCATGTTCATGAATCAGAAGAATCAATATAGTGAAAATGAGTATACTACCCAAAGCAATCTATAGATTCAGTGCAATCCCTATCAAGCTACCAACGGTATTTTTACAGAGCTAGAGCAAATAATTTCACAAATTATATGGAAATACAAAAACCCTCAAATAGCCAAAGCAATCTTGAGAAAGAAGAACAGAACTGGAGGAATCATCCTGCCTGGCTTCAGGCTCTACTACGAAGCCACAGTCATCAAGATAGTATGGTACTGACACAAAGACAGAAGTATAGATCAATGGAACAAAATAGAAAGTCCAGAGATAAATCCACGCACCTATGGACACCTTATCTTTGACAAAGGAGGCAAAAATATACAATGGAGAAAAGAGAATCTCTTTAACAAGTGGTGCTGGGAAAACTGGTCAACCACTTGTAAAAGAATGAAACTAGAACACTGGCATACACACCAAGAAAACCAGAATTGAAAGAGACACGTGTACCCAAATGTTCATCACAGCATTGTTTATAATAGCCAGGACATGGAAACAACCTAGATATCCATCAGCAGACGAATAGATAAGAAAGCTGTGGTACCTATACACAATGGAATATTACTCAGCCATTAAAAATAATACATTTGAATCAGTTATAATGAGGTGGATGAAACTGGAGCCTGCTGTACAAGTGAAGTAAGCCAGAAAGAAAAATACTAATGCAGTATGCTGCTGCTGCTAAGTGGCTTCAGTGGTGTCCAACTCTGTGTGACCCCATAGATGGCAGCCCACCAGGCTCCCCCGTCCCTGTGATTCTCCAAGCAAGAACACTGGAGTGGGTTGCCATTTCCCTCTCCAGTGCATGAAAGTGAGAAGTGAAAGTGAAGTCTCTCAGTCATGTTCGACACTAGCGACTTCATGGACTGCAGCCTACCAGGCTCCTCTGTCCATGGAATTTTCTAGGCAAAAGTACTGGAATGGGATGCCATTGCCTTCTCCATCAGTACAGTATACTAACATATATATATATATATATATATATATGGGATTTTTTTTTTTTTTTGGTCTATTTTTCTACTTTCTCTCTCTCTCTTACTTTATTTTACTTTATAATACTGTATTGGTTTTGCCATACACTGACATGATTCCACCACGGGTGTACATGAGTTCCCAATCCTGAACCCCCCTCCCACCTCCCACCCCATATCATCTCTCTGGGTCATCCCTGTGCACCAGCCCCAAGCATCCTGTATCCTGTATCGAACATAGACTGGAGATTCGTTTCTTACATGATAATATACATGTTTCAGTGTCATTCTCCCAAATCATCCCACCCTCTCCCTATCTCTCAGAGTCCAAAAGTCTGTTCAATACATCTGTGACTCTTTTGCTGTCTTGGATTTAGAAAGATAGTAATGATAACCCTGTATGCGAGATAGCAAAAGAGACACAGATGTATGGAACAGTCTTTTGGACTCTGTGGGAGAGGGAAAGGGTGGGATGATTTGGGAGAATGGCATTGAAATATATATAGTATCATATAAGAAACAAATCACCAGTCCAGGTTCGATGCAGGACACAGGATTCTTGGGGCTGGTGCACTGGGATGACCAGAGGTATGGTACAGGGAGGGAGTTGGGAGCGGGGTTCAGGATGGGGAACATGTGCATACTCATGGTGGATTTATGTTGATATATGGCAAAACCAATACATATTGTAAAGTTAAAAAAAAAATTAAAAAATCAACCTGTAGGAGTCCATGAGATCTGTATTCAAGAGTTAAAAGAAATTATTTACTTTCTAAATTAATGCTGTTCTCTATTATGTAGCAGTTTATTGAAATAACAGAAACTCTGCAACAAAATGATCCTTGTATAAAATGGAATACTGGAACATTTTGTGGAATAAAAGAATTTCTATAAATGTTGGAATAAAATTTTTATTGTTACAGAACATTTTGCCCATATTAACATCTGTTCCTGTTTGAGGAGATTTTCCTCTTGGCAAGGTAGGACCGTATCTGTTCAGTGGTTTTCAACAAGCCCTGGAATGTGCATAGAACTGCTTAGAGAGCTCATCACTCTGCACCTGTTCAGGCTGCACAGCCCAAATCTAAGCTGTAGAGTGAAAGAAGAATAATACACATGAGGTGCAGTAAGCCTGCAAAAAGGAAGCTCATTATGTTGTCAAAATTGTCCCTTGTTGTCAAAATTCATGACTACCCACATAATGTGATCATAAAAAGAAAAATGATAAAGTTTATAAGTGGACTCTTTAAATCCTTAAGATCACAGAGTGCTGTTAGCATTTTCAAAGTGAACCTTTAGGTGTAATTAATTATTAACCCATGTTAAATGCTTTATATGCTACATTTTCTACTTACTCAAATAAGTCATCTTGCGACAGATAACTTCATCCATCAGCTAGGAAATGCTGGTTGCTTGCAGTAACTCCATAGCTTCAAGTAAGCCATTTTACTATAGGTACCTGATTAATCATCTGTTCATCCTTAAAATAAGGCTTGCTGGAGTCCAGGAAAGAGTGTGAGTCAGAAGCCAGGAGTCCAAAGTGACCCTATTTATTCACATGTCTGTCCTGGAAGATGGCATGAAAAAAGCTGATTGGGTTCAAAGTCTGAGAGAATGATATTTTACTTATAAAAAGAATAGAGACTTCCACAGTTCCATAGATTTTCAAAGGGTACCTATAAACTAGATAAAGGCTCTGTGCTTAAGCATTATTTTCCCATAACCCATTTCTCACTCACAAGGAAACTGCTGTTTTATTCATTTTCTTGAAAATGTTTTGTTATTTTGAAAAAGTATAAAGATCCAAGAAAAAATGAATGAAGTGTGTCCTATTTGAGAAGAAATCTGGCTCCTACAACCCTATTTAAATTGTCAGTATTTGGGTAATCCACAATGGTTACCAAATAATACAATGAAATCAGATATTCACAAACAGAGCCAACAAAATAAAGAGTAAAAAATAACAAAATCACTCATTAAGTGTTTCCTAACTTCCAAAGAAACTTAGACTATCCTTAACTTTATTCAGTCAGAAAACTGATGCCACCAGTAAGAAGAACCAGCAAGACTTACAGAAATCTGAATATTGCTGTTGCCAGGATTTGCTTTTGATAAAATTAGCTGAAGGCTAATTTTGAAAAAATTCCCCGTATGCAGCCTTCATCCTCAGAAATCCATTTTAGGATTGGTTTATGAACCCAAGTGTCTCTCAGAAGTGAAATGATTTGTTACTTAGAATAGCTCATTTCCTGCCAAATAAAAGCAATATTAGTGTTGGTGATAGGGTTTCAGGTACCACCAAAAATAATGTATCATTGGAAGATCATGGAAAAAGCTTTCAGTAAATGGAAAGTTGTGTGAGGAGAGAAGCTTTAGCTCTGATGTATGACACTGAGTCCAAACACTAAGAATTCTGTCTGTGTCTTATCAGTTCTAACTTGTACTTCTAGTTGTTCTGTATTGTTGCTTTGCTATTAAATGGATTAAATGCTAAATAATGCATATCTATGAACATATAAATACAATAATAAATTATAAAATATTTGTGTACAATATTTTAAATTATAATTGGTATGTTTTGACAAATCAAGCACTTTTTAATATCTTTTATATTACTATTGGGTCAATTAGTTGGTTTAACCTATAATCATAAAAGTATTTCTGGAGAATGCCCTGTGCTTTGGTGTCTAGTTTTCACTCAAATCCTGTTCACATCACACTGTAAAATGATGGTGATTTTGTGCAAATATGAAATTAACATTCATAATAATTATTTGCTAACATACCCAAAGTTCTTCAATAAATTATCATGGCAAAGAGGCCTCCAATCTGACTCATGTTCTGTTTTAGTACCTTGAAACAACAGTGCCTAAAAATCCAGCACTCTGTGATTGAAAATGCATTTTCAGATGAATTAGTTTATTTTTCAAATTAGACATGAAACAGACAGTGTATGGATTATGCTTCTGCTGCTGCTAAGTTGCTTCAGTCGTGTCCGATTCTGTGCGACCCCATGGTCTATGGATTCCATTTCCTTCTCCAGTGCATGAAAGTGAAAAGGAAAGTGAAGCCGCTCAGTTGTATCCAACTCTTTACGACCCCATGGACTGTAGTCCACCAGGCTCCTCCATCCATGGGATTTTCCAGGCAAGAGTACTGGAGTGGGGTGCTATTGCCTTCTCCAATATGGATTATATACCCATGTAATTTTTTTTTTTAAATGAGGGCAATAAGGCTCACAATTGCCATTTATATAAGCTATATGAGTATTTTTTAATGAAAGAATTAGAACGTAATCTTGAAGTTCTCCCATCAGTTTTGGCCTAACTCATATTACCACACAGTTATAACTATGGAGCTATAGAAATGGTTAACAGCACAAACCATAGTTTATGTTGCATAAAACAAACCATAAAGACATTCAACCTTCCTATTTCACTTTTATGTGCACTATTGACAGTACATATTTATTCAGCATTATCTTCATTTACAGGTGAATAGGTGAGAACACTCTCCTTCCATGTGCCTCCTTTATTTTCTGCAGCATTCACTTTATGGTCTGCTACTTTTAAAAACACATCTATTCTGGGTATTCTCACTATTTGCTCATTTTTTAGCCATAAATTGCATTTTTTGAAAGACCCTATGGTTTTATTTTAGCCCTTATTCCATTAATGCATATTGTGATTCCTTACTGTTAAATAGATTCATAAAACCTTAGGGCATTGCTAAGGTCGAAAGCTTAAAACTACTTTAATCTACTTAATTTGGAAGCATCACCTTGCTAATAGTATAGCTTGCTTTATTTATATGTAAAATGTAGCAGATCTTAATTTTGCTAAGATATTTCAGTAGTATATATTTACAACAAAAGCTGCCTATGTCAACCAATTATTTTAGTGCTTTGTATTGATACAACAGCTGTTGTAGAGGATAATGTTTCTTATCTCAACTTAAGATTTCAAATTTCTTGGATACATGACACAAAAATGTTTTGCTCTTTTATTATATAGCAAAGGTTCCAAAATGAATCACTCTCATGTCCACGTGTCTGACAAATTTTCTGAAGGGTACTTAAGGAGTCAGTTTGTGTGAGTATTTGTTGAAAGAAGAATAAGAGAAATTTTTTGTACATAAAGTTAAAACAGGATTACGTAGGAAATGTCATTATTGATAGTATATATGAATGAAATTGAGTGTATCTCTTATAACTTTGAGGGGTGTCACAATGACTTCAGAAAGCTTATGAGATATGAGATTCCAAACAGACTCTTATACAGGTAAAAGGGACATTTTCTGCACTTGTGTGATAGAGTACCAAATGGGCTGGTAGAGAAACCAGGAAACATCCAGGAAACATGATAACAATCACCAAACTTAGTGATATGCAATGGCAGAATGTGAGACAGTTCAGTTCAGTTCAGTCTCTCAGTCATGTCCGACTCTTTGCGACCTCATGAATCACAGCACGCCAGGCCTCCCTGTCCATCACCAACTCCCGGAGTTCACTCAGACTCACCTCCATTGAGTCAGTGATGCCATTCAGCCATCTCATCCTCTGTCATCCCCTTCTCCGCCTGTCCCTAATCCCTCCCAGCATCAGAGTCTTTTCCAATGAGTAAACTCTTCGCAGGAGGTGGCCAAAGTACTGGAGTTTCAGCTTTAGCATCATTCCTTCCAAAGAACACCCAGGGCTGATCTCCTTCAGAATGGACTGGTTGGATCTCCTTGCAGTCCAAGGGACTCTCAAGAGTCTTCTCCAACACCACAGTTACTCTTCGCAGGAGGTGGCCAAAGTACTGGAGTTTCAGCTTTAGCATCATTCCTTCCAAAGAACACCCAGGGCTGATCTCCTTCAGAATGGACTGGTTGGATCTCCTTGCAGTCCAAGGGACTCTCAAGAGTCTTCTCCAACACCACAGTTCAAAAACATCAATTGTTTGGTGCTCAGCTTTCTTCACAGTCCAACTCTCACATCCATAGATTACCACTGGAAATACATAGCCTTGACTAAATGGATCTTTGTTGGCAAAGTAATGTCTCTGCTTTTGAATATACTATCTAGGATGGTCATAACTTTTCTTCCAAGGAGTAAGTGTTTTTTTTTTTTTTTTTAATTTCATGGCTGCAGTCACCATCTGCAGTGATTTTGTAGCCCAGAAAAATAAAGTCTGACACTGTTTCCACTGTTTCCCCATCTATTTCCCATGAAGTGATGGGACCAGATGCCATGATCTTCGTTTTCTGAATGTTGAGCTTTAAGCCAACTTTTCCACTCTCCTCTCTCATTCTCATCAAGAGGCTTTTTAGTTCCTCTTCACTTTCTGCCACAAGGGTGGTATCATCTGCATAGATGAGGTTACTGATATTTCTCCTGGCAATCTTGATTCCAGCTTGTGTTTCTTCCAGCCCAGCGTTTCTCATCATGTAATCTGCATAGAAGTTAAATAAGCAAGGTGACAATATACAGCCTTGATGTACTCCTTTTCCTATTTGGAACCAGCCTGTTGTTCCATGTCCAGTTTTAACTGTTGCTTCCTGACCTGCATACAGATTTCTCAAGAAGCAGGTCAGGTGGTCTGGTACTCCCATCACTTGAAGAATTTTCCACAGTTTATTGTGATCCACACAGTCAAGGGCTTTGGCATAGTCAATAAAGCAGAAATAGATGTTTTTCTGGAACTGTCTTGCTTTTTCGATGATCCAGTGAATGTTGGCAATTTGATCTCTGGTTCCTCTGCCTTTTCTAAAACCAGTTAGAACATCTGGAAGTTCATGGTTCACGTATTACTGAAGCCTGGCTTGGAGAATTTTGAGCATTACTTTACTACATGTGAGATGAGCATCAGAGGTAAGAAACCAATCTGAAAATCAAGTAGATGAGTAACCTTTTATGAGAAATGTGCAAGGAAATCTTTGGAATTCCAGAAGTATTTGATTACAGCTCAGTCAGTGAAATGGATACTACAATAAGTACGTTGTACAAATAGAGCTCAGGAAGATATAAATTAAAATATAAATAAATAAATCAATTACATTATTTTGCTTCTTTTTTCAAGAGTTATAATTTTCTATGTAACACTGAAAATATTGAAACCAATGAATGGAGAAATTGATCTGAATTCAACATCTATTTTGCTACCTGTTGGTATGTACACTTGAAAAAGTTATTCATTTTCTATAACAGTTTATTTGCATTATAAACATATCAGACAGGATTCAAGATGGGGGGAACATATGTACACCCATGGCTGTTTCATGTCAATGTATGGCAAAAACCACCACAATACTGTAATTAACCTCAAATTAAATTTTTTTAAATAATTATTTATTTATTTTTCCTCCCTGTTATGTTGCCCTCTGTACTTCCAAGGCTCACCACAGACCAGCATAGAAAGTATTTCCTGGTGTTTGGAAACTTCTCTCTTTTAAGACTCCCTTCCTAGGACAGAGCTCTGTCTCTATCTCTTTTGTCTCTTTTTTTTGTCTTTTATATTTTTTCCTACCTCCTTTCCAAGACAACGGGCTACTTTTCTGGGTGCCTGATGTCCTCTGCCAGCATTCAGAAGTTGTTTTGTGGAATTTACTCAGTGTTTAAATGTTCTTTTGATGAATTTGTTGGGGAGAGAGTGATCTCCCCATCTTATTCCTCTACCATCTATGGTACAGAGAGGGAGGAGGGTACGGGGTTCAGGATGGGGAACACGTGTATACCTGTGGCAGATTCATGTTGATGTATGGCAAAACCAATACAATATTGTAAAGTAATTAACCTCCAATTAAAATAAATAAACTTATATTAAGAAAAAAATTAAAAGACAAGATTGCTGAATATGTTTTAAAAATATCTTCAGGAGGTCATATTTACTTAAATCTTTGGATTTTAGCTATGTTTTTGTATTTTAGCTTTGTTACTCTAAGGAATTCTAAGCCAAAAATATCTAGCTAAGAGTTGCAATAGATGAGACCCCTCCTTCCTTCTAAACAACGTTAGCAGTCTTATTTAGGAGGAGTCTTAGTTAACACTTTTAAAGTTGTTTAAACCAGGTCACCTAATTATTTCTCCAGGAATATTTCACCAGTATCCAGGGGAGACAAACAACAATCCAGATGCTTTAACTCTTTCCTCTCAAGTATATCCCTTTCAGGTCAATTTTGTTGTTGTCCAATCATTAAGTAGTATCTGACTCTTTGTGACCCCATAGACAGTAGCACATCAGGCTCCCCTGTCCTTCATTATCTCCCAGAATTTGTTCAAATTCATGTCCACTGAGTTACTGATGCTATCTAACAGTCTCATATTCTGTATCCTCTTTGCCTTTGTGATATATTTTTCTGGTTGTTGTTGACATTTATCTCACAAAATTTTCTCCAAAATCTTTTACAAAATGATAAGCCAATTAACAACCAAAAGATGCCCAGGATTTGAACATTTCAAAGGGAAATAATGATTCTTCCTACAAACAGGGCACTTTTGTCTATATGCCTTCTACCTTCCTCTTAAAGCAGACTTTCCTGCTCAGAAGATATAAGATTTACTAAAAAGCTAATAATAATGTCATTCACTAGAAATTGTACTTGGCCCCTGATCCCAGGCACATAGCATGGTTTTTGTCAAACAACAAATCACAGAGCTGTCTCTGCCACTTGTTAACAGAGGAATTAATAAGACTTATTAGCAGACTCTGATGCTTGGAAAGATTGAAGGCAAGAGGAGAAGAGGGAACCAAAGAATGAGATGGTTAGATTGTTTCACAGACTTGATAGACATGAGTTTGAGCAAACTTTAGGAGATAATGAAAGACAGGTAAGCCTGGCATGTTGCAGTCCATGGGATTGCAAACAATCAGACATGACTTAGTGACTGAACAACACAGCTTAATGAAGCTAAATGAGGTAAATTTATGTCCCAATCTAATATGTCTCTGGAATACATACTGTCAAAAATAACATTATTGATACAATGTTTGGAGCATTAACTTTTGGGGGGATGCTTACTTAGTCTCAGGCTTAGGACCACGTGATCTGGAAGACAAGAAAAAGTGATGTTTTTCCTATATCCAAGGGAGAGAGTTCCTTGGATGGATCAATAACCTCATAGTTTGGTGAGTTGGTTCATATTTTTGTGTCACCTCTTAGTTCACAAATGCAAAGTTTAATTTCAGACATTCATAGAAATAGGCAGCTATGTTTTGGGATAGGACTGAAGCATCTGATAAGGTCTTAAATCTTTCTGAGTCTGCAACTGTTATTTGGAGGTCATCTACATTATCCACTTTACTTTTTCAAATTTCCCCAAAGATTTCCATTCATTCTGAGCCTATTTACTTAATTATACATAAGTGTGCTTGTCTCTATCCTAAGATCCTATGAATATTCAAATGAGGCACTAAGAATGGGAACTTGGTGTTTCTTCCACTGCTTAAAAAAAAAAAAAAAAAGTTTCCTAACTTTGACCACTGTAAAAACTTGGTCTTTCCTTCTTCCTCCAAGGCTGTGTCATCTCTATGGTGTATTGCTGTTGATTTCTCAACAGTGGAGTATTCCTATATCCAGAAATTCTCATTGGTGAACCAGGTGTTCAGGTTTGCCTTGGCTGGAACAGAACCATAAGGTTCTTATCAGAGTGATGGGAGAAAATGGTCTTTGGAAGCTTCCATCCTTGATCTTCTAGGGAGTTAATCAACCTCATTCTAAAGGCAATAACCACTCCTTGAGTTCTACTTCTTTGATTATGTCCTTGAATAGAACCTGCGTTGTGATTGGGCTCTGATATGCCGCTCTCTTTCTTGTTTATTAACCAAAGGCCATTTTCCCCAAACTATTGAATACAGCCTAATACTCCACCTTCATTTCACTCTCAGTGGTAGGGCAAGATCTTGGCCTTCTTTCAGTCTCTTTTGGATTCTGTGGGCTTAACTAAAGCAATAAATTCTGTACCTTATTTGAGAATCCTCTGTTATGAATGAAGACTCCACACAAAAGCTACTAGACCTATCAGCAAGGTAGCAGGATACAGGATTAACATACAGAAATCTGTTGCATTTCTTTACACTAACAATGAAATACTAGAAAAGGAAAATTAAAAAAATATATATTTAAAATCACATAAAATACTTAGGAATAAACCCGGCTGAGAGACTCATGTGCTAGAAAATATTGATAAAGGGAATAGAAAACATTGATGAAAGAAACCAAAGATGACATAAAGAAATGGAAAGATATCTCAGGCTCTTGGGTTGAAATAATTGATATTGCTAAGATGGCCATACTTCCAAAAGCAATCTACAAATTTATGTGATCCTTATCAAATTACTCATGACATTTTCACAGAACTAGAATATATAATCTTAAAATTTATATGAAACTATTGAAGACCCAGAATTGCAAAAGCAGTCCTGAAAGGGGGAAAAAAAGCTGGAAGCATAACCCTCCCAGAACTCCAATAATACAACAAAGCTATAGTAATGAAAATAGTATGGCATTGGCACATAAAGACATATATATGAATCAATGCAACAGAATAGAGAGCCAAGAAATAAACCCACATAGCTTCAACACAGGAGGAAATAATCTGGGTATCTATGAAGATCCTGGAACCAATATGGAGGGATGAATGTACATTTTTAAGTGAGCAGGAAAAATGCTAAAATCACAATAGATGCCATAAAGTGAATTACCGTATGAATGGAAGGGATTTGGAAGCCATCCTAATTGAGGTATTTAACAATGACCTCTCTAAAAAGAAAGGCAAGAAAAGGTCTGGCACCAAAGCTGAGACCTATATAACCAGAGGTAAACAAAAGGAGTACATTCTAGAATGAGGCAACAGGTAGTTATAAAGTCCTAGAGTAGGAATTATTGATAGATGAGTATGCTTGAGTGACAGGAAGAAGCAACTGTGTCTATAATATATTGATGAGGAGAAAGAGGTAAGAGTTAGATTAAAGGGGAAGTAAGAGCCAGATATTGTGGGGCTATTTAGGATAGAGGAGAGTTAACTTTATTAAAACATAATAAGAAACTGCTGGAATATTTTAAGCTATGAGTGACCTTGGTTTACTTGCTATTGCCATGGAAATACATGAGATCCCCTGGGAGACAGGGGTGTAAATGACAAGGGAGATCTCCTGGTGACAGAGAATTATATATGCATTCATGCTTCAAGATATTTTAAAGTCAAGAGGAGAATTTTGTTTCCAGGTGATCTAGAACTGATATTTCAAATTTTCTGATAAAATTTTTTTCTGACTCATAAGACAGTGAACTTATAGTTGGGAGAATTTGGGTTATGCATTCGATGTAATGAAATTTTAGATGCTTTTCATTTTTTCCTTTTTAAACTTTCTGAATCACCTTATTTTTAAAAATAAGTATATATTAGTTTTTAAGATAAAATATCAAAACCATTTTCAGCCTAGCTTTTTTCCTTAGAAGATTATTAATAGCTGTTAGAAGCAGTGATAGGAACATCATTTGTTCAATTTCACTCTGTTCACTTTGACTTTTAATGTATATTTTCTTTTCCTCACCCTTTAATACAAACATTTTATGAATATGAATTAAATTGGTTGACAGAGGAAGTTTGGTTTTGCCTGTGTGTGCATTAAAGCATCTAAGAATACAAAAAATAAGAAAATAAACCAACTTTTGCCTGCAACTCTTCAAGTTCTGCGTGAAGCATATTTATCTACTGTATTTTTCCCTAAATAGACTGCAGTAGTTTGAGGATTAGCTGTTTCTTGGGTTAAATGTAAGAGGTTAGACAATAAGGGGAAAAGTTTTCTTGCAAATTCTAATAGCCCTCAGTATTATTAATATGGCACATGGAATTTTTATATCAACCAATTTTTAAATCCTAGCTTACAAATGCTTGTAGGATTGCTAATATATTTTTACTTGTATTTCTCTTCTGCAATTTACTCTATAAGATTCTTTGGTTTCCACTTTTATTTTCTCTTATTCTGGAAAGAGCACTTTGGTTTCTGTAAGGATTTACCCATTCCTCACTTTGTGCAATCTTAGTGAAATTGCCAAAGTGTTCTCTACTCTCTTGGTAAAAGAATGTCACTCTACCTAATGAGCCAATCAAATCTCTCTTCCAGAATTTGAACCTTGAGTTATAAGGTCTTATGACAGAAAATAGTTGGATTATTAATCATGAGTTGCATGGTGAAGAAAGTCTTATTAGTTTTCCTACCATGATTCCCAGCATTGCTATCGTTCTTATACTGTTTGAAGCCTGATCTTTTGAATTTTCATCTGATTGTGTTAGCAGTTTTTTCCTTATTCCAAATTCATTCCTTTTTAAAAAAGTGTCTTTTAAAATTAAAACACAGATACAGAAAGCCACAACAAACAAAAGCTAAATAAACTATTATAAATTAGACACCCTTACAACCATCATCTGCAGATGGTGACTGCAGCCATGAAATTAAAAGACACTTACTCCTTGGAAGAAAAGTTATGCCCAACCTAGATAGCATATTGAAAAGCAGAGGCATTACTTTGCCGACTAAGGTCCGTCTAGTCAAGGCTATGGTTTTTCTGTGGTCATGTACGGATGTGAGAGTTGGACTGTGAAGAAGGCTGAGTGCCGAAGAATTGATGCTTTTGAACCGTGGTGTTGGAGAAGACTTGAGAGTCCCTTGGACTGCAAGGAGATCCAACCAGTCCATTCTGAAGGAGATTAGCCCTGGGTGTTCTTTGGGAGGAATGATGCTGAAGCTGAAGCTCCAGTACTTTGGCCACCTCATGCGAAGAGTTGACTCATTGGAAAAGACTCTGATGCTGGCAGGGATTGAGGGCAGGAGGAGAAGGGGACGACCGAGGGTAAGATGGCTGGATGGCATCACTGACTTCACGGGCTTGGGTCTGGGTGAACTCTGGGAGTTGGTGATGGACAGGGAGGCCTGGGGTGCTGCGATTCATGGGGTCACAAAGAGTCGGACACGACTGAGGGCTGAACTGAACTGAACTGTTATGAATCTTGATCCTCATAATTGGATTTGAATTTTTTCAGAGTAGGATGTAGAGAGTGAATTTGCCAAGGTGTTTAAGGAGAAGGAAGGGGAGCTGGAGCTGCTCACTTCACCAATCAAACTTTGATAATAAATTGTTAAATTCTTAATAGAAAAGTTCCATATATTTATTTTGATCACTCCATTTTTATAATCCAAATAAACAAGTCCACACAGCTGATCTGGCTGTCATTCCTCGCATGCCTTTTCATCTCCTCATGCTTTCTGTTTTTGTGAGGTGTGGATTTTTTCTCTGCATTAGGCAATCCGTCTGAACAGTACTGAGGCATGTAAAATCCTGCCTGGTGAATATCACTGTGGTTTCCCAAAAGCAAGTTTCTAAGAGGCATCCAAGATCAAAATGCCCAATCAATACATCTGTCAATGGCATTAAACTAAGTTTCCCTCTATGATCATTATAAAAGAAGTATAAAGTCACTTATATTGCTAACATTTCAAACACTTCTGAAGGATTCTATTTTTGTATGGGAAAGAATAAGGCAGTGACCCCTCTAAGGTAGTTGTGACCAATAGCTGCGTTTATCTACTGCTACAGATTAGCTGCCCCCTGGAGATGATCCTGAACCTCTAGCTGTTGTCTGAGGACAAGAATGTACCCTACCTGTTTGTGAGCTCCAGGCAGGCTCCGGGGCCAGCCTGTGGGGTCTCCAGGTCTGTCATCCCCTGTTCTGTCACCATCAAAGAAGGCTCAAAGCTGAAACAGCAAATCCAATCCATCCATAAATCCATTGAAAGGCTTTTAATCCAAACAAGTAGCCTCTGCCACACTCCCTGCTGACTCCTCCCCAGGGGTTGTGTATCAGATTGTTAGCATGTAGTATCTCCAGTTGCTTTCTATTGTTATAAAATATTGCATTGCTAAATCTGCTTTTTGCTTTTCTGTATTGTTTTTGTGCACTTCCCTGGTGGCTCAGTGGTAAAGAATCTGCCTGCCAGTGAAGGAACATGTGTTCTATCCCTGGTCGGGAAGATCCCCTGGAGAAGGAAATGGCAATCTACTCTAGTATTCTTGCCTGGAGAATCCGATGGACAGAGGCGCCTCGAGGGTTACAGTCCACGTGGTTGCAAAACAGTTGGACAACACTTAGTAAACAATAACACTAGATTAACTGGCATATTCCTGGAAGCTCCTACCAAAAAAGCTTGCCATCTGTCAAGGGTGGATCAACTTAAATAATACACTCCATTAAGTAGAATCACAAACTAATAATCTGATGAACCAGGGTTGCCAGTAAAATCTTAGGCAGAGCAACAGCCCTCCCAAGCAGAAAGATCAAGTGGATCCTGGTGATTGACCAAGGCCTGTGGGTTTTTTGAACAAGTCTATTCTGTTCTGTTCTATTCTGGAGACCAAAAGTGCCCTTCTTCATCTTTGGAAACATTTTACTGTCACATCCTCTTTTTCAGACTGTGCTGTCTCTACTACTTAGAGCTTGGAAATCCATTCATTAGAATTTGATCATCTGCATTTGTGTGAGGTGGATGTGGGGATTTCTGGCTGTGAGTGGGGAGAAAAATGACTCTAAAATACCTATCATGAAAAAAACAGGACAGAATGTAAATGAAAGAGAGATGGCAACCTTCACCAAAAGAGGAACAGAAGAGATGTGAACAAAGCTCCTTTATTTCAAATAAACATGTTTAAAAAATAAATAAATAACTAAAACTAACCACGTGTCTTTTGAATTTTACTTCCAAGAATATAAGTCATATAACTCACCAGGTTTCTGCTGGTATTGTTCTATAAAACAATCCAGCTATTGTAAAGAATACTCTCCTTGACACCCCAATATCTATATATTCTTTTAGGTAATAGATGATCTTTATTGAGTTACTTTGTGAGTGAACACATTTACCCACAGCCACAAGGCTGCTTATGCCAAAGGCTTAAGAAAGCTTTCTAGTGATAGGAAGAATCTGTCCTGTACATAGATTTTTCTCCCGCTTCCATCTACTCTTCTTTCAATATCAAACCGGATTAGAGCTGTTAGCAAAAACCAAGGAATAGAGATTTTGCTACTTTTTTTTTTTTAGTTTGATAATGCCTAACAATCTATTTATCCAGTTACACTGGATCTATTTTCTCCAAATTCCACTGATAAGTTTTCCTATGTGAATTTACCCTTATTTACACTGATAATGTTTCCCTCATACAAAAGATAAGCAGGTAGTCATTCTGTCATCAGAGCCTCTCTACATTTTCTCACCCCCACCTTTATCTTTTAAGAAGTGCTCTAACCATTATGATTCGTGAGTCTGTAAAGTAATCCTGTGTAGAGTGACACTGAAAGCTAACACAAAAATTGAATTGTCAGATCTGACTCACACAAATCAGTGATATTATCCAGCTTAAAATTCTACTAGTCATCTGAAAGATGAAATCATGAAAGAAGCAAAAACAAAGGTGGGAAAGGTCTGGCACATTCTACAGGGCTCCTTGGCACTCCCATCTCACACTGGACACATTCCCTCTGGCTCAGTGTGATAGATGAGGTCACTGAATGCAACAGGTGGGCTGCCTCACCCAACAAAGAGAGTTTAAGTTATGAAGCATCTTTGTTTTATATCTGGATTATTTCAGGACTTGTATGACATTTTCCAAGGAGTCATGCTTCATAAATCCATACATTCTAGGTTTATTTAGGCAATCCTAAAGTATGGCCATTCTGCTGAGACTAATCCATAGGAAGTTCTCTCTTCCTAGCAAATATCAGAAGTTTATTTACCAATAGATCAAGATGTAAGTATACTGACAAGAAAATAAGACCGAGACACAAATCCCCTCTAAATAACCTTTTTTTTTCCCTCAACAGCATTCTTTTGTAATTTAAAGAGATGTGGATTTCAGGCCAGCTGCTTAACTTCTACAACCCAGGATGGTTTTAGTGTTTTCTGTAATTCTAAAGTCTATGTTAACAGGTAATGATGCCAGAAACTTGATTGGAAATGAGTTTTATCCAAGAAACCTAAACTTCAAAATATATCTTCATGTACGATGTAAGCAATGTAAAACCAAGTATAAATACATTTTTAAAAAGCTTCACATAAAATTATTTTCACAAAATATCCACCTGTGTTTTTATTAATAATTTTCATCTCCATTCTTTAACTCTTTCCTTAATTTTATTTACTTGATTTTTTAACATTTGGTTCCATTTGCATTTATTCCAATGTATGTTGTGGTATGGATCTAATTTTATCTTGTTTCAAATGACTCTCTACTTAACCAATAAAATTTTTTCTTAATTCCACTGATTTTAGACATTTTCTTTAATATGCAACAAATCATTGTAATAGGTTAATTCTATTTCTGAATTTCTATTTTATTCTATTCTGGATTTCTGTTTCTATTATTTTCCATTGGGTTTTAATATTCATTATAAACCAAGGACAAAATGTGCTTTATTATGGGATGTATTAGCCTACCAAGGCTGCAGTAATAAAATGCCACAAACTAGGTGGTATAAGTAACATAAATTTATTTTTCACAGTTTTGAAGTCTGTGAAGTTCAAGTTCAAGGTGGTGGGTGATTTAGTTCCTACCAAGAACTTACTTTGTGACTTGTAGATGAGCACCTTCTCTCTATGTTCTCACAAAAGCCTTCTGTAGTACATGTGTGTGCATGTCTGTGTGTCTATGTGTGTGTGAGAGAGAAATTCATGAACATTTACAAAAACCGTATTACCCATATGAAAGCATTTATTAAAAAGTCACATAAATACCATAAAGTAAATCTAATAAAACACACTGTATGAGTAAAATACAAAGTATGAGATATTTATTAAAAAATAATAATAATGGATTTCCTACTCAATTAAGCACTTCAGATGGGAGCAAAAATAAAAATAGATGGAAAATATTTTTGAAGTTAATGAATATAAAATATGTCTGAACTCATGAGACAAAATAAAATTAGAAAGTACTGTTAGCCACTCATATAAGTGAATTGAAAGAATGAAAAATAAATGGGTTAAGTAACAACTTTAAAACAATATGAAACTTCAATGAGTAAACCAAAATGAAGCAAACATAAGGAATAATATAAAAAGTCAAATTAATGACTTACAAATACATAAAATGAAGCTTTTAAATAAATTAAAATGAGAAATACATCTAATATATTTATATAGGATTGACAAACTATTCACCAATGTAATAAAAAGAAACAATAATTACAAATATAAGCAATTGCAAGGGAGAACTAAGTATTGGAATGAGAATATTTAGTATGAAAAATATTTTCAAATTATTTTAAGTGTATAATTTCCAAAACAATACACTTGCTAAAAACAGGCCCAATGATAACATTTTAAATGGATAATTTCCAAGGGAGAAATAGAGACTATTTTTAAAGAGTCAGCCCACAGAAATACAATGATTTAGCTGTCTTCAGAGGGAATTCTACTGAACATTCAAAAATGGTAAACTTGGACTATTTAATTCATTTAAAACAATACAGCATACTATGCTAGCTTCTTCTAAGCCCCTTGTGAAAAAGAATCCAAAACAAAACAAAAGAAACACACAAAATTTGAACAAATAAAAAGCTCCTCTTGAAAATTTGGGATCACAGCCATGTCAAGACATTTGAATTTCTATTCATTTTGGGGAATACCCTCTAATATGGTCTGAGTGTCTGTAAATAATTTCAGGGAGTATAGCAAAAATAAATGCAAATTTTTGCTAATAGTTTAAAGCCTTAGCTTTGCTCTTTAAATGACTGTCATATAAAACAAACACATAGATGCACATAAAGTAATAATAATCACATATCAATAACACATATAGTTGATAAATCTATACATCAGAGAATAATATCAAAGGATAGTAGAATATTGATACAATCCAAGCACTGCAGTAATAGAATCATCTGTATATAGGAATGTTTGTTTCTTAGGATAAAATAAAACATGAACAAAAGGCAAGACAATAATAATATTTGGTGTTGTTGTTTAGTCACTAAATTATGTCTGAATCTTTGTGACCCCATGGACTGCAGCATGCCAGGCTTCCCTGACCTTCACCATCTGCAGATTTTGCTCCAACTCATGTCCATTGAGTCAGTGATGCCATGCAAACATCTCATTCTCTGTTTCCCCCTTATCCTTCTCCCCTCAATCTTTCCCAGCCTCAGGATCTTTTCTAGTGAGTTGGGTCTTCAAATCGGATGGCCCAAGTATTGGTACTTCAGCTTCAACAACACTTCTTCCAGTGAGTATGTTGGTGTAAATCTAAATAATACATCTTAAAAACAAAAATGGAAGATGAAATTTAAATTAAATTGAAATTTGAACATCGATGAAGATGAGATTCAGTTCAGTTCAGTCACTCAGTCGTGTCCAACTCTTTGCGACCCCATGAATTGCAGCACGCCAGGCCTCCCTGTCCATCACCAACTCCCAGAGTTCACTCAGACTCACGTCCATCCAGTCAGTTATGCCATCCAGCCATCTTATCCTCTGTCATCCCCTTCTCCTCCTGCCGCTAATCTTTCCCAGCATCAGAGTCTTTTCCAATGAGTCAACACTTCACATGAGGTGGCCAAAGTACTGGAGTTTCAGCTTTAGCATCATTCCTTCCAATGAAATCCCAGGGCTGATCTCCATCAGAATGGACTGGTTGGATCTCCTTGCAGTCCATGGGACTCTCAGGAGTCTTCTCCAACACCACAGTTCAAAAGCATCAATTCTTCGGCACTCAGCCTTCTTCACAGTCCAACTCTCATATCCATAGATTACCACTGGAAAAACCATAGCCTTGACTAGACGGACCTTAGTCGGCAAAATAATGTCTCTGCTTTTGAATATGCTGTCTATGTTGGTCATAACTTTTCTTCCAAGGAGTTAAGTGTCTTTTAATTTCATGGCTGCAGTCACCATTTGCAGTGATTTTGAAGCCCAGAAAAAATAAAGTCTGACAGTGTTCTTGCTGTTTCCCCATCTATTTCCCATGAAGTGATGGGACCGGATGCCATGATCTTCATTCTCTGAATATTGAGCTTTAAGCCAACTTTTTCACTCTCCACTTTCACTCTCATCAAGAGGCTTTTTAGTCCTCTTCACTTTCTGCCATAAAGGTGGTGTCATCTGCATATCTGAGGTTATTGATATTTCTCCCAGCAATCTTGATTCCAGCTTGTGTTTCTTCCCGTCGAGTGTTTCTCATGGTGTACTGAAGATGAGATTACTTGACTGAAATGCATAACTCAAGAAATTGCATAGTATTGTTTGATGTAAAGTGAAAGTGAAAATGAAAGTGAAGTCACTCAGTCGTATCTGACTCTTTTTATGACTGCATGAACTGTAGCCTACCACGCTCCTCCCTCCATGGGATTCTCCAGGCAAGAATACTGGAGTGGGTTGCCATTTCCTTCTCCAGGGGATCTTCCTGACCCAGGATCGAACCCGGGTCTCCCACTTTGCAGGCAGACATTTTAACCTCTGAGCCACAAGGGAAGAAAAAATGTTATAAAGATTAAAATGAAAAAGTCTAAAATGCACCTAATTTGTGGTACAGAGAAAAGGAATAATAACAGTATGGGATGTTATCTTCCAAAGAAATTATATATGCTTAAATTCAAAACATGTAAAGTCAGGCATTTTCAAACTCCAGAATCACAATGAATTTCAGACAAGCATGTATAAGAAATGAAGACAGATTCATGGAAATGATTGTCAAAATCATCATATAAAAGAAACATCTTAAAAATATTAGCTATCCTAATAATATTAGGCTATTAAAACAGCAAAGAGAAAGAGAGATCACGCCAAATGGAACACCAAGAAGACTACTGATAGATTCCTCAGCTCAACAATGAATGATAAAAGACTACTCTTTACCTTTGCAGTTTTGAGATTAGCATCCAAGATGGCCCTAAGTGGTAAATAACCTGCTTAACAATGCAGGAGACTAACAAATGTGGATTTGATCCCTGGGTTGGGAAGATCCCTTGGAGGAGGGCATGGCAACCCATTCCATTATTATTTCCTGGAGAATTCCATGGACAGAGGAGCCTGGCAGGCTATATAGTCCATAGAGCATGCAAATTGTACCCAGAATTGAATTTTCAGCAAATTACTTTTAGTCATGAATATAAATAGATATATTCAGAAAAACAAAAATTTAATTGTGACACTTTTAACACTGACAAGAATAACTTATAAATTATGTTGCTGAACTATTAACAGAACATTAGCCCACCTCTGACTTCAGCCAGACCCACACTCACAGAGTGTTCTCTGTACACTCACACTCTCTGTCACAACTGCCAGTATTAATACCAGCTTTGCTGATTTCTGTTTTCTTTCTCCAGGCATTCTCTATGTGTTTTCTGGATATGCAGGCAAACAAACCAAGAAAAGAACAGTTCCAGAGTCCACTCTCAAATAAGAGGAATAGTAGCTGGTGGACGAAAAATCAGACAATTCTGAGAGGCCCTCTATCATCTTGACCCTTTTATAATTTTCTTGGCTCCCGGCCTGTTTTCTGAGACAGTCACCAAAATGGCCTACGTCTTCATAGTTCAGGATCTGAGGCCTCAAACAAAACTAATTGTGCTTGATGAAGGATGTTAATTAGCTTAGAAGGAAAATTTGGTATATAAGATCAGTTGAGTTACAACATTCAGGACTATGTAGGCAATTCTAATGGGCTTCCTTTGTGGTTCAAGAATCTGCCTTCAATGTAGGAGACCCAGGTTCAATCCTTGATTGGGGTTATTGATGATTAAGGATAGGGGTTACATCTCAGGTAAGGGAAAGTGTTATGATTAAAGAGCAATAATCAATTATTTGATATTTTAAATAAATTTTACACTAACAATCAGTATTGGGGAAATATGTATTACCTTCTTTACTAGGCTTGTAAGCATAAAATGCTTCTTAAAGTATTTAAAGAAAATTAGTGAAGTAACTAAAATGAGAAGGAATCATTAAATGACATGAGAAATACACATGAAGGAAAGCAAACTACTCAACTGAAAGAATAAATGATTAAATGTTTTTTAAAAGAATTATATCTGTATGTAATGTGTACACATAAGTATATAATACAAAATGTTGTTAGTACCTCTTATGTCTGGTAGTATGAAATTTTCTTTTGTTCATTTTGAAATATTCTGTAATATATATGTGTTGACTATAAAATAAAAATAAAAATTATCTTCAAATGTAACCAAATTATGAAAATATTCTATTACTTATGCTATAGGATTGAGTTTGTGTGTCTAAATTGGAGAACTATAACATGCCCAGGAATGTTATTTAGAACACAATTTAATATTTAAATGTAATTCTTTTTACTTAGAAGCAGTCTTATAGAAAGAAAATGGGACTCTGACCAATCTGTTTAGTCACTTGAGTTCAAACACCCCCATGATTGTTTTAGATGTAATTTACTACAGACTTTGGAAGGGCACCAATGTGGGAACTCTCGTTCAACTGAGCCCAGTGTGATTAAATGATCCATTTCAAACAACATGGCAGTGAAGATGCGGTTATACAGAGAGCATTGCTCTCCTAATGAAACTTCTTTGAAACTTCTAGAAAACCTAGCAGGAACTCTACTGGAAGGAACGTTTTAAATTGGAGCCATTTACAAATTGTTTATAATTCGTGTTTTTTTTTTTTTTCCCTTGAGAGTTAATGGTAAGCCATGGCCACTCAATCTAGAGAAATATATGTCTTACAAACAGAAGTGTGACCACATGGATGTGATGGTTAATTTTGTGTGTGAACTTGACTGGGCCATGAGATACCCAGATTTTGGTCAAGCATTTATTCTGAGTGTGTCTGTGAACGTGTTTTTGGATGAGGTTAACATTTGAATTTACAGATTAAGTAAAGCAGATTTCCCTGCACAATATGGCTGGCCTTCCTGGAATCAGCTGAAGGTCTAAATAGGATAAAAAGGCTGGACTTCACAAAAATAAGAGGGAATTTATCCTGCCTGACTGCTTGAGATGGGATATTAGGTTTTAGGTTTTTTTTTTTTTTGGCCTTTGGATTCAAACCAGAAAATTGGCTTTTAGATTTTAAGACTGACAGCTTTCACTCTTGAATTGGTATCTTTAGCTTTCTGGGTCTCTAGCTTTCCAAATGAGATTTCACCATACTCACATAGCTTATTTATAATAAACAAATAAATGTGGTGTGTATGTGAGTAAAAATTAAGTATATTCTGTTCAGATTATTTCTCAGGAAATTCCTATCATTAATTTTGGAGCTGAGAAGTGGGAAATTTGTAACAATACCATAACATGTAGGAGGAGCTTTGGAACTGGGTGATAGGTAGTGGCTAGAAAAATTTTGAGATCCATGTTAGAGACATAGACACTAAAGACAATTCTGTTAAGGTCTTAGACAGAAATGAGGAACATCTTATTGGAAATGGAGGGTAAAGGTAATTCTTGTTATTAAGTGGCAAAGAACTTAGCTGAACTGTGTTCTAGTGTTTTAGTGATGTGAGTGATGAAATTTGATATTTAGCAAAGGAAATTTGCAAGCAAAATGCTGAAGGAATGGCTTGATTCTTCCTGACTGTGTATACTAAAATACAGGAGAGAGAAAAATATAATAAGAGATTATAAAGCAAAAAGTAAGCATAGCTTGAAGACCTGGAAAATTCTTATCCAATCCATATTGGAAACATATGAGAAATGTGTTCTTTACTAAGGTTGAGGCTGAATGACCATTTGATTAAGACATTATGGGTATGAATTATGGACTTAATCAGAAATCTTTGCAGAGATCAGTAATAAAGATGAGTTTATACCAATAGGGATACAGCCAGTTTGAACTAAAGAAGACAGAAAAAGGAGGATGAAATGAAGGAAGGCTGTCAACTTTTCTAATTCTGCAGGACCAGACCATAGAGCAACTTCACTTTCACTTTTCACTTCCATGCATTAAAGAAAAGGCAACCCACTCCACTGTTCTTGCCTGGAGAATCCCAGGGACGGGGGAGCCTGGTGGGCTGTGATCTATGGGGTCGCACAGAGCCGGATTAGACTGAAGTGACTTAGCAGCAGCAGCAGATGATACAGCGATTTTACTATAAATGTGTGTTATTCTTCAAAGGAAGAATAACCCAGAAGGTGACTCAGAAACCATCAGATTTTCACTCTCCCCATGGGCCTAGGGGCAGAGTGGTTTCCTTGCTTGCTTCTGAATATAGGGCTGCCTCTGTGATTTCAAGAAGCCAGGATGCCTCAGCAGTAGGACTGTTTCTGTAAGAGCTGAACGGGCAGGACCATCCACGGAGCTTACGGGTGACTCTGTCCCTGCCCTGAGCCTAGAGGGAAATTTTTCATCTGAAGTGGATTATTTTCAAATCCTAAAATCTAATGGAATTTGCCTCGCTGGGATCTAGAATTGCTTAGAACTTTTGGAATGAGTTTTATCTTAAACACGTCCATCATTATATCTTGCAAGCACATAACTTGTCTAGTTTCACAGAGCTGGAGAGGAATTTTTCCTCAGGACAATCATACTCTGATTTAGATGATACATTTAAAGTTGACACTTTACCAGCTGAGCCACAAGGAAAGCCCAAGAATACTGGAATGTGTAGCCTATCCCTTCTCCAGGGGATCTTCCCAATCCAGGAATTGAACTGGGGTCTCCAGCTTTGCAGGAAAATTCTTTACCAACTGAGCTACCAGGGAAGCCCCAAGTTGATACTGGAACGTGCTAAAACTTTTGGAGATGTTAGAATGAAATGAATATGTGTTGTGTATCAGAAAGACATGAATTTTGGTGGTTCAGGGTAAGAATGCTATGCACTGAGTTATGCGCTCTCCACCCGCCTCCACCCCGATTCTGTAGGGGTGGCTGTAGCCCTACCTGCTCCCAGTTTCCCATGTAACTTTACTGGCGATAAGGTCTCTGAAAAGGAGATTAAGGTGAGATCATAAAGTTTGAGCTCTAATCTGAGAGAACTATGCCTTTTACTAAGACAAAGAGAAACCTGAGTCCTCTCTCTTTGTTCAAGGACCAAGGAAAGGCCATGTCAGGACACAGGAAAGAAGGTGGTCATGTATACAAGTCATCACCCAGACTCAGCTGGCTGGCACTTTGATTATGGACTTCCTAGTTTCCAGTTCTGTGAGAAATTAACTTGTGTTAAACCACCCAATCTATTGTATTTTGTTAAGTCAGCCCAAGAGTAAAACAATATGTTTTATATCAATGAGAATTCCCTCCCTTGATATCCAAGAAGCCTTTGACAAGGAATAATATAGCAATGGTGAGGAATAGAAAGACTCCTCAAAAATACCAATCACTCAATCAATCCAAGGAAATTTTGAAAAGCTCTGAGTACTACTGGAAATTGCTACTTAACATTACTAGCTAACATTAACAAGAGCTGTCAGTGTATGTTTCACAAGCTGCCAGGAACTCCAGTCTCCAGGAGGGTTTGACAGCCGAGAGACATTGCTGGTAGGCAGGAAATGTTTCTGTCAAGTGTGTCTGCATCTGCCAAGAGTCACTGCTGTCAGCACAGACCTTAGGGCATAACAGATCCTGTACCTTCACATTTACAGAGAAGTAACTGGATAGTGAAGGTATTAAAAACCTATTACATGATGTAAACCTGACGAACTAGAGAGTGTTTAACTTGGAAAAGTTAGCAGTTCAGTGATGTGGTAAGTCCATTCAAATATGTGAAATTACCTGTCACAGACATGGTCTTAACTGTGTTCTATAGTTCCTCCAGAGATAAGGATAGAATGCCTGGGTAAAAGTTTCAGGAAGACAAATAATGGCTCAGTATAAAAAATATTTTTCTTTCATGGTGATGTATGGCAAAACCAATACAATATTGTAAAGTAATTAACCTCCAATTAAAATAAATAAGCTTATATTCAAAAAAAAGCACAACAAGAAAAAATTTCTTTGTTATTACAACTGTAAAAAAAAGGAATCAAAGGACAATGGCTTTTTTAAATTGTTAGTTTGAAATAATTTTAGATTTACAGAAGAAATTGCAAAAAATGTAGAGTTGCACATATTCGTCACTCAAATTTCCTGTTAATATCTTATATAACTCAGTATATGACCTAAAGTAAAAATAATTATATAATATTGATATAACACTATAAAGTAAACTAAAGAATTTATTGGAAGTCACCTGCTTTTTCCACTGAATTCTTCTGTTTCATGGTTTAATTTAGGCTGTCATATTAATTCTGTTTTCATAAGTCAATGATTTTTAATATTTATTGAAAGCTTGTTACTGAAGGTTTTTTGTTATTAAAACTTTATTAATGCTAGCTGTTTGTCATAATAATAATTACACATTAGATAATCACAGCTATTTTGTTATAAGGCAAGATAAAATTTAAATGAAGCTATTTAGAATTTTGATTGAATGCACATTAAAATTATTAGAAATTTAAATTAAAATTAAATTTATTAAAAAAGAATGAACTTATGTAGAGTTATAGATACTCTGTTTTTGATGAGATTCTAGTGATAAAGTAGCAATAATAAAAATGTACTGATGCATAAAATTTTGCAGGAGACTGAGTACAAACCTCTGGATATTGGATTTTAAAGTATTAGTTCTATTCCTCAATAGGATTATAAAAGAATTTCATGCTTTTACTTAAGTATCTCAGTTCAGTTCAATTCAGTCGCTTAGTCATGTCCAACTCTTCGAGACCCCATGAATCGCAGCATGCCAGGCCTCCCTGTCCATCGCCAACTCCCAGGGTTCGCTCAGACTCACATCCATTGAGTCCGTGATGCCATCCAGCCATCTCATCCTCGGTCGTCCCCTTCTCCTCCTGCCCCCAATCCCTCCCAGCATCAGGGTCTTTTCCAATGAGTCAAGCCAACTATATCTCACCCAGGTAACCATAGGTAACATAGCTGGGGAACAGGAAACAAGTAATGAGATGGACATAGCCATGGTCACAGTATATTAACATCAAATTAATATAGGTAAATTGCTAACTAATATGCTGAAGTCAAGTCGGCCTTAGGAAGCATCACTATGAACAATAGTAGAGGTGATGAAATTCCAGTTGAGCTCTCTCAAGTCCTAAAAGATGATGCTGTGAAGGTGCTGCACTCAATATGCCAGCAAATTGGAAAGCTCAGCAGTGACCATAGGATTGGAAAAGATGAGTTTTCATTTCAATCACAAAGAAAGGCAAGGTCAAAGTATATTCAAATTACTGAACAACTGTACTCATCTCATATGTAACAAAGCAATGCTCAAAATTCTCGAAGACAGGCTTCACCAGTACATGAACCAAGAATTTAAGATGTTCAGGCTGGATTTAGAAAATGCAGAGGAACCAGAAATCAAATTTCCAACATGTGTTGGATCATAGAAAAAGCAAGAGAGATCCAGAAAAATATCGAGTTCTGCTTGATTGACTATGCCAAAGACTTTGACTCTGTGGATCACAATACACTGGAAAATTCTGAAAGTGTGGGAATACCAGACCACCTTATCTGCCTCCTGAGAAATATCTGTATGCAAATCAAGAAGCAACTATTAGAACCAAACATGGAACAACACACCGGTTCCAAATTGAGAAAGGAGCATGTCAAGGCTGTATACTGTCACTCTGCTTATTTAACTTATATGCAGATTACATCATATGAAATGGCAGGCTGGCTGAAGCACAGGCTGGAATCAAGATTTCTGGGAGAAATATCAATAACCTCAGACATGCAGATGACACCAATCTTAGGGCAGAAAGCGAAGAGGAACTTTAGAGCCTCTTGACAGAATAAGAGAGTGAAAAAGCTGGCTTAAAACTCAGCATTCAAAAAACGAACATCATGGCATCAGTTCCATTAATTCATGGCAAATAGATGAGGGAACCATGGAAACAGTGACAGATTTTATTTTTGGGGGCTCCAAACTCACTGCAGATGGTGACTGTAGTCATGAAATTAAAAAACACTTGCTCCTTTGAAGAAAAGTTATGAGCAACCTAGATAGCATATTAAAAAGCAGAGACATTTCTTTATTTTCAAAGGTCCATCCAGCCAAAGCTATGGTTTTTCTAATAGTCATGTAAGGATATTAGAGTTGGACCATAAAGCTGAGTGCTAAAGAATTGATGCTTTTGAGCTTTGATATTGGAGAAGACTCTTGAGAATCCCTTGGACTGCAAGGTGATCAAGCCAGTCAATCCTAAAGGAAATCAGTTCTGAGTATTAATTGGAATGACTGATGCTGAAGCTGAAGCCCCAATACTTTGGCCACTTATGTGAAGGACTGACTCATTGGAAAAGACCCTGATGCTAAGAAAGATTGAAGGCAGGAGGAGAGGGGATGGCAGAGGATGAGATGGTTGAATGGCATCACCGACTTAATGGTCATGAGTTTGAGCAAGCTCTGGGAGTAGGTGACGGACAGAGAAGCCTGGCACACTGCAGTCCATGGGGTCACAAAGAACTGGACATGACTGGGTGACTGAACTAAACCAAACTGAAGCCAAATTCCCTGTTTGTATAGTTGCTCAGTCATGTCTGACTTTTTGGGATCCCATGGACTGTATCCTGTCAGGGTCCTCTGTCCGTGGGAATTTTTTTCCAGGCAAGAATACTGGAATGGGTTCCATTTCCTCCTTCAAGGGATCTCCCTGAGCCAAGAAACAAATTTGAATCTCTTGCACTGCAGGTGGATGCATTATTGCTGAGCCATGGCAGAAGCCCCCAAATCCCTATATCTAGGCAATATTTTCAAAACTATTGCATCTCCAGATGAATTTCATTTTGAAGACTCAGAACTAGAAAGAAAATAAGTTAGTGAAACGTGAGAAGTATATTCATATGAATCTCCTCTTACAATACTAAGTTTTCATGGTACAATTTGAGAAAAACCTTATATCTTTGTGGAGGGAGATGTTTGGGTTGAACTCTCAATTTCCTTCCTTTTTATAGAAGTGTAATGGTATAGATTTGGCCTAAATGAGACTTTTGTTTCTTATATGAATGGCACAGCTTGAAGGAAATGAGTATAAGAAAACCTAGGTAGTTCTCTGTTATCAAAGAAAGATACCTGACACTTAGGAATAAAGCTTCAGATAAATTGTTCTTTCTGGTCGCTTGAAGTATCAGTGGTTCCGTATTTTGACTGCACATTATGATTGTCTCAGAAATTAAAAAAAAAAATGTTCTGAACTAATTCATCTAGAAATGAAATAGTTTGTTCATGAAAAATAATGTTTTAGCAGCTCCTCAAAATGCCAGTTAAAATGCAAAGTTGGAAATGATAAATTGTGATTAAAATGACAAATTTCTGCTATTATATATAAAATAGCTAATATGAGGTAAATTAAATAAATCTTCAATCCTGAAGATTAAGAGAAGTATAGATAAATTTCTGATTCTCATTCTGATTCTAATTTAATAGCATGTGTGCAAGTTGTTTCAGTCATGTCTGACTCTTTGAGACCCTATAGATTGTAGCCCGCCAAGCTTCTCTGTCTCTGCAATTCTTCAGGTAACAATACTGGAGTGAGTTGCCCTGCCCTCCTCCAGGGGATCTTTCTGACTCAGGGATTGAACCAGCATATTTTATGTCTCCTGCATTGGCAGCTGGGTTCTTTACCAATAGCGCCACCTGGGAAGCCACTAATTTAATAAAGTGATATGAAATAGAGAGATTTTAAGGTAGGTGTGTGTGTGTGTGTGTGTGTATACACACACATATACATATTTCTGTGTGTATTTTTTTTTTTTCCTTTAAGATAGACCACTGGGGGAAAAGGAAAGGGGTTTGTGAATAATTACAAACATGATTCTGCATCATAGACTAGGACTTTTCTAGAAGAAAGAGAATAATGTAACTAAGAATATGCATTTGAAATGAAATAAAACCAGATTCTTAGCCCTCACTTGAGTTTTGTGCCTGCTGAGGTTACTTGCATACCCATAGAGTCTCAGTTTTCAACCTTGTATAAGGAGAATCATAATTTTCAATTTACAAATTGGTTGAGAATTTTAAATTAGATTGTTCATATAAAATGTTTTTCAATTGTTTGTATTATTTATTGCTGCTTCTGTAATCCTACCTTCTAGAATGTGACATGTGGTAAAGTCATAAGAATTTACCCCATGGCTATTTCTCAGAAGCATAGTCTCTGCTCTAGGCAAAAGAGTTTTAAATGTAATTTCAGCAAATGAGAGTGACTTTCCAAAAACCAATTTAACTATGTGCATTTATTTACAGATTTTCCCTCTTGATTCTGATTCTTGATACATGTGATTTCTGGAGTATTGTCAAGATACTGATAACATATGACATCAAAATGATTACATCTCTGTATGAGAATCTATAGAGTGTTGGTAGGGTCAGCAGAAGAATATGATCTTTACACTAACAGCCATGTGTAGGCTCACCATAATGAGATGAGATTTTATGAGAATTCTCATCCTGTGTTCCCAGGGGAGAGGAAGTAAGGTGGGACAAGTGTGAAGACATCTTATTTTTTTTTTACATTTTTATTTAGTTATTTATTTATTTTTATTTTACTTTACAATACTGTATTGGTTTTGCCATACATCAACATGAATCTGCTACAGGTGCACATGTGTTCCATCATTTTGGCTGCACTCCATACCAGATTTCTCTCCAAAGAACAGACTGATAAATGATAGGAAGAGCAGATTCCATGATTTCCTCCAATTTTGGGAGCAGTGAAACTTTGGAATAATATTGCAATATGTTGTTTATTTTAAGGTTGCTTGTTGAGAGGGATAAGAGTTCATATTATCTTAGAAAGATGTGGGAATTGTAAATCATTCAATTTAGGGTAGCCAGTTTCCTTATTCTCCCTTTTATGGTTCTGCGCTTAATGAACTCTGACTTGTTACTTCTCATTCCCTTGATCACTCTATAGTTAAACCTGACTTGGAGGGTGATATCATGCTCATTGATGCTATTAATATATAACACACAGACATGCTAAAAGTGTAATATTTCTTTAGCTATTCAAAGAATTATCAAAGTAATTTAAAATTTAAAAAGAGCAAAACTCTGGAACGCTAAATAATTTCTTTTAAAGATATTAATCTGTAATGATTATGGAAAGATTTTAATTTCTATAATAAGGTTAAGAGCTTTTTGTGAAAGCATAAAGAAAAGAAAAAGATCTTAAATGCAGTTTAGCACAGGCATAAAGATACACTCCAGGCTACTGAGGAAAATCTACTTAATTTTATTGATTCTTCCTTCGGCTTAAATTCCCTGGTGCCCATAGTCTTTTATCATTTTTATCCAGAGGTGAATAAGAGGTCAAAATTCAATTTCACTGTATTTTTTAGATTTCATTTATAATAATATCGCAGAATATTGAATATCACTCGGTACTCATTTAAAGTTCTAATGCAAGAAACAAGTTTTAGAATTTTCCCTAGAAGAAACTACATTTCTCATATACTGCATGTAGTTTATATGTATTTTTAAACAGATAAAATCACATCTGAGGAAGAAAAGTAGTAGTATGTTTACTATTACTAAGCTATGAGTGGGCCCTTTTCAGAGAAATAACAAACCTTTTTTTAATTTTATTTTTCTACTTTTTGGCTGTGCCTCACAGCATGTGGGATCTTAGTTCCCTGACCAGGGATTGAACCCTCACCCCTTGCAATGGAAGTGTCATGTCTTAACCACTGGACCACCAGGCAGGTCTCTGTGAGTGGGTTTTTTAAAGATTAAGTATCTTTTTATTTAATTTTCTAATAATTAAAAAAAATGTTACATTATAGAATGATAGTGATAACTCTTCCCAAGTATGCATCCTGACAGATTTCATTAAAGATTTTATGCTATTTCAAAAAATATTCCAAATGATGTATATAAATGCATAAAAGAAATTTAAGAGAGGCACACACTTAGGTTGTACTCCTTAAGTGCCTTTTCTCCTTGGTTTGTAATTACATTGTGCTGTTCCTTATTATTTGAATCATTTTCAGAGGGAAATGGATTGAAAGATTGACAAAAATAGACATTCCAACACACACAATAAATGTGCACGAAATAAGTGTTACTTTTGTTGCTCATAGGTTTCAGCCTGGGGAATATTCATGAACACATTGTCTCCCTACATCTTGCTTTTATGAGTAGTCACTCTATTTGTCAGTGGTCACAAGCAAGAGTCCAAAATCTCAGATTGGGGCTGGACTTTTGAGACTTATAGGCTAGCCAAGTATCCAAGTAATTGCAGCATAATTTTCCTACATACATATTTTCAAAAGTCTCTGTTTGATGAGCTATTTTACCTAGACCCAGCATTTCGGTTCTGGGGAGAAATAATTCCTATGCTATCAATGTTGTATCACTACATTACCACTCATGTGACAGTGACTAGGTATTATATATACTCAGTCACACCACAGGTATATAATGAAAGTCTTAAGGATTAGGAAAGATGGGTAATAAGAAAACACAGTAACAGAAACAAAATCACATTTGATTAAAGATTGCATTCAAAGCACAAGATAGATCATCGATTTTATCATTGATTAGATTCCACACCATGTTTGCTATAGTATAAAAGAAGAATATCCACAATTATCTGAAAAGCCTTTAAAAAATTCTTGCCCTTTCCCAACTACATATTTCTCTGAAGATAGATTTTTTTAAATGCCATTAAATCAAAATAACATGGTATAACATATTGAATGTAGAAGCAGATATGAAAATAAGTCTGTCTTCAATTAAGGGAGACAAGAAATGTAAACAATGCTATTCTTTTCACAATTTTTATGTGTTTAAAATTAAAAATATGAAATTTATGTTAACATAAATTGATCTTCTTATTATTATTTTAATATTACTTCCCTGATAGCTCAGTTGGTAAAGAATCCACCTTCAATGCTGGAGACCTGGGTTCAATCCCTTGGTTGGGAAGATCCGATGGAAAAGTGAAAGGCTACCCACTCCAGTATTCTGTCCTGGAGAATGCCATGGACTGTATAGTCCAGTTGGTGATGGAAAGGAAGGCCTGGCGTGCAATTGTATAGTCCATAGGGTCACAAAGAGTCCAACATGACTGAGAGACTTTCACTTTCAAAAAATATATCTGTTTTAATTTCAGATATGGTAAATATTATTGGATATACCCCACACATTCAAAAGCTCTTTGGGGTTCTCAACCATTTTTAAGAATGATAAAATTTTCTGAGATGAAGAAGTTTGAGAAACACTGTCTTATAAGTAAAATCTTTAGATCTGGAAGCCAAAGATAGTATCTGTTTTAGTAACACAGCCTCAAATTACAGAAAGTTCTTTGTTGGATTTTCTTTTAGAATCTCTACTTCCATTTAATTTTTTGAGGATTGCGTCTTTTTTTTTTTTTTTGGACAGTCATTATTCTCTTCCTCTTATCTTAATTCTGCCAATGCACATTTTACCTTCTCTGATATATCATTCTCTCCTTTCTGACATACTGTAGCTTCCATTTTTAAAATCTTTATGGAGGATGCGGATTTATTGCTTTTGGCTAATGACAATGTGTATTCACAAAACTAATACACCCCTAAAAATATTGTGTTTTCTTAGTAAGAGCACTTCATATTTCATTCCTTTCATTTCCTTTTTATTTTTAAATTTGTATGCCTCATTTTTAAGTGAATAGATGGGGAAACAGTGGCTGACTAGTTTTCTGAGCTCCCAAATCACTGCAGATGGTGATTGCAGCTATGAAATTAAAATATGCTTACTCCTTGGAAGGACATTTATGACCAACCTAGACAGCATATTAAAAAGCAGAGACATTACTTTGCCAACAAATGTCCATCTAGTCAAGGCTAGGGTTTTTCCAATGGTCATGTATAGATGTGAGAGTTAGACTATAAAGAAAGTTGAGTTCCGAAGAACTGATGCTTTTGAACTGTGGTGTTGGAGAAGACTCTGGAGAGTCCCTTGGACTGGCAAGGAGATCCATCCAGTCCATCCTAAAGGAGATCAGTCCTGGGCGTTCATTGGAAGGACTGATGTTGAAACTCTAATACTTTGGCCACCTGATGCAAAGAGCTGACTCATTTGAAAAGACCCTGATGCTGGGAAAGATTGAGGGCAGGAGGAGAAAGCAATGACAGAGAATGAGATGGTTGGACAGCATCACTGACTCCATGGACATGGGTTTGGGTGTACTCCAGGAGTTGGATAGAGAGGCCTGACATACTGTGGTTCATGGGGTTACAAAGAGTCGGACACGACAGAGTGACTGAACTGAACTGAAGATTTATAGGAGGAAGTTTCCTTTTTTTGACCAACTGTTTGAGGGAAATTTGTGTTGTAGAGAGACTAGAGCAATATTCCTAGTTGAGAGCTTCCTTATTTAAAAATTTTTGTGGGCTTCCCTGGTGCTTCAGTGGTAAAGAACCTGCTGCCAATGCAGAAGACATGGGCTTGATCCCTGATCCAGGACGATCTCTCATGCCACAGGGCAACTAAGCCAATGTGTCACATGTACTGAACTTGTTCTCTAGAGACTGGAAGCCCGCATCCCCTAGAGCCTGTGCTCTGCAACAAGAGAAGCCACTGCAATGAGAAGCCCATTCACTGCAAGTAGAGAGTAGCCCCTGCTTACCACAGTTAGAGAAAAGACTGTAGCTATGAAGATCCAGCACAGCCAAAAACAAATAAACATTAAAAAAAGAAGTTATAGTCTTTACTTCTCTCTAGCCAACTACTTGTAGTCAGCTGAACTTGAATCACATCTTTAAACAATTCAGTCTTTCGTTTCACTTAGAGCCATATGACAGACTGTGTTCTACAAACATGAATTGCCTGTGGATCATTTGTTAAAAACTAATCTCAATTCAAGGGAATACTCATCATTTGTCTATAATGTCTGATTCTACATTCAGAAACAACAAGACTTAAGATCTGCAATAAGATGCAACCAAAAAAGTTCACTCTATTTTTAGCTAAAGTTTGGAAACTTATGGTAATTTTTATTTTTATTTTTATTTTTTAATTGATTTTTATTTTTTAGTTTGTTTTGCTTTACAATACTGTATTTGTTTTGCTATACATCGACATGAATCAGCCACGAGTGTACATGAACTCCCAATCCCGACCCCCACCTCCCCCCTCCCGCCCCACACCCTCTCTCTGGATTATCCCCGTGCATCAGTCCCAAGCATCCTGCATCCTGCATCAAACCTGGACTGGCGATTCATTTCACTTATGATATCATACATGTTACATTGCCACTCTGCAAACTCATCCCACCCTCTCCTTCTCCCACAGAGTCCAAAAGGCCATTCTATACATCTGTGTCTCTTTTGCTGTCTCGCGTACAGGTTTATCATTACCATCATTCTAAATTCCATACATATGTGTAAGTATACTGTATTGGTGTGGTCATATTAAAGTTTATTCTTTAAAATTTGAAAACCATTACTTGAAAAGCTTTGAAATGCATTTATCCATATTTAGAATATTAATATATAATCTCATTTTGTTCCATTTTATTTTCTATAAAATGAAACATTGTTTAAATTGAAATATTTTTTTCTAAAGTCACAAAATTTCTGTGTCAAAGTGTTATTTTAAGTTTATTTGTGGCATTTGGAACATTTTTTTGAACTTTTGTGATATATATACATAAAAGCATATTTATGTGTATATATATATATGGAGAGAGAGAGAGGGAGAGAGAGAGAGAGAGACAGGTATGTTTTATATGCACATATCTACATACAATGTTCCTTTGACCTGTATGTATGTGAGTATATGGGGCTTCCCAGGTGGCTCTAGTGGAAAAGAATCCACTTGCCATCACAGGAGCTACAGGAGACAAAGGCTCGATCCCTGGGTCGGGTAGATCCCATGGAAGAGGGCAAGACAACCCACTCTAGTACTGTTGCTTACAGAATCCCATGGACAGAGGAGCCTGGCAGGCTACAGTCCATGGGGTCTCAAAGAGTCAGACAAAACTGAAGCAACTCAGCATGCACAAATGTATGTATATATGTGTTACTTTTGTTTATAAAACTTAGATTTTTATATCTACATAACAGAAAGATATATATATCTTTCTATTTCTATACATTTATTTAACTGATTATATCTGTGCTCTTTACTTGTGTTTAAATTTTACAAATTCAGAGAAAATGAAGAATTATATCATAGAGATTAGTAGAGTCTGAAATTACTCATTGATTTTATATAGATATCTTCATTATAAATCATCACTATTTGTCAGTTGACATTTTCTTCTTTGTGAACTTGCCAGTTATGCCTATACTTTTGAATAAATACTCTCATTTCTTCATTTTTCTAACAAAAACTATACAAATATCCTACCTATACCTTTTCTTTCATTAAAAATTCTTTGTTCTATTTAATACCTCTGCAAAGCTTCTTCAAATACTCTCTGCTTTTTTAATCTTTATATGGCCTTAATGATGGTTCCTTGTGATTCCTGTCAAATATAGAACATGTTTGGCCAGTTTTTAATAATTATGTTTCAAAGTCGTGTGAGTAATGGCCATGTCAGATACAAATAACAAAAACCTCAAAACAAGTGGAGTCTCTGACTGCTTGAGAAACCATTAACTTGGTTGGATAACATGCTCTGCCTCCTGCTGTCTTGAAGGTCATGCTGATTTTATTGATCTGGTTTGCTGTTTTTTCCCATTAACTTTCCTTTTAAAGGCAATTGTGCTGAAGAAGAAGCAGTATTCACTGACAGCCTTCAGCTCCACGTCACCCATGGAAATCTTTAGTTCTCTATGGTGTTTTCCTGGTTTAGGTTGTTAATGAGCTGTCTTCTTCAGGCTGATTGTCAGTTCATAACACTATGCTGATTCAGCAAAGCCTTCCCTAATCTCTGTCTGTGTGCACTTATAAAGAATGGCTATCATTTTTCTAGAATTTCCTAGTTACTAATATCTAAAGAGCTTATGCTTAGGTCCTTGACTTATTGGACTACCACTCTTCCTTAGATAAACTACGATAGGAGATATCTATCATGGCTTTCTGAATGTTTTGTTGCCTCATGAGCATATAAAAATAATTGATTAAAATTAATCTTATATTGTCCTCATAAATTCTCAAAATAAAGAAAGAATATTTTGCTGCTATATTCATATATTTCTCAAGGGATGAGTAGTTAACATAGCATATAGTCTTTAGTCTGATACAAATAAGGTATTAGCTTTAGTTATTAGAATATAATTTGTACACAATAGAGCCAATTTCATGTCTGTTCATTAGAAATACTTTATATCAAAGATATGAAAACTTCTTCAAACTGGGTTAAACAACAAAGGACATTTATGAATCAAACTGCATCAAGTCTTAAGGATATTCCACTACAGTTTCTTTGTGGTTGTCCTGACTCTGTCCTTTCTTGTGTGTTGGCTTTCATCCTAGCAGCTGGTCCAGTTCATGAATGCTGTCCATATTCGATTGTACAACCTAAATCTCATGCTCATCTCTGCCTTATCATTCAAAGAGAAAGGGTGAGTGGATTGGGACTAACTTAACATAGCTGAGATATGAATTTAACTTGCCTGAAACTACATAGAATTTAATCTGAAGGCAAGAGTGTTGGAGAATATCTCAGCATTGCCATGGCCGAGCCACTCAAGCATTCAGTGGGAAGGAAGATGGGATACTTCTCAGGTTTTCCCCACCATCTCCACCTGACTCTTACTCGTTCTCCCATCTTTTTTTTTCTTTCGTTCTCCCATCTTTTTATGAATCTGCCTGTACAGGGTTAAAAACATTTCACATGACTCTCTGTGCTTTCTGAACGACAAATGTCTAAACACAAACTCTGTGTCTTATGGAGTTTGGGGGACAATCTTTGTGTAAACATATATGCTGGCATGTATGATATATTAATTTTTTGTGTTAACTTGACAGAAACACATGGTGCTCAGATAACTGGTTAAAAACTTTTTTCAGACATGTGGACACAGAGGGGAAGGGGGTTGCCCTTTCCTTCTCCAGGGGATCTTCCCAATCCAGTAACTGAACTCAGATCTCCTGCATTGCAGGCAGATTCTTTACTGACTGAGCTACGAGGAAAGCCCAGGGAAAGGGGAGGTTGGGACAAATTGAGAGAGTAGCATTGAGGTATACAGACTACCATGTGTAAACTACATAGCTAGCAGGAATTTGCTCTATGGCACAGGGAGCTCAGCTCAATATTCTGTGATGACCTGAAGGGGTGGGATGGGAGGAGTGGAGTGGGAGGCAGGGCATATATGTATACATATGGCTGGTTCACTTTGTTGTACAGCAGATACTAAGACAACATTGTAAAGCAATTATACTTTAATCATAAAATTAAAAAAAAATAAATTTCTCTGTGTGGCTTCCTGCTTTGAGAAGGTGTTAGAATTTGAATTGGGGAAGTGCATAAAGCTGATGGCTTTTCCCAGTGTGAGTGGGCATCATGTTCTATAAATCTGTTCTATTTAGTCTCATGTTGTCCTAAATAGAACAGAAAGGTAGAGAAGTTCCAGTGGCACTCTTTATCTGATTTTGTGAACTGGAACACTGATCAATTGTCTTCTGTTTTCTATACTACTGGTTCTCAGGATGTCAGACTCACTGGAATCTTTAACCTTTTCCTTTCTAGCTTTCAGGTCTTCAAGCCACAACACAGCCTCCAGCTTGCAAATGGCAGGTTGTGGGACTTGGCCTCCATAATTGCGTGAGCCACATCTTATTTTATATATCTATAAAATCTCCTATTGGTTGTGTTTTTCTGGAAAACCCTGACTAATGTAGATACTTGTCTGTAGTCTTTAAGGATTTAGATTTGGTTTGTTGTTGTTTTGCTTTGTACATTTCTGATAACCTAAATTTAAAGTAGTTTGCTCTCTTCTAGTTGATAATTTCTGCACGTGAACTCATTCCTTCAGTATTTGTCCCATGAGCTTCAAATGGGAACACTTTTCTCCACCGAAAATGTGTCTCTGCTTTTGATTGCAACCAGGAGAACCATCAAAGTGGGGCTTTCTCTGATGCAACCTGGCTAAGTGAGTATTGTGGGTAAGGGAAAAAGAGACAGAGAATCAGAGAGACAAAGAGAAGGGAACCAGAGATCCAGGCTCAGGGATCTCAACTTGCTACTTGTTTGTAGATGTCACTGCTTCTCTTAGTTCCATTAATGTTTGCCCTCAAGGAGACCCACATATCCCTTACCCACAAGCCTGCCTGCTGCTTGCTTCTTGGTGCTGACAGCTCCAACTATCGTATTTAACATTCCCATGAAGAGGCAGTTCTTTGCACTTCCCTACCATTTGAGTAAATACCAACAGCTCACAGAGTGTGGCTTTTGTAAGATCTGGTTATTATTAGACTGAAGGTCTTGCAGGGTACTTCACAGTTATTTCAAATTTGTTAACCATGTGATATTCACATAAGTGCCTATGTGACCATTTCTTACTTTTATCTCATCTTCATGTGCTGTTTCCATAAAGGAATACTTCTATTATATTGTGTGTGTGTGCTTGCTCAATCATGTTTAGCCTTTGCAACCCCATGGACTATAGCCCATCAGGCTCCTCTGTCCATGTAATTTCCTAGGCAAGAATATTGGCATGTGTTGCCATTTCCTTCTTCAGATACTTTCCTGACCCAGAGATCAAACCCATGTCTCTTGCATGTCCTTCTTTGGCAGGCAGATTATACTGCTAGTAATATTTGTTAGAGGGCTTTGATCTGAAAGTTTTTGATATCTCTTTATATATATTGTATTAAAAATTCATAAAATCACAGAGTATATACTGAAATCATCAAATATAACATAACTGTAAAATATGTGATCAGTAACATTGTAATAAAGTTTAAATGTAAGATATATTCATGATGAATTCTGTTCCTAATTGGCTTCATCACGGATAAGATTGCTATTTTCTTCAAAAAGCATTATTTGAAGTGACAGTGAACAAGCAGGCTTCCCAGATGGCTCAGTGGTAAAGAATCTGCCTGCCAACACAGGAGCCATAGGAGACTTGGGTTCAATCCCTGGGTGGGAAAGATACTCTGGAGAAAAAAATGGCAACCCACTCCACTATTCTTGCCTGGAGAATCCCATGGACAGTGAAGCCTGGCTGGCTACAATCGATGGGGTCACAAAGAGTTGGACACAACTGACTGACTAAAGAGCACAGCAAACATGCATGCATCTTTGCATTAATTCTTCATATATGAACTGAGTGTGACATGAATCACTAAACATATGAAATAATATGAGATTTAAAAGAGTGAGGAATCTTAATTTAAAATGTTTAGAGAGCCTCTCTACCTTAGGGAACTAGAATAAACATAGTTGTGTTTTTATTTTTTAACAACATTTATCGAGACACTCCACTCCAATACTCTTGCCTGGAAAATCCCATGGATGGAGGAGCTTGGTGGGCTGCAGTCCATGGGGTCGCTAAGAATCAAACACAACTGAGCGACTTCGCTTTCACTTATCTCTTTCATGCATTGGAGAAGGAAATGGCAACCCCCTCCAGTATTCTTGCCTAGAGAATCCCAGGGAAGGGAGCCTGGTGGGCTGCCATCTATGGGGTCGCACAGAGTCGGACAGCAAGACACCTATAAGTAACTTGCATTTTGAATGATTATAACCAATTACATTTTAATGTAAATATAAAATAAACTTTATATATTTTTAGTTGTAAGAAGATTGAACAACCCAAGTTTACCAGGTTCCAAGAAATATTTATAACAACATGTAAAACCTAGGCATTGCCAGGAATTCTCTGTGAGTTCAATTGGCCATAATAGTATGCCAAGTGCTTAAATAGCATACCTTTTGTAACTATAGTACATAAAATAACCTAATAAGAATCAGAACCAAAGTTTAACCCTCAATTTTTTCCTTGGACAAACACTTGTTTTTAGTGAATGAAAGCTCTAGACTTGATATATTTCCCCTTTAATTTACTTTCCATAACTGCTATACTTTTGATAAAGTTTTAGAAGGCATTTTGATAGGAGAACTCTATCAAGTCTCTTTTGCATTTCTTTGGATTTTTAAAAATGATGATACCAAATCTCATATTAGAAAAAGTGTTTTATCTAGCAAGTTAGATTTTATTGAAAACAAATGTTTTTATAGTTCATAGTTTCTACAACATTTACAGTGGATTGACTTAGATTAACACTCTAAGTGATTTATGTTCTACACTGAATACCATGAGTACTGATGTGAATGGGCATTATGACCCAAAAGCATGATAAATGGTGAACTCACACGGATGGGCTTCAAGCATTCAGAGGTCTAGTGAGGTGGGGCAGGGTGGATAGTGGCGATGCAGAGATCTAGATTTAAATACAAAGGCACAGATTTTTATTTAGGGCTTATTTGATTTATGAAAAATGTCATATGAAGAATCAAATTCAGATGAGATGACTGGTCTCAGGCTATATGATAGGGTACAATTTGTTTTTTTGTTTGTTTTGTTTTGTTTTTACAAAAATGTGAATTATCTTTTGTCCACCTGGTGTAAACTAGATAAGGGTAATATCTTGCCAACAAAGGTCTGTCTAGTCAAGGCTATGGTTTTTTCCAGTGGTCATGTAGGGATGTGAGAATTGGACTGTGAAGAAAGCTAAACACCAAAGAATTGATGTTTTTGAACTGTGGTGTTGGAGAAGACTCTTGAGAGTCCCTTGGACTGCAAGAAGATACAACCAGTCCATTCTAAAGGAGATCAGTCCTGGTGTTCTTTGGAAGGAGTGATGCTAAAGCTGAAACTCCAGTACTTTGGCCACCTCATGAGAAGAGCTGACTCATTGGAAAAAACTCTGATGCTGGGAGGGATTGGGGGCACAAGGAAAAGGGGATGACCGAGGATGAGATGGCTGGATGGCATCACTGACTCGATGGACGTGAGTCTGAGTGAACTCTGAGAGTTGGTGATGGACAGGGAGGCTTGGCATGCTGCAATTCATGGGGTCACAGAGTCGGACATGGTTGAGTGACTGAATTGAACTGAATACTTTCCTAAGACAGTAAACCATTCTGAAGCTTCTGTGTTTGTTTGGACTTCCCTTGTGGCTCAGCTGGTAAAGAATCTGCCTGCAATGCAGGAGATCTGGGTTCGATCCTTGGGTTGGGAAGATCACCTGGAGAAGGGAAAGGCTATGTACTCCATTATTCTTGCCTGGAGAATTCAATGGACAGAGAAGCTTGGCAGGCTATAGTCTACCGGGTCTCAAAGAGTCAGGCATGGCTGAGTGACTTTCACTTCACTTCAGTACTTTCCTAAGATAATAAGCCATTCTGAAGTTTCTGTGTTTTGTTTGCACCAGAAACAAGCTTTTAAAAGTTAATGCCAGGCTCTTACAAGGTTTTCCTTGAGTAAACAACATACAGAGATGTTTTGCTAATTAGAGTCAGTATCTCTCTTTTTTTTTTTCTTTTCATTTAAAATTTGCTTTTGTATGGTAAGTTGGCTAAAAATTAAATTGCTTTTTTTAATTTTTATTTTTACTTTATTTTATCTTACAATACTGTATTGGTTTTGCCATACATTGACATGAATCCGTCTCGGGTGTACATGAGTTCCCAATCCTGAACCCCTCTCCCCACCTCCCACCCCATATCAACTCTCTGGATCATCCCCGTGCACCAGTCCCAAGTATCCTGTATCCTGTACCAAACATAGACTGGTGATTCATTTCTTACATGATAGTATACATGTTTCGGTGCCATTCTCCCAAATCCTCCCACTCTCTCCCTCTCCCTCAGAGTCCAAAAGTCCGTTCTATTCATCTGTGTCTCTTTTGCTTTCTCGCATACAGAGTTATCATTACCATGTTTCTAAATTCTATATATATGTGCAAGTATACTGTATTGGTGTTTTTCTTTCTGGCTTACTTCACTCTGTATAATCCGCTCCAGTTTCATCCATCTCATTAGTACTGAGTCATATTTATTCTTTTTAATGGCTAATACTCCATTGTGTATATGTACCACAGCTTTCTTATCCATTCATCTGCTGATGGACATCTAGGTTGTTTCCATCTCCTGGCTATTATAAACAGTGCTGTAGTGAACATTGGGGTACATGTGTCTCTTTCAATTCTAGTTTCCTCAGTGTGGATGCCCAGCAGTGAGATTGCTGGCTCATATGGTATTTCTATTTGCAATTTTTTAAGGAATCTCCACACTGTTTTCCATAGTGGCTGTACTAGTTTGCATTCCCACCAACAGTGTAAGTGTTCCCTTCTCTCCACACCCTCTCCAACATTTACTGCTTACAGACTTTTGGATCGCAGCCATTCTAACTGGTGTGAAATGGTACCTCATTGTGGTCTTGATTTGCATTTCTCTGATAATAAGTGATGTTGAGCATCGTTTCATGTGTTTGTTAGCCATCCATATGTCTTCTTTGGAGAAATGTCTATTTAGTTCTTTGGCCCATTTTTTGATTGGGTCGTTTATTTTTCTGGAATTGAGCTGCATAAGTTGCTTGTATATTTTTTGAGATTAGTTGTTTGTCAGTTGCTTCATTTACTATTATTGTCTCCCATTCAGAAGCCTGTCTTTTCACCTTGCTTATAGTTTCCTTTGCTGTGCAGAAGCTCTTAATTTTAATTAGTCCCATTTGTTTATTTTTGCTTTTATTTCCAATATTCTGGGAGGTGGATCATAGAGGATGCAAAGATCCAGTATCTTTTACACTTCACTGGGCATTTAATAAACTGTGGTAAATTCTGAAAGAGATGGAAATACCAGACCACCTGACCTGCCTATTGAGAAGCCTGTATGCAGGTCAGGAAGCAACAACTAAAACTGGACATAGGACAAAAGACTGGTTCCAAATAGGAAAAGGAGTACGTCAAAGCTGTATACTGTCACTCTGCTTATTTAACTTATATGAAGAGTACATCGTGAGAAACGCTGCGCTGCAGGAAGCACAAGCTGGAATCAAGATTGCCGGGAGAAATATCAATAACCTCAGATATGCAGATGACATCACTCTTATGGCAGAAAGTGAAAAGAACTAAAGAGCCTCTTGATGAGGGTGAAAGATGAGAGTGAAAAAGTTGGCTTAAAGCTCAACATTCAGAAAACAATATTATGGCATCCAGTCCCATCACTTCATAGCAAATAGATAGGGAAACAGTTGTTGACTTTGTTTTGGGGGGCTCCAAAATCACTGCAGATGGTGATTGCAGCCATGAAATTAAAAGATGCTTACTCCTTGGAAGGAAAGTTATGACCAACCTAGACAGCATATTAAAAAGCAGAGACATTACTTTGCCAACAAAGTCCTTCTAGTCAAGGCTATGGTTTTCCCAGTAGTCATGTATGGATGTGAGAGTTGGACTATAAAGAAAGCTGAGTGCAGAAGAATTTATGTTTTTGAACTGTAGTGTTGGAAAAGACTCTGGAGAGTCCCTTGGACTGCAAGGAGATCCAACCAGTCCATCCTAAAGGAGATCAGTCCTGGGTGTTCATTTGAAAGGACTGATGTTGAAGCTGAAACTCCAATACTTTGGACACTTGATGCAAAGAGCCGATTCATTTGAAAAGATCCTGATGCTGGAAAAGATTAAGGGTAGGAGGAGCAGGGGACGACAGAGGATGAGGTGGTTGGACGGCTTCCCTGACTAAGTGACATGGTTTTGGGTAGACTTCAGCAGTTGGTGGTGTACAGGGAGGCCTGGTGTTCGCGGTTCATGGGGTCACAAAGAGCAGGACACGACTGAGCACCTGGACTGAACTGAGGCATTCATGGCAAATAATAGTAATATCCTCAATACCTCGTTGCAAATTTGACAGAAAATTTATTGAATATGTGATAGTATTCTTGTGGAAATGCATGAATCCAGTTGTACATTTAAATAATCTTAAAATTCATTCTACATTTTAGGGTTAACATTAAGAAACATAAATGTACTACAGCAGCATCTAATTTTCTATTGTAAATACATTTATTTTCTTTTATAGAAAGCTGATTATTTGAGTCAGTACATTTTAATCTGATCTGTAAAAATGATAGCTCTAGATTTCATATTTTCCACTTTGATTTACTTTCAATAACTTTGTTATACTTTTGATAAAGTTTTCGAAGGCATTTTGATAGGACAGTTTTCTACTGCTTGATTAGGAATCATCTATGATAATCATTACATGAGAATTTTCTCAATCCTAGAGAGACTCCTTCTTTTAAAGATTATTTATTATTAAAGGCAGCAAGAATGTTCTCAATCAGATATATCTGTATGTTTCTTCCCATATTCTCAAAACTTCAAAGAAGTTATATTTCCATATAACTTACCATTATTTTTGCTTTTTATTAGCAATTTCTGTTATATTCTGAGAATTAGAGGTGTTGTTTTCCACTTGTTCTTAATTATTAGCCTTTTGTTTTGGTTTTGCTTTCTCTTCTTTTTGATTTACCAAAACAGATTGAACAAACCATCTGTCAGGAAAGGTAGTATTTTTGGAAGTGTATCATTTATTGGAAGCCTTAAACACTGTATCTAACTGCTAGTTTTGTATCAAATAATGCTGTAGGCCATATTCCATATTATTTTGTTCAAGATATTTATGCAGTTGGTGTCTTGTGGAAGTGCCTTACTAATTGTCTCTCCTATTCTCTTAATTATTACATATTGAATTTCCATGTGACTAGTCTAACATTTCCAGAATGCTTATCTTTGCCACAAATAAGGAGAAAGGTGTTTTCCTCTAATTTTCTATATTCATTCCTCCACCATATAGCCACCATTATGATAACAAGCCCTTTTCTCTCTTGGATGAACTTACCTAAGATCATGTGCACCAAAAAGAAGGTATAGCAATTCACAAGGTGATTTATTTGTTTCCTGAGATGTAATATTTAACTATCTGTGGATATCATGAGATTTTGTGGCTCATGTAACTTTAAAAAAATACTGGCACTCCCAATATATGGATTGTGTGATCTCTTTGGAGGGAATAAAGGGCAAAAATTTAAAGGAATTTAGTATTGATAAATCTAATTCTCAAGACATGATTAAATATGTAGCTGGTAACTCTTAATTGATCTCTTGGTATTATTCAGTTGAATAATGAAGGAGTAAGCCCTCACTTTTTTAAAGACAATTTAACATAGATTCCTGATAATTCAGAAATCATCCAAGATTTTTTACTAGTTTTGTTAGAGAAGGAAGGGCATTAGCACACCAGATTAGAGACAGAGAGAATGTTTCTACTCAAAAACATTAGATTGTAAAGCAAATTGGTTCAAAGGAAGCACTGGAATGGGAATATACAATCAGATAATGATCAAATCCAAATATCCTGGTTTATTCTTGATTAAAATTGAAAGAAACCAGAGGCCACAAATCTCTTTAATGTTTAATGGTAAAAATCGGAAGTAAAATTGTTTACACTATATTGTGTAAAAAAAAAAGTCAGACTAATTATTGTGCTTGGTTGCAAAAGTAAAGGAGAATGTAAAAGGATGATTACATAGGGTAACTGCAAATGAGATTAATTTCTTGAATTAAATTTATATATGTTCTATAATTGTGGTAATTAAATTGCATTTAAGTTGTTTCTTTCCAGGGAAAAAGAAAAAAAAATTTCCATGTGATATTCTGCAATTAGTTACAGAAATATGCAGAAAGATCTCATACAAAACAGCCATCACCTGCAAGGGTAAAATTATTTCGTGTTTAATTTCAAATTTGCCACAGTCAATAGTGTTTGCAAGGGTGCTTATTAGGGAAAATTTATGTGAATCATTCATAAGACATCTTTGCTTTTGATGGATAACTTATTAAATATAAACTTACATTGATTATTTTATCATGATCAAAAAGACACATTTTCTCTTTCTAGACAGAGAACATTTAGACATTGGCTTAAGTGCCTTTTGCAAGTTAAAAGAATAATAATAATAAATGAATGCTGGCTAGGTATATACTCTCAATTTAAAAAATTTTATTTCCTTATATACCCAGCATCATATTGAGAAATATCTCCTCTATCGTTGGTTGGTTGAATAAAACTTATTATGAATAGACATGCTTGCTAAGTTCCTTCAGTCATATCCAAGTCTTTTGTGACTGCATAGATTGCAGCTCTCCAGGCTCTTCTGTCCAAGAGGTTTTCCAGGCAAGAATACTGGAGTGGGTTGCCAGGCCCTTCTCTAGGCCCTTCTCTAGGACTTATTAAGTTAGAATTTATTTAATTCAATTTAAAAAAAGTATATACATATATATTTTTTTTTCCCTTTACTCTGTTAATGTGTTCAGTTATGTAAGTAAGCCATCTTCTATGAATAACTCTCCCTGATTTTGATAGATCTGTATTTAATACATTGCTGTATCATTGACCTAATATTTACATATATGTGGTATGATCTTCCTGACCCAGGAATCAAACCAGGGTCTCCTGCACTGCCCACACATTCTTTACCAGCTGAGCTGCCAGGGAAGTGCAATATGCTTACATGAATATCCTTCTTTGCAGTGGTGTTCTCAGCTAGTTTGGTAGCTATGTTAAATGGACCTCATATAAAGTGAATAGATTTCCTGCTCTAGACTCTTGACCAGTTTCTGTAAGACAGTATCTGTTTCTTGAAGATTATTAAAACTGTACTATAAAATTGTTGGACTTAATATAGTTTTGTAAATCTTTTCTTTTTCCTTAAGCCATGTGCGGTGGGTAAGGAATGTATCCAAAAACATAATGGCCAATGGTACCTCAGGAAATGTTTTTGTTTGGAAATAGAATATTCTGAAAATATAACTTGTTGAGATATATTGGGTCAGTGTGGTTCTAAATTCAGCATCATTGTGTCCTTGTAATATCAGTTTAAAAGCATTAGTTTTATGGGTTATAATATTAGAAAACTGCTATAACCAAATTAATTAAATACTCTCTGGAAAGTTCAGTTCAGTTCAGTCACTCAGTCATGTCTGACTCTTTGCAACCTCATGAACCACAGCATGCCAGGCCTCCTCGTCCATCACCAACTCCCAGAGTCCACCCAAACCCACGTCCATTGTGTCAGTGATTCCATCCATCTCATCCTCTGCCATCCCCTTTTTCTCCTGCCCTCAATCTTTCTCAGCATCAGGGTCCTTTCAAATGAGTCAGCTCTTCACATCAGGTGTTCAAAATATTGGAGTTATAGCCAAATTAGTCTCTAAAATAAAACTTCATGGTTTTCACAAAATTAAGGTTATTTAAGCTAATAAAATGTATTTCTTTTAACTTAAAATATTGCCTTATTATAAGAACAGCGGTTCTTTATGTTGTTTAACATTTAACACATATAGCTTAGACAAAATTTAATCCCTGCTCCAAGTTCATTTTGATAATGTGTTTGAGAAAAGGAAATGGCAAGCCTCTCCAGTGTTCTTGCCTGGAGAATCCCAGGGATAGTGGAGCCTGGTGGGCTAACATCTATGGAGCTGTACAGAGCCGGACACGACTGAAGCGACTTAGCAGCAGCAATGTGTTTGGTAAACATGAGCATATAATATGTGGAAGTATGTATGAGAATGTTAAAGTTGATTAGTGGTGGGAAAGTTGTAAATACTGGTCAAGAAAGCAAGCTATTCCTAAATAGATTTTGTTATCATTTTTAAAAAGGTTATCCTAACAGTACTTTAAATTTGGAGATCTTCTATCTACTTTTCTAAACCTATTGCTCACAAACTAATACCATTACTAAAAATATTTTTCATGTCAATGTGTAACAAAACAATACAGTATTGTAAAGCAAAACAAACTAAAAAATAAAAATTAATTAAAATAAAAAAAAACAAGGTGAAATTAGGTTAAGTTTCTTTTGTAATGAACAGTTATATATAATTGCCTGTGACTTAACAGTTATCACAATCATAAAATAAGTCAAAAATATTTAAACACTGTGGTCAAACATGGTAAATTTCATTAATAGATTTTGATGTATGTAGTTTAACCTAGAGCTGAGAACAATGAAAATTTTCAAATAAAATCTAGAATTTTATTCTAGCCTTATAAAATATTTTCCAAGAAGTCTTCATAACTGTTGCAGTGGAAAAGATCATGTGAAATCTTTAACGTGTAAAGGTTTCTTTAACTCACATTTTAACCTTGTCTTGGAATATAGATGAATTTTTACTAAATGTTAGACTGAGAAAATCAATCCATTTCATATAAGTCATCAAATAGTCACTAAATTGAAACTTATCTGTTATTTCATTTTATTTTGATGTCTTAAAGTGACATTTCTTTTATCCATTTATTTTCTTTTCTTTTAGCAATTTTAGTTAATGTTTCCCCCCTGACTACTTTTAGCTTCTGTGTTTGGAACTTTATCATTGTTACCTCACTATTCTTCTTTTTGTCTTGATTTCAACTAAGTTTTAGAATTGTTTTTGAACTTATATTACAAATAATGCTTGGAGAAAAAGAATAATACTACAGTACTATACTACAATACAAGAAAGCAAAAATATATCTTAATAAAGATTTCTATGGTTCAGCAATAGTATTCATCTTTTCAAAACAGCATTCTATGAGAACTCATTCTCTTGAGGGAGCAATTCTAAAAAAAATTCTGCTATTGTTCCAATATTTTATTTTTTATCAAGAAATAATAAGGCTACAAAAAGCCCAAATCAACTTGCATCAACAAACTACTGTAATGTGTAAAACACAGCAAAACAGACAGTTTCTTATCTAAAACTTTCTGTTTAATAGTAAAGTAAATCCACATTTAAGTATCTGAATATTTTTATCTAGCATAGAAACAATTATAGCATTTTGAGAAACATGATTTTTTCCTCTTTATGAAACAAATATTAATCTAAAAAGAACAAGTTCAGCATTCTGTCTATATATATATATATATATATATATATATATAAATACTGACCTTGATGAGATTACTTTCTTCTGAATGTAAGATTTTTAACTTTTTATGAATGTGTATGTATGTATGCTAAATTGCTTCAGTTATGTCCAACTCTTTGCAACCCTATGGACTGTAGCCAACATGTCTCCTATGTCCATTGGATTTCTCAGGCAAAAATACTAGAGTGGGTTGCCATGCCTTCCTCCAGGGGCTCTTCCTGACCCAGGGATCAAACCGTATCTCTTATGTCTCCTGCGTTGGCAGGTGGGTTCTTTACCACCAATACTATCTGGGAAGCCCATATATGGACATATATATAAAGTTATGATAGTGGGAAGAACTCATATAATTTCACATTAAATATGCATCACACATGAATATGAACACATGTATGCAGAAAAACATGCAGTAAACACATGCAAGCAAAAGGCAGTGTCCCATGTGCCAGAGAAAGCTCTAGCTCTACTTTGATATGTCTATACTCCTATACTTATTCTCCCTTCAAACTCTTTCTCTTTTTCTCTATTATATAATCTAATATATACTCAAATGATTTTGTTAAGAATTCCAATTAAACAGGAGAATCTTGTGTTCTCTCGGAGGATACAACCTAATAGGAAACAATATTAATGTTAAAAAATAAGAATATAAGATCGTGACTAGTAATATTAATGAAAAATGGTGAGCACTAGGGAGGGACAGAGAGTTGGGACCCTTTAAATAGGTATTTGAGAAGGATTCTTCTGAGAGCTGAGACATGCATAAGGACAGGAATATCCATGTAAAACTTGGGGTGAAAGAAAATGAGAAGAGTCAAAAATCTAATGTGAGAACTGGTTAACTTACACTGAGACACACATGAGTTAGTATGGCTAATTCAGAGTGAGCAAAGGAGCTGGAATTAAAGGGGATTTAGCATTGCCATGGAAAACAGACAGTCTGGGTCAGAAAGGATGAACTGGTATCAGTATGTTTGCTTTATAAAAAAAAATGCATCATGTCAGATCAGGAATAATACCAAGGATCAGTTAACAAAATTTTGCTCATGATCAGGTAGGCTTTGCTTGGAGTGACAGTTGTAGATAGGAAGAAAATTGATCAAATGTAGGCCAAATTTTGAAAGTATAAAACAAAATAAAACTTTTGGTAAGTGTAAATACATAATGTTATAGCACAAAAAAGCTATACTGTCAATGTACTTCCTAGATACCCAGGTAGCTTCACCTCTCCCAGGTGCTGTAGAGATACAGGCACTAAGAGGCTACCCTGCTGGGTAGCTGCTTTATTCAAAGCTGTGTGTAGCTCCCTGAGCAACTGGCACCCAGGGTTCTGAGTGCTCCCATTCTGTGTGCCAGATCATTGAAATCCTAACAAAATCCACCATCTTCACACATCTGTTATGAAAAATGCTGGGTATCCGTGGGATAAGAAGGCTTTATGAAAGAACAATCTGCAGTGTGCCCATGTGATAAGAACGTTCTTTGTGCTTATGTCTCATTATTCCATTGGAGATAAGGAAAAGGAATGAAGCAAAAATGTTTTCTGGTTTGAAGACAGTCCAAGTGGGTTGATTAACTAAGGTGGAAACTAGGAGGATTGCCATCTTTGAAAGAAGGACTCTTGCAATAATCATTTTATTAAAAAAATTTTAAGTCTCAAAATAGCTATATAAATTCTCATCAATTCTATCATATTGAATAGAAAAAATATGACCCAGAAATATGAAATAATGACTTCTCCAATCATGCAAGTTATTGTGTCAGATTAGGATGCAGAATAGCCCTCAGTTCAGTTTCTTTCCACTGACACGCAGTATATTTTAGTTTACCATTTATCTGCTGAGGAAATATATTACCTAATAAGTGCTTAGAAGCTAACTTCCTGGAAAACATCATGGGATGCCTTTCTTATGTACACTTATGTTTAATTCGATTGCAAACTGCCCTTGGAATGTAAATGAATGTGTTCTTCTCAGGCTAAGTGGTAACACTGTGACAGAGAATAATTTAAAATGTAAGCAGTTTTATTAGTTATTATGCACAGTGTAGAAGAGAGATACAATCTTGTGGATATTAACATTTTATCTTTCTCTAAGTGGAAAAATGCCTTTTCATTCTAGGGATCATATGGCATAATGAAACATACCTAGAGTTTGGAGTCAATTAATTATACCTTGGCTCAGCCTTGTCTTGGGTGCACAAGAAGCTCACACACACATTCTATTCCACTGAGCCTCAGTTTCCTTTCTGCAACGTATGAGTAAGTTAAAAGAGTGTTATTATGAAAATTAAACAAGATAGCTCCTAGGAGAATGTCTAGAGCATAATATGCATTCATTAAATGTTAGTTTTAACCAATATTATAATATAAGTGACATGCAACATGAATTTTAATTCACGAATAGTTGCTCCTTGCAAGAACCTTAAAATGCCACCTATGTCTTTTCAGGCATAACTATTTTTATGGTTTTGCTTAAAGATGTTGTTACATGCCTTTTTAGAAATATGATTATTCACATTTTCACCGGGAGGAATGATTAAAAATAAATAAATAAATCTAGGAGATGTAAGAGTATACTTTAATGACTGTTCAGCAGTTTTCCTTGGGGGAAATTTCATCATTAAACTTTCCCAGGTATTTTATCATCCTCTCATGCAATTCCCTGGATAACCATATTCCTTGTTAATCCACTAATTTATTTTGAGGCTGGTCCTACTGACTCATGTCCCCAGATGTCTTTTAACTGAGTAGAAATACAGTCAATTACAAAATTTCTCTTTACCTTTTGACATTTCTATTTTTTTTACCTATGCTGAATATTAACATTGAAAGTGTATATGTTATGTAGATAGCATTTTAACTGAGTGAAAAATTAGGCATTTCTTAAAGTAAAAGCAACAATTTCCATACTAAATCAATAATGATTATGTGGTTCCATCAAGAGGATTTATTCTGGAAAAGTCTGGAATATTCTATTCATATGGGTATCTAACTATTAAACAAGTATAGAGCTTTCAGATCTATGAACACCCCCCCCCCCAACAAATTCCTATAAAGTTGCCATGGATAATGCAATACGTGGGATAAAATGTTATGAATAAATAGAAAATTCTAACAGATGTTTTATTTTCCAAAATATTAATGCTGGTGTAAAAGTAATTGAGGTTTTAGAATATGAATTTTAGGTCATTATAACTAAGCTTAAACATATTTTTATTAACCAAATTAAGAACATTAAAATCAACACTCTTTGCCAATAAGAAATGTTTATTCTTATAGCATAAAAATCCACACTTTGGGATTTGATAAATTCTTGGAAAGTATTTTCTGCTTCCTGCTGGTTGTGGAAATGTTTTCCCTGCAAAAAATTGTCAAGATGCTTGAAGAAGTGGTAGTTATTTGTTGAGAGGTCAGGTGAATTTGGCAGCTGAGGTAAAACTTTGTGACCCGGTTCATTCAACTTTTGAAGTGTTAGTTGTGCAATGATAAGTCCAGCATTGTTGTGAAGAATTGGGTCCATTCTGTTGACCAAAGTCAGCTGCCAGCATTGCTATTTGCAGTGCACCTTATAGATTTGCTGAACATACTTCTCAGATGTAATGGTTTCACCAGGATTCAGGAAGCTGTAGTGGATCAGATGGGCAGCAGACAATCAAACAGTCATCAGGATCTTCCTTGGTGTAAGTTTGGCTTTTGGAAGTGCTTTGGAGCTTCTTCTTGGTCCTACCACTGAGCTGCTCATGGCTGGTTGTTGGATAAAATCTACTTTCCATTGCTTGTCATAATCTGATCTAGAAATGGTTTGTTGCTGCTGCACAGAATAAGAGAAGATGACACTTCAAAACAACATTTTCTTTTTATTTTCAGTCAGCTCATGAGGCACCCACCCATTGAGCTTTTTCACCTTTCCAATTTGCTCCAAATGCTGAATGACCATAGAATAGTCAATGCTGAGTTCTTTAGCAACTTCACCTCAGTTGTAAGAAGATTAACTTGAAAGATGGTTCTCAATTTGTTGTTGTCAACCTCCTGTGGCCAGCCACTACTCTCCTTATCTTCAAGGCTTCTGTCTCCTGTGCAAAAATTATTGAGCCATCACTGCCCTATATGCTTATTAGAAGTTTCTGGGCCAAATGCATTGTTAATGTGATGAGTTGTCTCTGCCATTCTATTACCCATTTTGAACTTGAATGAGAAAATCATTTTAATTTGCTTTTGTCAAGTAAAATTATTATATTAATAATTATTTACTAATAAATAAATATAACTGTATTTATTAAAATGAATATAAAAGTTTAAAATAAACAGGAAGTAATATCATTAGCTAAAAATAATAAAGCAAGCAAACAAGAAACTGTAGCCTGCCAGGTTCCTCTGTCCTTGGGATTCCCCAGACAAGAATACTGGAGTGGGTTGCCATTTCCTTTTCCAGGGGAACTTCCTGACCCAGGAATTGAATCCAGGTCTCCCAAATTGCAGGCAGATGCCTTACTGACTGAGCTACATGGGAAGTGAGTAAAACAAGAAATGTGCATAACCATAGTTATTTTAGAATGTATTCAAATATAAAACAGCAAAGTTCAACGATGCAAAACCACAATTGATTTTGCACCAACCTGATACAAAACCCAGAGAAGGCAACGGCACCCCACTCCAGTACTCTTGCCTGGAAAATCCCATGGACAGAGGAGCCAGGTAAGCTGCAGTCCATGAAGTCGCCAAGAGTCGGACATGACTGAGCGACTTCACTTTCACTTTTCACTTTCATGCATTGGAGAAAGAAATGGCAACCCACTCCAGTGTTCTTGCCTGGAGAATCCCAGGGATGCAGAGCCTGTTGGGCTGCCTTCTATGGGGTTGCACAGAGTCGGACACGACTGAAGCGACTTAGCAGCAGCAGCAGTAGCAATACAAAACCACTCTTATGGCAGAAAGTGAAGAGGAACTAAAAAGCCTCTTGATGAAAGTAAAAGAGGAGGGTGAAAAAGTTGGCTTAAGCTCAACATTCAGAAAACTAAGATCATGGAATCTAGTCCCATCACTTCATGGGAAATAGATGGAGAAACAGTGGAAACAGTATCAGACTTTATTTTGGGGGGCTACAAAATCACTGCCGATGCTGATTGCAGCCATAAAATTAAAAGAGACTTACTCCTTGGAAGGAAAGTTATGAACAACCCAAATAGAATATTCAAAAGCAGAGATATTACTTTGTCAAGGCTATGATTTTTCCAGTGGTCATGTATGGGTGTGAGAGTTGGACTGTGAAGAAAGCTGCATGTTGAAGAATTGATGCTTTTGAACTGTGGTGTTGGAGAAGACTCTTGCGAGTCCCTTGGACTGCAAGGAGATCCAACTGGTTCATTCTACAGGAGATCAGTCCTGGGTGTTCATTGGAAGGACTGATGTTGAAGCTGAAACTCCAATACTTTGGCCACCTCATGCAAAGAGTTGACTCATTGGAAAAGGCCCTGATGCTGGAAGGGATTGGGGGCAGGAAGAGAAGGGGACAACAGACGATGAGATGGCTGGATGACATCACCAACTCGATGGACATGAGTTTGAGTGAACTCTGGGAGTTGGTGACGGACAGGGAGGCCTGGCATACTGCGATTCATGGTGTCACAAAGAGTTGGACATGACTGAGCCAGTGAACTGAACTGAACTGAATACAAAACCACTTAACACAGTACAAGAAAACCAAAAAAGTACGTGCTATAAAAACATATATATATTGACTCAGATGGTAAAGAATGTGCCTGATGTGCAGGAGAGCCAGGTTTGATTTCTGGGTCAGGAAGATCTTCAAGAGAAGGAAATGGCCACTCAATCCAATATTCATGCCTGGAGAATTCCATGTACAGAAGAGCCTAGGAGGCTACAGTCCATAGAGTCGCAGAGAGTTGAACATGACTGAGGAACTAACAAACACACACGTGTGTGTGTGTAGCTATTGTTGTTTAGTGGCTACTAAGTTATTTCCAAGTCTTTGCAACTCCATGGACTGTATGTAGCCCACAGGCTGCTCTGTCCATAGGATTTCCCATGTAACAATACTAGTGTGGGTTGCCATTTTCTTCTCCACGGGATCTTTCTGACCCAGAAAACAAACTTGTATCTCCTATTATATATAGATGAGAGATGTCCTGTAAGTATTTGTGAAATGGATTAATAAGTGAACAAACAAATGAAGAAATAAAACAAGTTCCATGATTTTTACAAAATATCATATTTTTATCTTATATATGTATATGTGTATAAATAAGATTATTTTTCTCATATATGTATGTATGTATATTAAAACATATTTATTAAAATCATGGAACTAGTTTTATTTCTTCATTTGTTCATTTATTAATCCATTTTACAAATACTTAAGGGATACCTTCCATTTATCAAGTGTGTTCGAGACACTGGGAATAAAATAAAGGAAAAAGGAAAACCAGTTTCCTTAGCACAGAATCTACTAAGTGACTGATATTTATCAATGAATCACACTAACAAACATAAAATGAAGTTATTTATCAAGTGCTAGATAGAAAGATCCTTGGTGTTATGAAAATGCAGTTTAAAGAATATTTATAGTTAGGTTAGCAAAGGATAATCTAATAAGTGACAGAACTGAAATTGTTGAATCAAAATTAATATGGCAAATGGAGGAATGAATGGAATGTTCTAAACTGAAAGAAGAGAGCATGGGCAAAGGCCCTCTGCAAACAAAAGACCTTTAAAAAGTAAAACAATGTAATAAAGTAACTGTAGTGCATCTGCAACACCTCAATCAAGATGCAAATATATTTAGATGAAAGTAGACAGGTAAGTTGGGTCAGAACATGCAGTCTTGTTTTCTATTTTGATACATTTTGACATTTATTTAAGAGAAAAATGAAAATAATTAAGATACTTTAAGCAGAGGGCAATATAATCAGATCTGAATTTGACAAGAGGACTCTACTTGTCACATAGGAAAGGATTTTGTTATGGTCAGCTCTGTATATACCAGGATAAAATGAATTATCCCATTGGGTTTGTGCAATATTCAAACTAAGAATTATGGTAGTTGGAAATTATCAGAGTAAAGAAGAAAAACTGATAGATTCAAGGTTTATCTAAATAATAAAATGGCCAAAAATATTAAAAAAATATTGAATTCGATTTCTAGGTTGTAAAGTTTATATGTTTAAGAGAGTGTCATGCATTAAAATAAGGAATCCTGATAAAGTATAAAACAGGAAGGAGAGTTCTTAGGTTTTATTTCAAAGTTGTTCTTTTTAAGGTGAATAGAGACTTCAGAGAAAGTTGTCATAAAGGGATATAAGTACATAGCTAGAAGTATTAATATGAGATAAATCTGATAAATGTGACAATTGACTGACAGGAATATTTTTATTGCGTTAAAAGGTGAAATGAGACTATGTTATACAAACAAGATTTGACAGAACCCAAAGAGGATAAAGGGGAAAAAATGAAGATCAAGAAGATGAGGCCAGTGACATTAAAACACACACACACACACACACACACACACACACACACACAAATGAAATCAAAGAAACCAAGAAAGGTGAGGGATTCAAGAAGAGAATGGTCAGCAATATAAACTACTATAGAATTTAGAGCCATATAAGTCCTTACTAAGTGATAGATGCAAAGAAATAGAGGAAAACAATAGAATGGTAAAGACTAGAGATCTCGTCAAGAAAATTAGAGATACCAAGGGAACATTTCATGCAAAGATAGCACAATAAAGGACAGAAATGATATGGACCTGACAGAAGCAGAAGATATTAAGAACAGCTGGCAAGAATACACAGGAAAACTATACAAAAAAGATGTTCATGACCCAGATAACCCCAACGGTGTGATCATTCACCTAGAGCTAGGTATCCTGCAGTGTGAAGTCAGTGGGCCTTACGAAGCAACACTACAAAGCTAGAGAATGTTATGGAATTCCTGTTGAGCTGTTTCAAATCCTAAAAGATGATGCTGTGAAAGTGCTACACTCAATATGCCAGCAAATTTGGAAAACTCAGCAGTAGCCACAGGACTGGAAAATGTTAGTTTCATTCCAATCCCAAAGAAAGGCAATGCCAAATAACATTCAAACTATTACACATGTGCACTTGTCTCACATGCTAACAAAGTAATGCTCAAAATTCTCCGAGAGGCTTCAACAGTACATGAACCAAGAACTTCCAGATGTTCAAGCTGAATTTAGAAAAGGCAGAGGAATCAGATATCAAATTGCCAACATCTGTTGGCCCATCGAGAAAGCACATTTCCAGAAAAAAAGCAAAACAAAACAAAACAAAAATCTACTTTTGCTTTATTGACTATGCCAAAGCCTTTCACTGTGGGGATCACAATAAACTGTGGAAAATTCTTGAAGAGATGGGAATACCAGACCACCTTTCCTGTCTTCTGGGAAATCTGTATGCACATCAAGGAACAACAGTTAGAACCAGACAGGGAACAATGGGCTGGTTCCAAATTGAGAAAGGAATATGCGAAGGCTGTCTATTGTCACACTGCTTATTTAACTTCTATGCAGAGTACATCATGAAAAATGCCAGACTGAATGAAGCACAAGATGGAATAGATTGTCAGCAGAAATATCAATAACCTGTGATATGCAGATGACATCATCCTTATGGCAGAAAGTGAAGAGGAACTAAAGAGCCTCTTGATGAACATGAAAGAGGAGAGTGAAAAAGCTGACTTAAAACTTAAATTTCAAAAAATGAAGATCATGGCATCTGGCCCCATCAGCTCATGGCAAATAGATGTGGAAACAATGGAAATAATGACAGACTTTATTTTCTTGGGCTCCAAAGTCACTGCAGATGGTGACTGCAGCCATGAAATTAAAAGGTGCTTGATCCTTGTAAGAAAAGCTATTATAAACCCAGAGTATTAAATAGGAGTGACATTACTTTGCTAACAAAGGTCCGTCTAGTCAAAGCTATGGTTTTTGCAATAGCCATGTATGGATGTGAGAATTGGACCATAAAGAAAGCTGAGCACTGAAGAATTGATGCTTTCGAACTGTGGTGTTGGAGAAGATTCTTTTTTTTTTTTTTTTTTATTAACTTTTATTTTTTAGTTTGTTTTGCTTTACAATACTGTGAGAAGATTCTTAAGAGTCCCTTGGACTGTAAGGAGATCAAACCAGTCAATCCTAAAGAAACCAATCCTGAATGTTCATTGGAAAAACTGATGATGAAACTGAAGCTCCAGTACTTTGGCTGCCTGATGAGAAGAGCTGACTCATTAAAGAAGACTCTGATGCTGGAAAAGATTGAAGGCAAGAGGAGATTGGGATGACAGAGGATGAGATGGTTGTATGATGTCACTGGCTCAGTGCACATGACTTTGAGCAGGCTCTGAGAATTGGTGATGGACAGGGATGCCTGGCATGCTGCAGTCGATGGGGTGGAGTTAGTTGGACATGACTGAGTGACTGTAGTGAAATTACTATTGATCTTAGCAAAATATATTTTAGGGAATGCAATGGAGGAAGTCCAAATTATGGTGAAGTGAATAATGAGTGATAAAAATAGTTGCAGCAACTTTTTACCAACTGCTGGAAGAAAGTTAGTAGAGACACATAATTGATGTGTAAGATGCACAATAGTTCAGTTTTTTACTCCTTGTTTTATTCTATGGAACAATAGAAAATATGTAATATCTAATAAAATATATGAGATATAAGTAAGAATGTGAGAGAGATAGAAAAAAAGCAGAAAAGTACAATTTTTCAATAACATAGGAGTTAGTGATATCACATGAAAAATAATATGGTCAACAAGAAAGTTATAGGAAGTGCAGGGAAACACAGGAGGAGCTTTACAGTGGAATAGCAAACCAGCAGCAAACTGTTAATACATTCTTCAAAATACCAAACATTGTGTCTTCACTAAACATTAGTCAGACTTCTCTCCTGCCTGCCAGTTCCTGAATTTTAACTTCCCTCAAGTCTGAGCAACAGCTGAAAACTCATCTTGATGTGTGGCTAACTGAGGGAGATGCTGTTCGCGTCAAACTCCACTGATCATTTCCCCTTGCTTGTGTAAATTTCTCTTATAAATTTTTGCAGACATTTGTAATCTTCCTCTCCTCTGCAGAGGGAGGAGCAGATTTCTCTCTGTTCTGTTGCTTCAGTCTAAAATATCCGATGTAAATGGCTGAGAGGATAAATAATTTGCCTTCAATGCAAGAGTCCTGGGTTTGATCCCTGGGTTGGGAAGATCCCCCGGAGAAGGAAATGGCAACCCACTCCAGTATTCTGGCCTGGAGAATTCTACAGAGAGAGGAGCCTGGGAGGCTACAGTCCATGGGGTTGCAAAGAGTCAGACATGACTGAGTGACATTCACTTCATTTTAGCACCTCTCCACACAGTATGCTGTTGCCTTCTTGAATTGCAGTGTCTTAAGCAGTCCTTCTGCACAAAGTCCCACCAAGGTGGAATGAGAAGCACTAGGTGGGCCCAGTGGTTCTGTGCAGGTATCTGTAATCTTACATGTTAGGTATAAGGCCTTGGCACACAGACCCCTATACGCTAGGAAAACTAGACTAAGCACAAAAGAATAGATCAGACTCACGACCATCGACCATCGAGTCAGTGATGCCATCCAGCCATCTCATCCTCTGTCGTCCCCTTCTCTTCCTGCCTCCAATCCCTCCCAGCATCAGAGTCTTTTCCAATGAGTCAAGTCTTCGCATGAGGTGGCCAACGTACTGGAGTTTCAGCTTTAAAATCATTCCTTCCAAAGAAATCCCAGGGCTGATCTCCTTCAGAATGGACTGGTTGGATCTTGCAGTCCAAGGGACTCTCAAGAGTCTTCTCCAACACCACAGTTCAAAAGCATCAATTCTTCTGCACTCAGCCTTCTTCACAGTCCAACTCTCACATCCATACATGACCACAGGAAAAACCACAGCCTTGACTAGATGGACCTTAGTTGGCAAAGTAATGTCTCTGCTTTTGAATATACTATCTAGGTTGGTCATCACTTTTCTTCCAAGGAGTAAACGTCTTTTAATTTCATGGCTGCAGTCACCACCTGCAGTGATTTTGGAGCCCCCCAAAATAAAATCTGACATTGTTTCTTTTTTTTTTTTTTTTTTAGTTTGTTTTGCTTTTCAATACTGTATTCATTTTGCTATACATTGATATGAATCAGCCACGAGTGTACATGAACTCCCAATCCCGACCCCCAACTCCCTCCTCCCGCCCCACACCTTCTCTCTGGATTATCCCCATGCATCTGTCCCAAGCATCCTGCATCCTGCATCGAACTTAGACTGGCGATAGTAAATTTTGATTTTTGGTAGTCTCAGTCTTGTTTATTCTTTTTTTTTCACTGTTATTATCACTATTCTAGTGTTTTGTTTTGTTTTGTTTTTCTTTCCATATAAACTTCAGACTGTTTCTATGATGAACCTTAAGACACCTCCAGATTCTACTGATTATCCAATTCCAAATCAACTTCAAAGTTTTCAAGTATTTATTTCACTAGGACTTCACTGTCATTAAAAAGTCTGTATTAGTATACTAGGTATTCCATAATGTACCACAATCTGAGTGGCTTTAAACAAGATAAAGAAATTATTTGTTCTTTCATAGTTTGGGAATCTGGAAATCCAAAATAAAATTGTTGAAATGGCCATTTTCTCTGAAGGCTCTAGGGCACTATCTTTCTTTGCCTTCTTCTAGATTTTTGAGGTTCCAGTGGAGAAGGAAATGGCAACCCACTCCAGTGTTCTTGGCTGGAGAATCCCAGGGATGGGGGAGCCTAGTGGGCTCCCATCTATGGGGTCGCACAGAGTTGGACACGACTGAAGTGACTTAGCAGCAGCAGCAGAGGCTGCCAGAAACCATTGGTATTCCTTGGTCTGCAGATGTCTCTCTCCAGTATCTGCCTTCGTTCTCACACAATATTATTTCTTTATGAAACAGTATTTTTTGGTTCTTATGAAGACACTAGTCTTTGGATTAGGGATCACCATAATCCAATATGATGTCATATTGACTTGATTACACCTCAGATAAGGTCATATTCACAGTTACCACAGATTAGGAATTCAACATCTATTTGAGACATACAACTTAATTCATAACACTGGGTGATAAAAATTGATGTAAATAAACCTTTCGTATGAGACTTCATGTTAATATGGTGAGATTGGTATGTTTTTAATGTTTTCCATAACTTTAAATGCAAAAGGCATTGAAACATGTATAATATCATATATGAAATGAATTGCCAGTCCAGGTTCAATGAATGATACTGGATGCTTGGGGCTGTGCACTGGGAAGACCCAGAGGGATGGTACGGGAAGTGAGGAGGGAGGGGGGTTCAAGATGAGGAACACGTGTATACCTGTGGTGGATTCATGTTGATGTATGGCAAAACCAATACAATATTGTAATTAACCTCCAATTAAAATAAATAAATTTATATTTAAAAAAAAATAAATGCAAAAGGCTTCACGTTCTCAGGTGTGCTTTCTTGCCTTCCCATGTGTACCTTGTTTTCCCCAAGGCAGCCTCTTCAATAAAGAGTGAACCGTGCAACTCTTTCAACTATCTTCCTTTGTGGAGCCCTGGTGGTACAGTGGTAAGTAGCAGGAGAGGAAACAACCTTCTGTGATACTATGATTACGTTTCAGCATTTTGGTGAGTCTGTGCCTCTGAACTACAACCTTCACAATATTTCTTCCTTGTCTCTTCTGTAGGTGAGAAAGGAAACCAGGACAAGCTGGAATCAGAGAAATACCCTTCTACCAGGGAACTAAGGCTCTGGAAGTCTGTTTTTCTGGAAAGTGTTATGGAGAACACTCCCAACATATTTCACAATTGTTATCTTCCTTTCTTGCTGCTAGAGATATGAGGTACATTTTTTCTTGTGTCTTGATTTGTTTAAATTTATAACCTTGTGGTGTTCTTATAGGAGAAACCTACGAAAATACTGGGTTCACCCCTAACTGCAAATCTCGTGAGATTCACACTATTTTGTACACAAACTCCAGCAATTTGTCAAAATTAATGTTTATATATTCTGACTAGTTTATGATTCTAGCAGCTTCTGCTCCAGTTAAGTTTTATCTGCAATATTTTTTGGTTGCCTGTCTCTCCGGATTTTACTGTTAGTTTGGTCTATGCTCTCTTTCTTTGATGGATTCAAGAAAAATATTTTTTTTCAAGTTGTTCAGAATTTTTCTTGTAAGAATGGGATTGAGAACTTTCAAGCCAGGGCTGAAATTGGAATCTTGTTGCTTTCAATTTTTGAAAGAAAGTTTAGCCGTTTGTAAGATTCTTGGCTGACTAATGTTTTAAGCCCATGCCTCTGTCTTTGCATTGCCCTCTAAACTCAATTGTTTTGTTGAATAGTCAGTCTTTAATTTTACTGGGTTTTTTGTATGTTATGAGTAACTTTGCTGATTTCAAAATGTCATTGTCTTTGACTCAGCATTTTTACTATAATGCATCCAGGTAAGATGCTGACTTTTATCACGATTTTTCTACTTTTATCATGTTACATTGGTTGAGTTTTGAATATTCTTCTAATAAACATTCTTGGTATGAAAACAACTTACTTTTGATTTATATTTCTATGTATTGTTGGATTTATCCTATATATGTATGTATATATATATTTTGCATCTATATTCAGGAGATAACTTTCTGGTGCTGTCTTTGTTAGTGGTTTGTATTAATGTAGGCTACTCTGAAATCATAAAAGGCATGGTAACATTTCCTTTATTCCTATAAGAGTTTATGTAATTTTGATGTTATTTATTCATTAAATGTTTCAAATGTTGCAACAGAGAAGATATAAAGTAGTATAGGTTTTATAGAGTGTGAGTGATTTTTAACAATTACTGTGAACCAAACAAAGTTTATAATCTTTATTCATTGAGTCATATTTAATTGTGGTTTTGAAAAATTCATTTTATTGAATCTGATTTTTCTGTGGAGTAAAACTGTTCCTAATACCCACTTATTTTCTTTCTCCACTATATGCTAGTTCTTTAATATGCTGCTGTTGCCTTTATTTAGTTCCTCACATTTTCTTTCAGTTTGATTTGTATTTTCCCCTAAATGTTGATATGAAGAATATATCACATATTCAGACTGATCCCTTGTTGCATACTGCACATCCACAGTCAGCTGTGTCTGACTCTTGTGATCTTTTATGCATTTTTTCCAGGTAAGAATACTGGAATAGGTTGCCATTTTTCCCTCCAGGGGATCTTCCCAACCCAGGGATTGAACCCTCTGGCTCCTGCATTGTCTGGTGGATACTTTACCACTGAGCCACCTGGGAAGCCTATTCCTTTTCTTCCATATATCTATGCATGAAATTTCCTCTCAGCTTTTAGACTCATATACATTTTTGAAATATCATACTTGTTTCCTTATTTTATGAATTATCTTGTTTTATTTAGAATTATATCTTAAACTTTTATGTTTTTAAATTTTAATTGGAGGATAATTACTTTACAATACTGGGATGGATTTTTGCCATGTATGAGTGTGAATCTTCCATAGGTATACATGTGTTCCTTCCATCCTGAAGCCCTCTCCCACCTCCCTCCCCACCCTAACCTTCCAGGTTGTCAAAGAATAGAATGATCCTATGTGCAGGGCAGCAAAAGAGCTACAGATATAAAGAATAGACATTTGGATGCAGTGGGAGAAGAAGAGGGTGGGATGATTTGAGAGAACAGAATTGAAATATATAGCTTACCATATGTAAAATAGATAACGAATGTGAGTTTGATACAAGAATGTATCTTAATTTTAAGGGGTGTGGAGGCATAGTTCTAGACACAGTTCCTTCTAGAACTCCACAAGTCACAGAACTAATGTGAATGTTTTGCTTACTGATTTTTTCATCTTGATAAAGTGGTTGAAATGCGACCAGCTGTATCTATATTTTCTGCCCTTCGCCATGTTTTGCATGAATTAGCTAGGACTTCATTATTTTCCACTGGCCGAGTTACAACTAGATGACTTTCAGGTGCCAATAATTCCACATAGAGCTATGATCCCTGTTGTCTCTAATAATAAAACATCAGTAACTTCAATATTACCCGTATTCCAAGGGTCTTCATCACCCTTAATACAGGTATCAGGAAGTATCACCTCCCCCACCAGCGATAGATCATATTCTAAAATTCCATCCTGAAGTTTTTTCTAAGGCTACCACTGGTACTAGACGGACCTTAGTTGGCAAAGTAATGTCTCTGCTTTTGAATATGCTATCTAGGTTGCTCATAACTTTTCTTCCAAGGAGTAAGCGTCTTTTAATTTCATGGCTGCAATCACCATCTGCAGTGATTTTGGAGCCCCCAAAAATCAAGTCTGACACTATTGCCACTCTTTCCCCATCTATTTCCCATGAAGTGATGGGACTGGATGCCATGATCTTTGTTTTCTGAATGTTGAGCTTTAAGCCAACTTTTTCACTCTTCTCTTTTACTTTCATCAAGAGGCTTTTGAGTTCCTCTTCACTTTCTGCCTTAAGGGTGGTGTCATCTGCATATCTGAGGTTATTGATATTTCTCCCAGCAATCTTGATTCCAGCTTGTGTTTCTTCCAGTCTAGTGTTTCTCATGATGCTAAAGCTGAAACTCCAGTACTTTGGCCACCTCATGCGAAGAGTTGACTCATTGGAAAATACTTTGATGCTGGGAGGGATTGGGGGCAGGAGAAGAAGGGGACAACAGAGGATGAGATGGCTGGATGGCATCACTTACTCGATGGGCACAAGTCTGAGTGAACTCCAGGAGTTGGTGATGGACAGGGAGCCTGGCATGTTGCAATTCATGGGGTCGCAAAGAGTCGGACACGACTCTGAGTGACTGAACTGAACTCAACCACTGATACTGATGGCATTAGCTTTGACCTCTGTAAGAAAGTTTGACAAGATTTGAGATCATACATTTTATTATGAAAAATAGTCTATGGTGAATTTGGCTAGTTGCTCATGATCAAGCTAAAGAAAATAAAAGGATGATCTCTGCAATTCAAGTTACTAGCTTAAGTTCCACATAAATGACTGAGATATTCTAAATCTGCTCTCAAATAAATTCCTGTCCTGAAGCCTCAAGGCCACATTTTCTGAAAATCAAGTTCTGTGAGGAGCTAAATTACAATACAAATTGAATTCTCAACTTTGCAGTGAAACTTCAGTTAAAATTAGGGCATTTACATGGGGAGGGGGGTGGATAGCATTCTGAAAATTGAAAATGGGAACATATGGTTAGATCCTGACGAACCTAGGGATATTGACATCTAGATGCTACCAAGTTGTATTTGCCTGTCAAAATGGCTCTTCTTCCACTGACTGTGGAGTTTAACTCTCCTTTTCCCAAAGAAACTGATTATCTCCACTGAATTAGCTTCCATACATGGAACTGATAATGCTCTTCAGAACCTACTCCCATCACCCTTCTTTGTTTTTAGACACAGAACAAATCCCATAAGGCCATAAAGGGTGAGAAGCAAAGTTTTAGCCACATAGTTGTCCCATACACCAAGAAAATTTCATGGCTGTTTAAATTAGACAGAAAAAAATAAAATCTGAGAAGTATATTTAGAAAATAATTAAGGATATGACCTTCGTTGTAAAAGAAATATAAACTTGAATCAAGCTTAATTTTTTTTTGACTCCTGTTCACTAAACCAAGATTCCAGATTTGGTGTTTTTGCTTGAAGATTTTAAAATGTCTATAACAGTTTGCGTGGTATATCTTCTGAAACACAGACCCATTGTCCACCATAAATAAGCTGAATTGCCAGAACTTCTTTTATATGCTAGAGAGAAGTTATGGAGGTTGGAATGTTAGAGTAGATTTATTTTGTAAAAATTGTTCACCTGCCCCGACGATCTGGAAGACAAACCTTTTACCACAATTGTGAGAAAACCATTCTTAAAGAGCTCTATGGTGATTGTGTGGGTCTCTCTGCTAGTTCAGATGGTAAATAATCTTCCTGCAATGCAAGATATCTGGGTTCAGTCCCTAGGTCAGGAAAACCCTGGAGAATGGCAACCCACTCCAATATTCTTGCCTAGAGAATTCCATGGACAGAGGATCCTGGCGGGCTATAGTCCATGAGGTTGCCAAGAGTTGGACACAACTGAGCAACTCACACTTTCACTTTCTTTTTCATGATCATTCTGTAAGTCAGAAATCAAAATGGAAATGTTAGCCTTGAACTAGAATCCCTAAATTCAATGGGTGTAACTGGATCCTAGGGCAACAGGGCCAACTTATGGCATTTTAATCACCAAAGGTAAGGAGTTTGTGGTTACAGTAATGGACAATGGAGTCAAAGCAAGTTAATCATTGTGTTGCTATAATAAATAAGGCAGTCTACTAAAAACTTATTTGGCTTGTATAAACAAATGAGTTTAGAATAGAATGAGCAGAAATCCAATTTTATTCATGAAAACAGAGCCATGACCCCTAAAGGGATGCTGGGCCCTTTTTATAAAGGACCCAGCCAACCTGTCAACATTTGTACTGCTGAATATATCTCCCAGACTTCTCCATGGGGAATAAAGAAATTTACCAGGGTGACCATGTCTATGGAGAAGAAAAAAGTCATGCTTTTCTATGATTACTATACATTGGCTTAGAACTGATAATAATTCCTGGAAATCAAAAGTGTCTCAGTCCATGGAATATTCCAGGCAAAAATACTAGAGTGGGTTGCCATTTTCTAATTCAGGAGATCTCCCTGACCCATGGATTGAAACTGTATCTACTGCATCTCTTGTACTGGCAAGTGGATTCTTTACTATCTGAATCATGAAGGAAACCCTATAAGTATATATAAACTATATATGTATATATATATATATATATATATATATATATATATATATATCTACCACAAGATATATTCTTCATAGTTAGTTTTGTCATGATATTTAAGTTGTAAATGTCAAAGGAGAAGAGTAAACATTACCTGAAGATTTTGCATGCTTCTCTGGGGAAGGGATGATTATATTATCAGTTGTATTACATTGTCACTCCTCTTTATCTGGAGATTCCTTATGGATCAAGGAGGTGTGTATGGGCTCTAATGTGAAAAGAGGTAGTCCATGATCAGTTTTATATGTCATGTTGGCAAGGCTGAGGTCTCCAGTTTTCCAAATACTAGTCTAGGTGATACTGTGAAGGCATTTTACAAAGATGATTAAAGTCCAAATCAACTGACTCTAAGTGAGATTATTATTCTAAATAATCTAGATGGGCCTGATTTCATCACTTAAAGGCCATAAAAACTGAATTGAGGCTTCACTGAGGAATGAATTCTGATCGTAGATTTCAGCTTTAGGTGATGCCAGAGAGTTCCAGGTTACATTTCCTGACATGTCTGACAAATCTGACTAGTACCAGTTACAACAATCAGGTGAGACCATTCATAATATATGATTATCTCCTACTGATTTTCTTTCTCTGGTTGGTCCGTGAGTGATATATATTCAGTGACCAAAAGTGGTATACTAGCCAAGTGTAGCCAAGTATAGAAGGAAAGTAACCAATAATTATGTATAAGCACATAGGCTAAATAGAAACATAAAATGATAATTTGAAGGATATTTCCTGTTGCATATTGAAATCTGAAACAACATATTAAAATGAATTCTTTAAAGACATTAGATAAAATATAACTGCAATTTCTAACAGGCAAAAGGAATAGAAAATATATTGCTGATTATTTTCTGTGTTAAATGAGTCAGACGATTTCTGTTTTCAAAGAAAAATTTCCCATTGTGCAGGTATGTGTTTAATTCCTTAAGCAAGTTAATGAGATCTTTATAATTCAATTGTTCCTGTTTTCTAATGTACTATGAATTTTACCTAATTTTATATTAATATTTAAATGACATAAAACTTACGAAAAATTTAGAAATAGACTTTTACTATGTTAAATCTTTTGAAACTGATGGAAAATGTTCAGTTCAGTTCAGTTCAGTCGCGCAGTCGTGTCCGACTCTTTGCGACCCCATGAATCGCAGTATGCCAGGCCTCCCTGTCCATCACCAACTCCCGGAGTTCACTCAGACTCACGTCCATTGAGTCTGTGATGCCATCCAGCCATCTCATCCTCGGTCGTCCCCTTCTCCTGCCCCCAATCCCTCCCAGCATCAGGGTCTTTTCCAATCAGTCAACTCTTCGCATAAGGTGCCCACAGTACTGGAGCTTCAGTTTTAGCATCATTCCTTCCAAAGAAATCCCAGGGTTGATCTCTTTCAGAATGCACTGGTTGGATCTCCTTGCAGTCCAATGGACTCTCAAGAGTCTTCTCCAACACCACAGTTCAAAAGCATCAATTCTTCTGTGCTCAGCCTTCTTCACAGTCCAACTCTCACATCCATACATGACCACAGGAAAAACCATAGCCTTGACTAGACGGACCTTAGTCGGCAAAGTAATGTCTCTGCTTTTGAATATACTATCTAGGTTGGAAAATGTTAAATTGTACTAAATATTGTGAATTCATATCATTTCTCTTTAGTTATAGACATGATAATGAACAGTAAACTCTGGTAGGAAAAAATATAGATGTTTATGTATTATTAAACACATCTTTATTAAGGGAGGAGATTATTTTGATACTCTCCCCATCCTAAGTAAAGAAAGAAATCTACCAATAATTTTGTAGCATATAAAAAAGTAAAATTTTTACCATGTATATTTTGTATGGATTTACTTCTAAAAACTGTAAGTTTTCTGAGGAAAAAGAAAAGTGTTGGCAGATAGGCTCTCATGTTATTCATTACTAAGAAAAATGTATAAAACTTATAGATGCAAAGTTACTTCTTTAGTGTTTAAGTGACTATTTCATTTGGATGATTAAATGACATTTTTTGTTTCCAAAATTATTTAATGTCATGAGATTCATCTTCCCTGACATATGTGAAGCATTGTGATTCACCTGATTTTATAGAAACAAATGGTAAAAATAGATTGTTTTTCATTCATGTATATATATTTATGTACATATTATCTTTTGGTCTATTATAAACTGCATTCTCAAGTCTCCAGTGTCAGCAACATTTTGAGTCTATTAATTTGGTTCCAGACTTGTCTAGATAAACTTGTGTTTTCTTGTACATTACATAAATTGACACATTGAATTTCTACAATAAAATGGCTCTTCAATATGTGAACAGTGAAATTCCTGATGTTCAAGTTGGTTTTAGAAAAGGCAGAGGAACCAGAGATCAAATTGCCAACATCGGTTGGATCATGGAAAAAACAAGAGAGTTCCAAAAAAAATCTATCTCTGCTTTATTGACTTTGCCAAAGCCTTTGACTGTGTGGATCACAATAAACTGTGGAAAATTCTGAAAGAGATGGGAATACCAGACCACCTGATCTGCCTCTTGAGAAATCTGTATGCAGTTCAGGAATCAACAGTTAGAACTGGACATGGAACAACAGACTGGTCCAAATAGGAAAAGGAGTATGTCACGGCTGTATATTGTCACCCTGCTTATTTAACTTCTCTGCAGAGTACATCATGAGAAACTCTGGACTGGAAGAAACACAAGCTGGAGTCAAGATTGCCGGGAGGAATATCAATAACCTCAGATATGCAGATGACACCACCCTTATGGCAGAAAGTGAAGAGGAACAGAAAGCCTCTTGATGAAAGTGAAAATGGAGAGTGAAAAAGTTGGCTTAAAGCTCAACATTAAGAAAACGAAGATCATGGCATCCGGTCCCATCACTTCATGGGAAATAGATGAGGAAACAGTGGAAACAGTGTCAGACTTTATTTTTGGGGGTTCCAAAATCACTACAGATGGTGACTGCAGCCATGAAATTAAAAGACACTTACTTCTTGGAAGAAAAGTTATGATCAACCTAGATAGCATATTCAAAAGCAGAGACCTGACTTTGCCGACTAAGGTCCATCTAGTCAAGGCTATGGTTTTTCCAGTGGTCATGTATGGATGTGAGAGTTGGACTGTGAAGAAGGCTGAGTACTGAAGAATTGATGCTTTTGAACTGTGGTGTTGGAGAAGACTCTCGAGAGTCCCTTGGACTGCAAGGAGATCCAACCAGTGCATTCTGAAAGAGATCAACCCTGGGATTTCTTTGGAAGGAATGATGCTAAAGCTGAGGCTCCAGTACTTTGGCCACCTAATGGGAAGAGTTCACTCATTGGAAAAGACTCTGATGCTAGGAAGGATTGGGGGCAGGAGGAGAAGGGGACGACCGAGGATGAGATGGCTGGATGGCATCACTGACTCGATGGACGTGAGTCTGAGTGAACTCCAGGAGTTAGTGATGGACAGGGAGGCCTGGCGTGCTGCGATTCATGGGGTTGCAAAGAGTCGGACACGACTGAGTGACTGAACTGAACTGAAGTTTAGCATCTTTAATGTTTGATCAATCTTTAATGTTTAATCAGGGGCCATGTTATCACACTCAAATTGCCAAATGTGTTACAGAAGGGCCAAGTGACAAATATAAAACTTAACAGGCTTCATCTTTTAATTGAAGATATTAAATGCAACAACTAGATATTCACTAGTTTACTACTATGTTTGATCAGCATACATATTAATGTATACAATGTAGATTAATGTAAATCCTGGAGGTTGCTTTTATAAATGGGGATATACAACTAATTTTCTCATTTTTACATCAAATGGAGAAAAAAATAAAGTTTAAAATTATTTCCAGTGAATGTTAAAAAAATATTTAGCTCACTGAATCTTTTAAAAAATATGTATAAAAATATAACACCTTGTTAGATTATGAGCTAGATGTTTAGAGAAGATATTTTATTCCCTTAAGTCCACAAAGCTAATAAATGGTTTAAACAGAATTTACAATCAATTTTTCTGTGATACCATGGAATAAATTCTTGAATGTTATTGGACTCCTTTAGTATAAATATAAATAGTTTACACACTAATTTCTTAAAAATCAAATGGCAACAGCCAAAAAAAGGTAACTGTTAGCTGGGAGTAAGGGAAGGAATAAATCTAATTGATGGGTCTGTCTCTTCTCCCTGCCCCCATTGCATGAAAGCAAAAATACACATGTGCGCGCACACACACACACACACACACACTATCCCAGAGTTTTAAAGTATTAATTTTAGTATTTGCTTTGCTCTGTTTAACATTAAAGATATGTGTATGCTCACTCACTCATAAATGACTCTTTGTGACCCCATGAACTGCAGCCTGCCAGGCTGCTCAGTCGTGAAATTTTCCAGGCAAGAATACTGGAGTGTGTTGCCCTTTCCTAGTCCACAGGATCTTCCTGACTCAGGGATCAAATCCTCCTCTCTTGACTCTCCTGCACTGGCAGATGGACTCTTTATCATGGAACCAACTGGGGAGCCCAAACTATGTACCACAGGGTCAAAAATCAGATGTGAAAAACAAAGGTAAGATAATTTATCTATAAAACTATTTGGATAAATCTCCAATAGCACAAAGCTAATTTTTAATTTAATATTAAATGTGTAGAAATGAATGAAATAATCAGGCAGGTGAATAATGAAGTTTGATTTCTACCAGTAAATCACTTTTCCTGAGGTTTAATTCCAAATAATGACATTGTTATATACCAATTTGAAGAGAATATTTAGGACAAAAATTATATGCACATTCTGTTCTATTGGCTATAATGTGTTGTAAATAAGAAATGGAAACATCAAATGCTATGTACCATGTAAGTACATCCTGAAGAAATAAAATCATGAGCTATTATGCTTAATTTAGACAATATATTAACATTAAACAGCACTTCAAAAAAAGAGGTAGACTACCTTAAGGGACATAAAGTTTAAATAGATACTAATATATAATAAAATACTTTGGCCACCTCATGTGAAGAGTTGACTCACTGGGAAAGACTCTGATGCTGGGAGGGATTGGAGGCAGGAGGAAAAGGGGATGACAGAGGATGAGAGGGCTGGATGGCATCACCAACTTGATGCTCATGAGTTTGGGTGAACTCTGGGAGTTAGTGATGGACAGGGAGGCCCGGCCTGCTGCGATTCATGGGGGTCACAAAAAGTCAGACATGACTAAGCAACTGAACTGAACTGAATATGTCCACACTGCTGCTGCTGCTAAGTCGCTTCAGTCGTGTCTGACTCTGTGCGACCCCAGAGACGGCAGCCCACCAGGCTCCCCAGTCCCTGGGATTCTCCAGGCAAGAACAGTGGAGTGGGTTGCCATTTCCTTCGCCAATGCATGAAAGTGAAAAGTGAAAGTAAAGTCACTCAGTCTTGTCCTACTCTTAGTGACCCCATGGACTGCAGCCTACTAGGCTCCTCCATCCATGGGATTTTCCAGGCAAGAGTACTGGAGTGGGGTGCCAATGTCCACACTACAAGGATTAAAAAAAATAATAAAGACATTATTTCACACAGACTCTTACTTACCACAGGGGGGAAGAAATCATTTGAGAGAAAAACAGCATCAACAGGAGGAAAAAGACAATGAGCATTAATTTAATATAGTTTTAATGACATTTTTAAAAATTTTAAAGGAATGAAATAATTTACTGAATCAAGAATACAAGAAATAGTAGAAAAGAACAGAGAGGGCTGGCATGCTGCAATTCATGGGGTCGCAAAGAGTCAGATGTGACTGAGTGCCTGAACTGAACTGAATGAAAAAATTAAGAAAAATTTCAGAGAAAGGAACACTTTCACATTCATCCCATAATGCACCATCACCCTGATAACAAAAACCAAACAAAGACAAAAAAAAAGAAAGAAAAGAAAAGAAAACTACAGGCCAATATCACTGATGAACAAAGATGCAAAAATCCTCAACAAAATTCTAGCAAACAATTCAACAACACATCAAAAAGTTCATATACCATAACCAAGTTGGGTTTACTCCAGGGATGCAAGGATTCTTCAATATATGCAAATCAATCAATGTGATACACCATGTTAACAAACTGAAAGATAAAAACCATATGATAATCTCAATAGATGAAGAAAAAGCCTGACAAAATTCAGCACCCATTTATGATTAAAACTCTTCAAAAAATGGGCCTAGAAGGAACTTACCTCAACACTCAGTTCAGTAGCTCAGTCGTGCCCAACTCTCAACGACCCCATGAATCTCAGCACGTCAGGCCTTCCTTCCAACATCAACTCCCAGAGTCTACTCAGGCTCATGTCCATCGAGTCGGTGATGCTATCCAGCCATCTCCTCCTCTGTTGTCCCCTTCTCCTCCTGCCCGCAGTACCTCCCAGCATCGGGGTCTTTTCCAATGAGTCAACTCTTCTCATGGGCCATATATGATAAGGCCACAGCAAACATTATTCTCAGTGGTGAAAAACAGAAATAATTTCCTCTAAGATCAGGAACAAGACAAGGGTGTCCACTCTCACCACTATTATTCAACATAGTTTTGAAATTCTTAGCTACAGCAATCAGAGAAGAAAAAGAAGAAGATCAGAAAAGAAGAAGTAAAGCTCTCACTATTTGCATATGACATGACACTATACCTGGAAAACCCTAAAGACACTATCAGAAAATTACTAGAGCTAATCAGTGAATTTATCAAAGTTGCAGGATACAAAATCAATACACAGAAATCACGTGCATTCCTATATACTAACAATGAAAAATCAGAAAGATAATTTAAAGAATCAATCCTACTCACCATTTCAACAAAAACAATAAAATATCTAGGAATAAATCTACCTAAGGAGACAAAAGAACTGTATACAGAAATTATAAGCTGCTGCTGCTGCTGCTGCTAAGTCGCTTCAGTCGTGTCCGACTCTGTGTGACCCCATAGACGGCAGCCCATGAGGCTCCTCCGTCCCTGGGATTCTCCAAGCAAGAACACTGGAGTGGGTTGCCATTTCCTTCTCCAATGGATGAAAGTGAAAAGCGAAAGTGAAGTCGCTCAGTCGTGTCCGACTCTTAGCGACCCCATGGACTGCAGCCCACCAGGCTGCACCCATCTTAAAAGCTTTTACACAGCAAAAGAAACTATAAACAAGGTGAAAAGACAGCCCTCAAAATGGGAGAAAATAATAGCAAGTGAAAAAACTGACAAAGGATTAATTTCCAAAATATACAAGCAGCCCATACAAGTCTATACCAGAAAAACAAACAACTCAATCAAAAAGTGGGGAAAAGACCTAAAGAGATATTTCTCCAAAGAAGACATACAGATGGCTAACACATGAAAAGATGATCAACATTGCTTATTATTAGAGAAATGCAAATAAAAACTACAATGAGATATTAGATCACACTGGTCAGAATGGCCATCATCAAAAGACTACAATAAATGCTGGAGAGGGTGTGGAGAAAAGGTAACCCTCTTGCACTGTTGGTGGGAAGGTAAATTGATACAGCCACTATGGAAGATGGTATGGAGATTACTTTAAAAACTAGGAATAAAGTGAATATATGACCCAACAATCCCACTCCTGGGCACATACACTGAGAAAACCAAAATTGAAGAAAACAATGTACCCCCAATGTTCACTGCAGCACTATTTACAATAGCTAGAACATGGAAGCAACCTAGATGTCCATCAACAGATGAATGGCGGGTTCATGTTGATGTATGGCAAAACCAATACAATTATTGTAAAGTATAAAAAAATAAATAAGATCTGGAAAAAAAGAAGCTGTGGTACACATACACAATGGAATATTATTCAGCCACAAAAAGGAACAAATTTGAGTCTGTTCCAATGAGGTGGATGAACCTAGAGCCTGTTATACAGAGTGAAGTAGTGAGAAAGATAAATATTGTGTACTAATGCATATATATGGAATCTAGAAGGATGGTATTGATGAATTTATTTGCAAGGCAGCAATGAAGAAACAAATAAAGAGAACAGACTTATTGACACAGAGAAGTGTGGAGGAGAGGGTGAGATGTATGGAGAGAATAATATGGAAACTTACATTACCATATGCAAAATAGATAGCTGATGGGAATTTGCTAAATGACTCAGGAAACTCAAACAGGGGCTCTGTATGAAACTAGAAGGGTGGGATGGAGGAGAAGATGGGAGGGAGGTTTGGGAGGGAGGTTCAAGGGGAGGGGACATATGTATACCTATGGCTGATTCATGTGATGTTTGACAGAAAACAACAAAATTCTGTAAAATAATTACCTTTCAATTAAAAAGTAAATAAACTTTTTTTAAAAAAAAGAAACTAGGGCTAGAATAAATAGGATAATTATTGTATTTCATTTAAGTATAGATAAAGTTCATGCTTTCATAAATAGGCTCAACCCTACTTTAAGCCTAATAATTTATCAAAAATATTGGAGAATGTTTTGAAATACTAAGTAAAGCTGAATTTACAGAACATTAGAATAGTAGTAATTTTTCAACATGCTCTTTAAGTTTCAGGCTACGTTATAGAAGATGATGACATTTTCATCCTGTAAATTAATGTTATTTCACTCCAATCTTTCCCATGAGTTCTTATTTCTCAATTTTTTGACAAATAACATCACTAGTATACATGCTGAGAGTGATGTCTGTGAAAATGGTGAAGACATCTGAAAATTCTCTCCTGTAACAATGACAGGAAAAACTGGCAAAAACAGTCAGCTAGTCCAGAACTCTAGAAATCAGCCAAAGTCTTTCATAAAGTAGAAAATCTTTATTCTGAAAACAAAGTAATTCCAACATTAACAGTGTTTTGTGTGTTGAGTTAGTTTGCCCTGTTTCTTTTCTTCAAGACTCACTGCTGTAATGGCTTTGAAAACCAGAAGCCAGGTAGCCACTGACGGTGGAAGACTAGTGTTTAGGCTTCTTCAATTAGATATGTTGAACTACATACAAATTAAAAATATTTTTGCCTCTTGTAACACTCTGAACTGAACTGATAACACTGTTAATAGTGAAAAGGCAGCAAACCAAGTAGTAGAAAATGTTTGCAAATCATATTCAATGAGGGGTTCATATCAGGAATATGTAAGAACTCCTAAAGTTCAATAGCAGCAACAATAAAAATCAAAAATAGTCAAAGTATTTGACTAAACATTTCTCTGACTATGACATATATATGGCCTGTAGCAAAGAAAAAGATGTATATCACCAGTCATTAGAGAAATGCAAATTTCTCCAAACCACCATGACATTCCACTTTTTACTCCTTAGGAAAGCAATGAGAGAAAATCTTTTAACTCTCTCCGTAGTCTTTCCTTTTTTGCAGCATGATATAGTTGGAATCAAGTAGTGAGTATCCTTCTTAGATTGCTTTACTTAGGCTTGCTTTACTTAGTAGTATGTATCTAAAGTACTTCTATGTCTTTTCACAGCTTGATAGCTCATTTCTTTTTAATGCTGGGTAATATTTTATATTCTGGATGTAAGAACATTTCTACATTCACCTACTAAAGGATATGTTGATTTCTTCTAAGTTTTGGTAATTATTTATAAAGCTGTTATAAACATTCATTTACAGGCTTTTGTGTAGACACAAATTTTAAGTACATTTGGGCAAATAGCAGGGAGCACAATTTCTAGATTGGTATATCTAGTTTTGTGAAACTGCCAAACTTTTATGGTGTTGGTATCATTTTGCATTCCCACCAATAATGAATGATGGGTTTCCCTTGTAGCTCAGTTGGTAAAGAATTTGCCTGCAGTGCAGGAGACCCGGGTTCAATTCCTGGGTCAGGAAGATCCCTGGAGAAGGAAATGACAACAGACTCCAGTATCATTGCCAGGAAAATCTCATGAACAGGGAAGCCTGGTGGGCTGCAGTCCGTGGGGTCCCAAAGAGTCTGCCACAACTGAGTGACTAGCACACAAGATAAATGAGAGTTTCAATTGTTACACATGAATTATAATTTTCAATTGTCTCATTCCCTTACTTTGTACCTTGAAGACTCGAGGTTTTTATGGAAGCATTAAATTGGTGATCAAGTTTAGTTCACATTTCTTTCTTCCCATTTTTTTGGGGCAGTGAAAAGTAGTATATTGCTCCTTCAATATCCCTTCCCTCTTGAACCACTTCCCACCTTCCCCCTTCCCACCCTTCTAGGTAGTCACAGAGCACAAAGCTGAGCACTCTGGGCTATACAACAGCTTCCCACTACCTATCTATATTTCACATAACAGTGAAGTGAAATTGCTTAGTCATGTCCGACTCTTTGCAACCCCATGGACTGTAGCCTATCAGGCTCCTCGGTTCATGGAATTCTCCAGGCAAGAATACTGGAGTGGGTTCCCATTTCCTTCTCCAGGGGATCTTCCTGACCCAGGGATCGAACCCGGGTCTCCTGCATTGTAGGCAGATGCTTTACCATTTGAACCACTAGGGAAGTCCAATTTTACACATAGTAGTGTATATATGTCAATGCTACTCTCAATTTGTCCCACCCTCTACTTCCTCCAGTGTCCACAATTCTGGTCTCCACATCTGATTCTCTATTCCTGCCCGACAAGTAGGCTTATCAGTACCATTATTTTTTTAGATTCCATATATATATATCTTAATAGGACATTTGTTTTCCTCTCTCCGACTTACTTCACTCTTGTATTGCAGACTCTAGTTTCATCTGCTTCACTACAACTGATGCAAATGGCTGAGTAATATTCCACTGTATATAGGCACCACAACTTTATTTATTTGTTGAATTAGAACACTTTCTTACAGCATAGTCAAAAGAAAACTCAAAATGGATTAATAACCTAGATGCAAGTCCAGAAACTATGAAACTTTTAGAGGAAAACATAAGCAGAACACTCTGACATAAACTGCAGCAAAATCTTTTATCTAACCTCCTAGAGTAATGGAAATTAAACCAAAATTAAATGGGACCTAATTAAGCATAATATTTTTGAAAGTCAAAGTTTTGTATATTAAAATCTTATTTTTTTTTAGAGAAAAGAATCTGAGGCTTAGAATTTTTTCATTATTTTCCAACTTTATTTCTCAGTACTTTATTATTAGGAAGTAATAGAAAATGATTTTATTTTCTGGACAAATAAGAATTAGTACAGAATTCAAAAGAGTTAAAATTTGAGAGAGGAACTATAATATTCTAATGGTAGAGGTGGGTGCCTGGTTTAAATTCACATGTATACTTTAATCGAAAATCTTTATAATACTGTGGAACCACATCTGTTGCTAGATATAATTGTTCATTTTATGTCCAAATGCTCTAAAAATTTTGAGGACCTACAGTGTTAAAACAATGTACACTTATTCTTCAAATCTTAGAGCATTTAGCACAGAGTTCAATTTGTAGAGTTCAATATAAATTATGAGTTAATGAAGTGGCTTATAAATTCAATTACAGAACAGTAGCAAAGCGATTTAATGAATATTTGGCACATAACATATTCAATTGGAGAAAGTGTCTGCTTCTCCAGTGTTTTATCATCATGGATTATATACATATATGTGTGTATATGCATATATTACATTTATACACATACCATATATTTATACTTATGATACAAATGTCATTGTAAATGTAGAGTGAAAACTGTTGTATATGGAGACAAGAAAGGAATGTTTATAGCATTTTGAGGCTGTTATGGAACTTATATCGAGAGATTCTGCTGAGTCCATAGTTCTAAGAGGGCTTCTTTCCTGCTGAGCAAGCAGTGCTTGGTGCATGCATGACTGAACTTCCTGAATAAGTGTAGCATCCTGCAGCTGTGAGTCATGGAGGTGTTCAGAGGCCTCAATCTTTGTTGATTCAAGCGTCACTCATGGAAAAATTGCTCCAGATGATGTATCGCTCTTTGTCCAGTTTCAGATTATTTTATGAATACATGTCACAAAAATCAAATAAATAAATATTATTTCGGTATTAGAAGTAAGAACTTTTATACTAAAACTGTATTTCAGTGATTATTCTTAGGGGAAAGAAAACTGAAAAATATCTTTTCCCTATTTTTCAGCCTTTTGCAGATTTTGAGAATCAAAGCAGTTCTCATGTTCTGTATTTCTTTGCAGCAATTTTTGCAATAGAAGAAAATAAAAGCATCTGTGGAGATTCTTTGCCCCGCTGGGATTGAGGAAAATAGGAAAAATATAAAGGCAATGATAGATGGATTTGAGAAGTATATTTTATGATTTTTTTTTCTTTAAAGGAATTAGTATGTATTTGTTAAGCATTTATGGGTTCTTAACAGAAAGGTTTTTTTTTTTTTTTACTGAAAAAATTTTAAGAACAGAATATTCAGGTGAGTTCTAGGTCAGTACATTTAGAAATACCCGATGGACCTAATAGGATGTATTTTTTCTTTGCTAATATTCACAGTTTACTTTTTATTGTAGAGAAATAAATGGTATGACCATTTACCAAATATAATATCTGTTTTCTTCCAGTTGGTACACAAGAATTATTGATTAATATATCCAAAAGGTTTAGTAGGCATTTGGGATTCATTTTGTTCCTCTATAGTGAATATCCTCAAAGCTCAGTTGTGCTCTTATCTTAGTGAACTGGGTATATTTTTTAACTCATCCTATAGTATCACCCTATAGTATCCCATGGACAGAGGAGCCTGGAAGGCTACAGTCCATGGGGTTGCAAGGGTCAGACACAACTTAGTGACTAAACCACCACCATAGTATCACTTGTGCTATCTTCAAGTACAAATATAATTTCCTTCCCCAGGTCTCACTCCTTTAAACTTATTTTCAACATTCAGTGATGCTCATTAGTCATCACAGTTTCTTTTGCCACCCTCCATATTAATAACATCTTTAATTTATCTATCACTGTCACTTTTTTGTATTCCCTTTACTCACATCAGTTATTTGTATTCACTAAATATCTGAAAAAATTTCCTTATCATAAATGTGTCTTTATTTCTCTAAATAAAGCAGGTCTCCTTTTTAAATTTGACTCAACATTTTTGGCTAAGGTAAGACATGGCTACTTGGATGTCATAACTTCCTCAAAACAACAAACATAAAATTGAATGTATTTTATACCCTACCTCTACCATCAGGCTGTGAATTTTAAATCATTGTAACTAGACTCAGGCACATCTTTATGAATCAAAATAGGAACGATTACAATCAACTAAGTTTTGCCAACAAAAAATAAGTTTGTTTATTCATGAATTGTAAAAATTCATGTGTCAGCATTTAATGAACTCTTGGAAAACATTTTCTGCTTTATACTGGTGTGGAAGAGTTTTCCCTGAAAAAAATTGTCAAGATGCTTGATGAAGTGGTAGTCAGTTGGCAAGAGGTCAGGTGAATATGGCAGATGAGGCAAAATTTCATAGACCAATTTGTTCAACTTTTGAAGCATTGATTGTGCATTACATGGCTGGTCATTGTCATGGAGAAGTATTGGGCCCATTCTGTCCAGCCATGCTAGCCATAGGCCTTGCAGAATTTGGTGCATCTCATTGACTTGCTCAGCATACTTCTCAAATGTAAACCAGGATTCAGAAAGCTGTAGTGGATCAGATGGACAGCAGACCCCCAAACAGTGACCATGATCTTCCTTGGTGTAAGTTTGGCTTTAGGAAATGCTTTGGAACTTCTTCTCAGTCCAGCCACTGAGCTGGTCATGATTGGTTGTTGGATAAAGTCCACTTTTCATTGCACATCCCAATCTGATCAAGACATGGTTCATTGTTGCATAGCGAAAAAGAAGATGACAATTCAAAATTATGATTTTTTTTTTAATCAGCTCCTGAGGCCCCCACTTGTTGAGCTCTTTCACCTTTCCAATTTACTTCAAAGGCCAAATGACTGTAAAATGGTCAACGTTGAGTTATTTGGCAACTAGTAGTTGTAAGAGAATCAGATTTGATGATGGCTCTCAGTTGGTCATTGTCAACTTCAGATGATTGGCCACTGCACTTCTCATCTTCAAAGCTCTCATCTCTTTTACAAAACACTGAATCACCACTGCACTGTAGTTCATTAGCAGTTCCTGGGCCAAGTGCATTGTTAATGTTGTGAGGTTTCTCTGCTGCTTTACAACCCATTTTGAACTCAGGAAAATCATGTAGATTTTCTGTTTGTCTAACATCCTTTCTATACTCTAAAATATAACTGCAAATAATAAGTCATTAGTAAAAAATTATAAAGCAAGAAATTTGCATTAAGATGATGTATAACATAACCACATTTAAGAATGTATTCTAATATCAGATGGTAATATTAAAAATGCAAAACCACAATTTTTACACTAATATATTTTACCTCTTAAAATCCACAGAATGATCTCTTTCACCTTCTTTCTCCAGAAAGAGAGACTTTTTCTGTGTGTTCTTTTCCTTTATACTTCTCATATGAGATATACTATTCATTTATGATGTATAAAATTACTTTATATCTATTTTTTTCAGCTGATATTTGTGCCAAAGCACCGTGTTTTATAGAAAGATCAAATTAATTTTTATAAAAGTCAATATGTTTATAAAGATCTCAATATACATACATTCATACCTTTATCTTCTGAAAAGATAAAGTATAATTGGCTTTAGTATGAATAAGAAATAGAGCTGAGAGTATCATAAAATATCATCCACAAGAAAAATAGGTTATACAGCAGAACATTTAGGTAAGCTGTTTGTTTTTAATACTTTGCTTAATAGACAAGGAAACTACAAGGTAGGATGGGGTAGAGAGAGGAAAGGTAGAATGCCTACATACATCAGGGAAGTCAAATGAAAGATAAGAGTTTAAAAGTTTTCTGGTTCTTGGATATAGACAAGATTGGCACAACTTATCTACCTTGACCCTGGGGAACTGATGTAAAAACCTTAGGAAATCTAGTTGGAATGGTTTCCAGGTAAGAATTTTCTTGGCATTCTTAGGAAGTTTTATGTCTGTTTGCTTGTTTTGTTTTTCTGAATCCTTTAGTCTGTGGAGGGTTTCCCTTGTAGCTCAGTTGGTTAAGACTCTGCCTTGTAAGAGACCTGGGTTCAATCCCTTGTTGGGAAGATACCCTGGAGAAGGGAAAGGCTACCCACTCCAGTATCCTGGCCTAGAGAATTCCATGGACTGTATAGTTCACAGGGTCTCAAAGAGTCTGATATGACTGAGCGACTTTCACTCACATAATCTGATAAAAATTGTTTAGTAATTTTCAGCCATAAGAATTAGGTTTTTAGTAATCAATGGATGTTACTGGTACAAAGGGATCCATTCATATCAAATCAAAAACAAGGTCAGGACAGGCTGCTGTTCCATCAAGGGATAGTTTGAACATTTCTGAGTCTCAGTCAAGGACCAGACAGGACAGGAAGTGGTCATTATCTAGTCAGCAAGCCCTGCTTCCTGTCATCACAATGTTAAAAGTGAATGTTTGTGATATTTGTGGTCCTGTCTTTGTGAAAAGTGAGCCATTGTATAAAGAATATATTGTCTATACACGAAGTACATGTTATACAAACCCTATAATAGGTAATAACAAAAAATAACACACTTTTGGAGCAAACTGTGCCCTAACCTTGGTATTTTACAAGGAAACTTAAAGGTTATGTTTACTTAAACATTACCTGATAACATTTGCTGGAATTTCTCGGTTCATCCTTATTTAATACGGGCTGCAATCCATTGTGTTGCTGCTGCTGCTAAATCGCTTCAGTCATGTCCGACTCTGTGTGTCCCCATAGACAACAGCCCACCAGGCTTCTCCATCCCTGGGATTCTCCAGGCAAGAACACTGGAGTGGGTTGCCATTTCCTTCTCTATGGTAAGCAGTGCTAAACCTGTATTTCTTAGGCTTTAATTTTTAGATACATCTATACTGGTGAGTAAAACATACAAAAATATTAAAAATATTTTTTAAATGACTCATGGCTCTAGAATTGTTAGGGATTCTGGTTCCATGTTTCTGAATCCCAAAGATTTAACCTTCTCAGCAAATGGGAAATGAGTAGATTACAATGTGTGAAGTTCTAAACTGTAATTGACTGTTACTGTACATTTATCTTTGCACTTGAGAAAACTCCACAAAATCCAAAATCAAGCAGAGATTGAATAATTTCAGTTCTATAATTTCTGTATTTCTGGTATTTTCTCTAAGTAACAATGTTTTATGCATTCTTTTTTCAAGGTGCTGTAAAATTTTTCTCTTCAAATCTAAGGAAAATGCCATCACTGCTAGCACAGGTATCTTGTTTCCTTAGTCTCTACTTCCACTGTTTGACACTTACCTCTTACCTCTTATGCTGTCTTTTTAAGTGAACACTTTATTTATTTATTCCTTGTATTAATAATCATTTTAGTCCTCTTTAAAATGCAAATAATCCCTCTAACTTTTAACAAATGATTATTTCACTCATTTCTGTCTTTCAAGTCTCACAAAACATCTTATGGCCCATAACAATTTGGAACAATAAAAAAATGGAATTCTAGTTTAATTAGGCTAATACCATATGAACCCACCACAAACAAATATCAGGTTAGTATTCACACATACTACTTTAAACCAGATTTAATATATATTGCAAGTAAATATATTCACAAAATCAAGTTTTCATCAATGAAATATCTACTCTTATACCTGAGAACACAGCAATCACTTCCAAATTGGATGGGAAGTATTTTTACCGTCTTGAGTTTTTTTCCTCTTCAAGCTGTGGGATTCCTCCTTTAATATCCTGTAACAATACTGAGATACATGGTTAACTAATCTTAAACTATTATGGATGTGATAAGAAACAGGAGAGGGGAAAAATATTTTGTAGAAATTATCTCAAACTAAGCTTTTAAAATTTCTACACCTATTAAAATCCTCAGTTCTGAACTGGATCACATTGTTGTAGCTACTTGTAAATCTGTTTAGTGAGCTCATGGCAATCAACTCAACCTAATCTATCTAATGTCCTTTCCACAGTTATCTTCAGTTTGAAATTGCATCCCTGTGTGTTCCCAAGTTTCTGTTACTATTTGCTATGTATCACATCTTATAGCACATACTTTGTCACATACACACTAACTTATTTTTAACCTGAGTCTAGTGATAGATGCAGACAATAGAAAGTGAAAGCGTATAATAAACCAAACAATAGATGCACTAAAATGTTCCCGTCTTTATCCTTGCAACCTGGGAATATATCACCTGTTTATGGCAAAAGCAACCTTGTAAGTTAGACTAAGTTAAGAAACAAGATGAAATTTTATTCTGGGTTATCTGGGTGAGTCTAAGAGTAACAGAGAAGGGACAAAGTCAGATAAGGAGACGTGATGATGATGAAAATGGAATAAGAGTTTGGAAGATGCCACACTGCTGTCTCTGAAAATGGAAAAAGAATCCCCAAGTCAATAAATATGAGAGCACTCTAGAAGGTGGGCTTCCCTGGTTACTAAGTTGGAAAAGAATCTGCCTGCAATGCAGAAGACCCCTATTTGACTCCTGGGTAAGAAAGATCCCTGGAGAAGGGATAGTCTATCCATTCCAATATTCTTGATATTTCCTGGTGCCTTCAGTTCAATTCAGTCGCTCAGTCTGTCCCACTCTTTGCGACCCCATGAATCACAGCACGCCAGGCCTCCCTGTCCATCACTAACTCCTGGAGTTCACTCAGACTCACGTCCACCGAGTCAGTGATGCCATCCAGCCATCTCATCCTCGGTCGTCCCTTTCTCCTCCTGCCCCCAATCCCTCCCAGCATCAGGGTCTTTTCCAATGAGTCAACTCTTCACATGAGGTGGCCAAAGTACTGGAGCTTCAGTTTTAGCATCATTCCTTCCAAAGAAATCCCAGGGTTGATCTCCTTCAAAATGGACTGGTTGGATCTCCTTGCAGTCCAAGGGACTCCCAGGAGTCTTTTCCAACACCACAGTTCAAAAGCATCAATTCTTCTGTGCTCAGCCTTCTTCACAGTCCAACTCTCACATCCATACATGACCACGGGAAAAACCATAGCCTTGACTAGACGGACCTTAGTCGGCAAAGTAATGTCTCTGCTTTTGAATATGCTATCTAGGTTGGTCATAACTTTTCTTCCAAGGAGTAAGCGTCTTTTAATTTCATGGCTGCAATCACCATCTTTTCCTTCCAAAGAAATCCCAGGGTTGATCTCCTTCAAAATGGACTGGTTGGATCTCCTTGCAGTCCAAGGGACTCCCAGGAGTCTTTTCCAACACCACAGTTCAAAAGCATCAATTCTTCTGTGCTCAGCCTTCTTCACAGTCCAACTCTCACATCCATACATGACCACGGGAAAAACCATAGCCTTGACTAGACGGACCTTAGTCGGCAAAGTAATGTCTCTGCTTTTGAATATGCTATCTAGGTTGGTCATAACTTTTCTTCCAAGGAGTAAGCGTCTTTTAATTTCATGGCTGCAATCACCATCTGCAGTGATTTTGGAGCCCAGAAAAATAAAGTCTGACACTATTTCTACTGTTTCCCCATCTATTTCCCATGAAGTGATGGGGCCAGATGCCATGATCTTTGTTTTCTGAATGTTGAGCTTTAAGCCAACTTTTTCACTCTCTTCTTTCACTTTCAACAAGAGGCTTTTTAGCTCCTCTTCACTTTCTGCCATAAGGGTGGTGTCATCTGCATATCTGAGGTTATTGATATTTCTCCCTGGTGCCTTAGTTGGTAAAAATCCATCTGCATTGTCAGAGACTTGGGTTCAATGTCTACGTTGGAAAGATCCCCTGGTGGAGGGCATGGCAACCCACTCCAGTAGTCTGCTTGGAGAATCCCCATAGACAGTAGAGCCTGGCAGACTACATTTGTGGGGTCACTAAGAGTTGGATTCAACTGAACGACTAAGTACACACACACTAGAAAGTGAAAAAGATAAGGAAACAAATTCTCTCCTAGTACTCAGCAGAAATTGTTATAGTTTGTTTATAAAACAATATGAAACTAAGAGGATAAATCCTGAAGGTCAACAGTGTCTAATAAAGCAATTATTTCAGAGGAAGCTATAGATTTTGAGGCAAGGGAAGATTAACCTCCCTGTAGAAAGTGTGAAGAGATATTTTCACAGTTAAAGGAGGATCAGAACAATTTAGAAGTTTAAGTTCCATGGGATTTAACTATAGGTGCATCCCAATTTTCAAAATTCCACTCCTACAAAATTGATTCCCTACTTCAAAATAATGGACCTTGAATATTTTGGATTTTATTTTGTGGTATAACTTGATCCCTAGCAGGATTAAATTTAAGGCTTTATTTTCAGAAATTTTAACCATAGAGCTGTAAGAGTTTAGGATATTCAAAGAAGCAAGAGCTTGGGCTTGGCAGTTAATATTATGAGTTTCTCTTTTAATACCTAAACTCTCCAGTATATTTTAAAACAAACACCTAAACTTATTGTACTGTTTATTTTAAAAACATTTCTTGTGGTACCAAATAATTTGTTCAGTTCAGTTCAGTTTAGCTGCTCAGTCATGTCCAACTCCTTGCAACCCCATGAATTGCACCAGACCAGGCATCCCTGTCCGTCACTAACTCCAGGACTTCACTCAGACTCACATCCATAGAGTCAGTGATGCTATCCAGCCATCTCATCCTCGGTCGTCCCCTTCTCCTTCTGCCCCCAATCCCTCCTAGCATCAGAATCTTTTCTAATAAGTCAACTCTTCACATGAAGTGGCCAAAGTACTGGAGTTTCAGCTTTAGCATAATTTCTTCCAAAGAAATCCCAGGGCTGACCTCCTTCAGAATGGACTGGTTGGATCTCCTTGCAGTTCAAGGGACTCTCAGAGTCTTCTTCAACACCACAGTTCAAAAGCAGCAATTCTTCTGCGCTCAGCCTTCTTCACAGTCCAACTCTTACATCCATAAATGACCACAGGAAAAACCATAGCCTTGACTAGACGCACCTTAGTCACCAAAGTAATGTCTCTGCTTTTGAATATGCTCTCTGGGTTGGTCATAACTTTTTTTTCCAAGGAGTAAGCATCTTTTAATTTCATGGCTGCAGTCACCATCTGCAGTGATTTTGGAGTTCCCCAAAATAAAGTCTGACACTTTTTCCACTGTTTCCCCATCTATTTGCCATGAAGTGATGGGACCACATTCCATGATCTTCGTTTTCTGAATGTTGAACTTTAAGCCAACTTTTTCACTCTCCTCTTTCACTTTCATCAAGAGGCTTTTTAGTTCCTCTGCGATCAGGGTGGTGTGATCTGCATATCTGAGGTTATTGATATTTCTCCTGGCAATCTTGATTCCAGCTTGTGCTTCTTCTAGCCCAGCGTTTCTCATGATGTACTCTGCATATAAGTTAAATAAGCAGGGTGCCAATATACAGCCTTGATGTACTCCTTTTCCTATTTGGAATCAGTATGTTGTTCCATGTCCAGTTCTAACTTTTGCTTCCTGACCTGCATGCAGGTTTCTCAAGAGGCAGGTCAGGTGGTCTGATATTCCCAACTCTTTCAGAATTTTCCAGTTTATTGTGATCTACACAGTCAAAGGCTTTGGCATAGTCAATAAAGCAGAAATAGATGTTTTTCTGGAACTCTTTTGCTTTTTCCATGATTCAGAAAATGTTGACAATTTGGTCTCTGGTTCCTCTGTCTTTTCTAAAACCAGTTTGAACATCTGGAACTTGGTTCACATATTGCTGAAGCCTGGCTTGGAGAATTTTGAGCATTACGCCTAAACCCTCCTTAGTCTCTCAATACCTGGGTGTCACCTAGATAGAGATATTCCACAGGAAAAGATAATATCCTTCATCATGAAGCAAAACATACCCCTGGCCCCAGTACTGGATGATCTTAGAAATCCATCAGGAGGTAGAGGAGCCTGGTTGCTGCCTCGCATCAATGGCAGAAGAGACAATAATGTGACCAGCTGTAATCTCTCATGCCTTGCACTGACTTTGGGATTAAAAGAGAAACATAGCTACTGTTTCTCCTCCATCTTCAACATTCCAAGATATCTCTGTTCCCTTCTCTACAGTGAAGAGAATTCTGGTAAATGTAGTTGATTGAATATAAATCCTTCAATAGTACCCAGAATGTTGAAAACCATATTATGTTATTACCGCCTATTCACTGTAGATTGGAGTCAGAGTTGAAGTAGTGTCCAGGTGACCACTAGTTCTACTTGAATTTGAGCCTTTAATTGTAGGGAGTTTAGGGGTTCTGCTATAAAGCTCAGGATATTGGAGAAGAGCACTAGTGGGAGGATAGTCGGGTAGTGGCTAATAACCTATCATAATTACAAACTTAACAACTCATATAACTACATGATTGGCACATATAACAGTTCAACAAATACTTGTTGAATGAAGGATGATTGAACACTCTACTAATCCTGATGTTTAATAGAATAAGGGTCTTTATTCTTTATTGCATCTTGGAATTAACTTTTATCACTTTCTCCATTCAAACACCTAGTGCACTCTTTCTAGTATACTTGACATTGAATTTAAGTTTATCCATTTTATTATGGCGAATGTACATATGATATTCTCCAGATCACAAACTCAATGATAATTATTTGAATGTATTAATTTACTCAATAAGCATTTCAATTAGTTTAAAATATCAGAGATATGTGAGGAATCTGGAAATATGTAGTGTTTTTAATTTGAATATATATATGAACTAAACTAATCTTTGTATTTGATTCATTCATTTTATGCTCCTTTTTGTTTACAAAATTTTAGTTTTTAAAATTTTAAAAATCAATATTTGTTATATATGAAAATAATTTTACATTCACAAACTAAATTTTATATTTTAAATATTAAAATATATTTTTTTTTCATTTTAGATAAGATACAAATTTTATGTTATAACCTCACAAAATATTTACATAATAATGCTTCTTCTGTTCACACGAATGACCCAATTCTCTGCTTCCACAATTTAACATTTTGTAATTGTTGCCTTAATATTGTTTTTCTATAAATTCTGAGTTTGATATTTACACTCTATAAAGTCAAAAAATATAAAATTTCCTCAGGAGGAAACTAAAGTCAATTTGACCATTAAATCTCATTTTATTCATAAAACTCTAGAGATTCTAGTTCATTATTTCTTCAATTCTAATACTAATAGTATTTTCCTGAGTATATAAAATCTCCATTAATACACAAACTGGATTTGCATTTTTATAATATCTTTTGGCCTTGGCCAATCTACCATTAATATATGTGGTAAATCTAAATGACAGCAATTTTAAAGTTGCAATCCGTTATGCTATTTGTAGTGATAGTCCTTAGGTCCTTTTAATAGGTTATATTTTAAATAATTCAGTTTTTTAGATAAAAGCAGTTTGATAACTAGTATTTTCAGGCAATTAAAAAAAAAAAAGTGTGTTGGATGAGGGTTTTGCCTGGAAACCCATCTGGGAAAACCAATGAAGTATGCCCTTCAAAGTAAGTCATGGTTGATGAATTTGGTGATTGTCCTAATAATTTATTTCACCTTTCTATATTCAATGATAATGGTGTAGAAGAGAATGCATTGACTACTTAGTATGTCCCAGGAAATTTCTAATGGCTTTATGTAGTAGCATGATTACTTATTTTTAATCTTTTGTACTTTCATGACAGTATGCCATTCATTTGTTCATGCAGTACTGGCTGCATGGTGGTAAATAATCTTCTAGGCTGGATAGCCCCTGTTTAGGGTTATTCATTCTGGAAAAGGAAGTGATTTTGCAAGCATTATTGACCAGGGTTCTTGAACTCCTTAATCAATAGAAATTGATAAGTGGTCAGACAAGAAATTCAGGCCAAGTTTTTATAGGACTTGTGCTACAGCACAAGGGAGTAAAAATAAGGAACAGGTTCCCTTACTCCTGTGGGAGTGGTGTGCTTGTTTCTTATTGTGGTGAGGGTAGAGGTGGGTTCAGAGATTGGCTTGGAGGGTGGCTTACGGTTGGCTTACCCAACCTCTTATTGATGCTGTGTGCAAGGTGCATATGTAGTACCTTGCTTTTGTTCCAAGCACTCTAATTTTGCTTTTTTTTTTTTTTTTTTTGGGGGGGGTGTCATTTTGTATCTTCTTCATAATTTGGGCTGAGATGAGGTTTCCATCCTTGGGTCCAGGGAAGATCCCCTGGAAAAGAGTATGGCAACCCACTCCAGTATTTCTTGCCTGGAGAATTCCATGAACAGAGAAGCCTGTTAGGCTACAGTCCATGGGGTTGCAGAGAGTTGGACATGATTGAGTGCACATGATCACAAACACTCACCTAATCCAATAGAATTAGTACCTTCAGAAGAAGTGAGAAATGACAGGAATAAACATGCACAGAGTAAAGGCCACATGAGGTGAGTGAGGGAGTAATCTGAGCCAGAGAGGCCTCAGGAGAAACCAAACCTTCCACTAAATCGATATACATTTTTGAGCCAACAGATCTATGAGAGAATAAATTTCTTTTGTTAGGCTGCTCAATTTTTTATTTTTTTTTATGTTCAGTTCAGTTCAGTTCAGTCGCTCAGTCGTGTCTGACTCTTTGCCATCCCATGAATCGCAGCACGCCAGGCCTCCTTGTCCATTACCAACCCCCGGAGTTCACTCAAACTCACGTCCATTGAGTTGGTGATGCCATCCAGCCATCTCATCCTTTGTTGCCCCCTTCTTCTCCTGCCCCCAATCCCTCCCAACATCAGGGTCTTTTCCAGTGAATCAACTCTTTGCATGAGGTGGCTAAAGTACTGGAGTTTCAGCTTTAGCATCAGTCCTTCTAATGAACACCCAGGGCTAATCAATCAGAATGGACTGGTTGGATCTCCTTGCAGTCCAAGGGACTCACAACAGTCTTCTCCAACATCACAGTTCAAAAGCATCAATTCTTCAGTGCTCAGCTTTCTTCCCAGTTCAACTCTACATCCATACATGACCACTGAAAAAACCATAGCCTTGACTAGACAGACCTTTGCTGGCAAAGTAATGTCTCTGCTTTTCAACATGCTATCTAGGTTGGTCATAACTTTCCTTCCAAGGAGTAAGTTTCTTTTAATTTCATGGCTGCAATCACCATCTGCAGTGATTTTGGAGCCCCAAAAAACAAAGTCTGACACTATGTCCACTGTTTCCCTATCTATTTGCCATGAAGTGATGAGACTAGATGCCATGATCTTAGTTTTCTGAATGTTGAGTTTTAAGCCAACATTTTCATTCTCCTCTTTCACTTTCATCAAGAGACTCTTTAATTCCTCTTCACTTTTTGCCATAAGGGTGGTGTCATCTGTGTATCTGAGGTTATTAATATTTCTCGCAGCAGTCTTGATTCCAGTTTGTGCTTCTTCCAGCGCAGCGTTTCTCATGAAGAATTTTGCATATAATTAAATAAGCAGGGTGACAATATACAGCCTTTATATACTCCTTTTCCTATTTGTAACCAAACTGTTGTTCCATGTCCAGTTGTAACTGTTATGTTAGCCTTAGCTAATTTAATAGCTCAACATTCCTGCTCCAACTCAGGAACAGTTTGATGGCTTTTTTAGCTTCAAAGCTCCCACAGGGTTAGTTGAGGCTTTGTTGTGACTACTTTGGTGTCTAACTCATAATTTTCTTTAAAGGAAACTTAGCTTCCTTTCCTAGCATCTCCTCAGCCCCACAGTGCTTGATACCAAAGCACTCCCTATTCAACCTTCAACATGCTAATACCCACCTCACTGCATGCTGATGAGAAATTCACCTGCAACAATCAGTCTTTATATGTATCCATTCCTGGTTTATGTACATTGAAGTTTTAGTAATAAAAATGCTACAGCTTCCAGTATAAATTATTGATAACTTAAAAGAAATCCGAAAGCACTGATAGCTGTGGGGGAAAATTGCCTTAGTAGGAATTGGAGAAAAACTTCTAAATTACCTATGTTTTGCTTCAAAATAGGTACACAACATCACTCAACTAAATTGTTGACTATTTGGTATTATATTTCTGAAAATTTGAAATATATACACATAATGTATTTCTGTATATTTTTGAAATATATACATATACAAAATTGTGATGTATAATTTTGATACATTTGATATTTTTTCTGGATATATATAGACACAATTTAAAATGTAGTTGCAAATTTTCCCAAGATCACTGATATTTAAATGCAAATTGACATTTTAAAAATGTGTTTCTGGTACAACTGTATTGAATAGTAAATATTGGAAATAGTCCCTAAGTTCAATTAGAAGAACTTAGAACAGATTATATAACAAATTTTATAAGATATCATATAACCATGAAAGTCATTTAGAAAATAATGCTGAATGGCATAGTATTCAATCTGTGTATTAAGTATGTAGAATAATAACATTATGAGTAAAATGTATACAACCTGTAAATACATGTCAATTAAAAAGCTCAATTCCAGAAAAATAAATGACCCAATCAAAAAATGGGCCAAAGAACTAAATAGACATTTATCCAAAGAAGACATACGAATGGCTAGCAAACACATGAAAAGATGCTCAACATCACTCATTATCAGAGAAATGCAAATCAAAACCACAATGAGGTACCATTTCACACCAGTCAGAATGGCTGTGATCCAAAAGTCAACAAGCAAAAAATGCTGGAGAGGGTGTGGAGAAAAGGGAACCCTCTTACACTGTTGGTGGGAATGCAAATTAGTACAGCCACTATGGAGAACAGTGTGGAGATTCCTCAAAAAACTGCAAATAGAAATACCTTATGATCCAGCGATCCCACTGCTGGGCATACACACCATGGAAACCAGAATTGAAAGAGACACGTGTACCCCAATGTTCATTGCGGCACTGTTTATAACAGCCAGGACATGGAAGCAAGCTAGATGTCCATCAGCTGATGAATGGATAAGAAAGCTGTGGTCCATATACACAATGGAGTATTACTCAGCTATTAAAAAGAATACATTTGAATCAGTTCTAATGAGGTGGATGCACTGGAGCCGATTATACAGAGTGAAGTAAGCCAGAAAAGAAAAACACCAATACAGTATACTTACACATATATATGGAATTTAGAATGATGATAATGATAAACCTGTACGCAAGACAGCAAAAGAGACACAGATGTATAGAACGGCCTTTTGGACTCTGTAGGAGAGGGAGAGGGTGGGATGGGTTGGCAGAGTGGCAGTGTAACATGTGTGATATCATAAGTGAAACCAATCGCCAGGCCAGGTTTGATGCAGGATGCAGGATGCTTCGGACTGATGCACGGGGATAATCCAGAGAGAGGGTGTGGGGCGGGACGGGGGAGGTGGGGGTCGGGATTGGGAGTTCATGTATACTCGTGGCTGATTCATGTCGATGTGTAGCAAAACGAATACAGTATTGTAAAGCAAAACAAACTAAAAAAAAAAATTAATTTAAAAAAAGGTGTGTAAATATGCGTTAGTGTGAATGTATATGTATACATATTAGCAGCAATTGACATTGAGTGGAGAATTAACAAGCAAGTATTACTATATGTTTTCTAAATTTTTCCAAATAATGAATATATAAAAAAGGATAGATCACTCAAAGAGAAATACCTGTACAGAAATTCAAGAAGTCTCTTTACAGAAAGCAATGTCAAAGGTGCATTTGAACATCCAATCTCTAATAACACTCTTCTGTTTGGCTGAGAGCTTTCTCCAGGGAGATCTTGGCATACTGCACTTTCTTTTGTTTCTTCTCTTCTATGACAAGGAAGTCTGATTCTCTAACTATATATATATTTAAAATTGTTTCTAACTGTAGAGAATGCTTGGCCATTGAATGCATTCCTTAAGGTCATATCTTTTATTATCTTCTCTCAGGGCTCGCTGACTGTGAAAGAGAATATATTTTTCCCATATCTGTGGCCTCAGAGAAATCTAGACACAGCTCTGCAGCCTTTCCTAATTTTGTGAGAAAAATTTCTGTTCATTTCACTCCTAGCCATATCATTCACTATGTTTCTACTACCAAGCAATGGATATTTGTTTTCTGCCATTCCAGTTCTTCATTTTTGATATCACATCATAGAAAGTCACTGAAATCATTGAAAAGTGAAAGTGAAGATTGCACATTTGTGTCCCACTCTTTATGATCCATGAACTATACAGTCTATGGAATTCTCCAGGCAATAATACTGGAATGAGTAGCCTTTCCCTTCTCCAGAGGAATCTTCCAGACCCAGGGGTCAAACCCAGGTTTCCCACATCGCAGGCAGATTCTTTACGAGCTGAGCCACAAGGGAAGCCCATTGAAATGTCTTGACAAAAGCAGGTGGAAATACAAATTAGGTGATTATGTGAAAGTGAAACTCAAAGCTCCATTGAAGGACTTATCTGTTCATATTCTGGAATCTATGGTGTTATAGCAACTGATGGGGTGAGGTTCATAAAATTCTCTAAAACAGGCTGGGCCTACTTGCCATGAAAAAGCTCCAGACGCTCATATCTAAGAGAACAGTACTGCAAACTTGATAGTTGGCATGTGTTATTAAACACATCATTTTTTTTTCTTGTCTAGAATTAAGTATACCTTTGAAGTATTATACTATCCATCTTTATTCAGGTTATACTGAGATTTGAATAAAATGTGAAACTATGTAGAACGTTTCAATGTAAAGTAAAATCTTTTCTGTAGTGAAAATAATGTCACATGTTCTTTTTTTTTCAAATTGACATTATATATCTGTATAACTGAGTATCTTATTGTAATACATATACTCTTTATCTCCCTTCTACATTGACTCTTTCTAGTTAGTTGAAGATAGAAAATCGTTTTTATTTCTTGACAAAGAATATCATCATGTTAAAACAATTTATTATTTTGACTTAATGAATTTGAGGAAATGAAACTTTGTTGTTTTGAAAGGAAGTCAGTTCTTTGTTTCATCATAATTTAGCATATGAAAATGTCAGTACATAAATTATATGTAAATCAAATTATCTGAAATTACCAATGAATTACTTTCAACTGTGTTATCTCAAGAAACTCATATATAACACTTTAAAAATGGCAATACACAAAACTCCTAGACTGCATACTAATTCTGAAAGATGCTGATGAAATAAAAGTTTCTCTACCTATACTATGCCAAAGCTTTTGACTGTGTAGATCACAATAAACTGTGGAAAATTCTGAAAGAAATGGAAATACCAGACCACCTGACCTGCCTCTTGAGAAATTTGTATGCAGGTTAGGAAGCAACAGTTAGAGCTGGATATGAAACAACAGACTATTTCCAAATAGGAAAAGGAGTATGTCAAGGCTGTATATTGTCACCCTGTTATTTAACTTATATGCAGAGTACATCATGAGAAACGCTGGGCTGGATGAAGCACAAGCTGGAATCAAGATTCCTGGGAGAAATATCAATAACCTCAGATATGCAGATGAACCACCCTTATGGCAGAAAATGAAGAAGAACTAAAGAGCTTCTTGATGAAAGTGAAAGAGGAGAATGAAAATGTTGGCTTAATGCTCAACATTCAGAAAACTAAGATCACGGCATTCATTCCCATCGCTTCATGAAATAGGTGGGGAAACAGAGGAAAACAGTGTCATACTTTATTTTTTGGGGCTCCAAAATCACTGCAGATTGTGATTGCAGCAATGAAACTAAAAGATGCTTACTCCTTGAAAGGAGAGTTATGACCAACCTAGATAGCATATTAAAAAGCAGAGACATTGCCAACAAAGGTCTATTTAGTCAAGGCTATGGTTTTTCCAGTGGTCATGTATGGATGTGTTTTGGACATATAAAGAAAGTGGAACTGACTGACTATACTATGAACTAGTCTGAACTATGAACTAAGAACTGACTATACTATGAACTGACTGAAATGATTGACCATACTATGACCCCATGGAGAGGAGCATGCCAGGCCTCCCTGTCCATTACCAACTCCCAGAGTTTACTCAAGCTCATGCCCATTGCGTCCATTGCCAACTTCCAGAGTTTACTCAAGCTCATGCCCATTACATCCATTACCAACTTCCAGAGTTTACTCAAGTTCATGCCCATTGTTTAGTGATTCCATCTAACCATCTCATCCTCTATCATCCCTTTCTCAATCTACCTTCAATATTGCCCTGCATCAGGGTCTTTCAAAATGAGTCAGTTCTTCCCATCAGGTGGCCAAAGTATGGGAGTTTCAGCTTCAGATTCAGTCCTTCCAGTGAACACTCAAAACTGATCTCCCTTAGGATGAACTGGTTGGATCTCCTTGCAGTCCAAGGGACTCTCAAGAATCTTCTCCAACACCACAACTCAAAAGCATCAATTCTTTGGAGCTCAACTTTCTTTAGAGTCCAACTCTCACATCCATACATTCGTTCGTTCAGTCGCTCAGTTGTGTCCAACTCTTTGCGACCCCATGAATCGCAGCACACCAGGCCTCCCTGTCTGTCAGGGGCCAGAGTGAGGAATCCCACCCGTGACAGGGTCACGTGGTAGACTCAGTTGGCAGGGCAATTTGAGTCATCGGATTTCTCCCTGGTTTTTCCTGAGCATTTACCCCCCAAAAATAAGAATTTGTCTGTATCTGTCTGTTTCCCCACTGTTCTCTGCCAGTTTCTCGGAAAGAGTTAATTCAAAGCTATAGCTACCTGCATTTGAAAGGAGTATTTCAGCCCAACCCCCCTTTGGTAATGCTCTATCCTGCCTAAACAGGTTCCCCTGACCTTTTACAAGCTTGTGAATTGCTCACAACCCCCAACTGTGAGGGGCAAAAAGGCCTTGAAGTGTTTTAAAGTTACAAATCTTTTCTAAGAGCCAAAGCCTTAATAGTGATATAGACTTCACTGTTGCCTCAATGATTGCTGCCAGACTTCCTTATTTGCACCTGGAAGTTGCTGCTATACAAACAATATTTTGAAATAGATATGTAGTAGTTTTTTGATGTTAGCAACACTAGGCCTTTGAGTTAATTGCTTTCTTTTATAAATCATTGTACTCCCTCTTGCTTGCTGTGTCCTTGCTATCTGAGAATGCAACTTTGTTTAGTGCCTCCCGAGAATGGCACCAGACCTTGAAAAAATAACACTTATCAAAAAGAACTGTAAATTGTCGAATTGGCCTTTTGGCTGGAAGATCATGTAAATTACCTAAGACTTGTGTATACAATTAGGTATGCAGAGACTAAGCCTGGTCTCGATAAGAGTCAGGGCTGCTGTCATTGCCAAAATTTGTGAAACCCATTGATCTTCATTGTATAAAAAGGACATGTAAATAATAAAGTGGGGGACAGTTTCAGAGCAGTTTTTCCGGACCAGAGTTTCTCAGACCAGCTTCTCAGACCAGTTTCTCAGATGGCTCTCCTAAACTCATTCTTTAAAGATATCCACTCCCCCCATGTCTCTCTGTCTCTGTCCTCTTGTACTTTAACTCCAGGCTGAATTCCCATCTGGACCAGGAGGCTCGCTATGTCTACTTACTTTCCCTGGCCCTAAGTTCTGCGAGAAAAGGGACCCACGGCGGGGCCTCTTCAGAGATTCAAGCAGACACTGGTGGCTGTGTAGATGGTGCAAATCTCTTGTCTTGAGATTTTATTGGCTTTCCCCATAAACCAAGTTATTCAGCCTCCTATTTTTCTAGTAATTTCCTACTATTCTATCCTGTCCTGAGCTATCCTGTCCTATCCTGTCCTGTCCTTTCCTATCCGCCTGCTCCATCCCACCTTTGAATATACCTGGATCCACCGGGGCTGGACCCTGGCACCTGTCCATTACCAACTCCTGGAGTTCACTCAGACTCACGTCCATTGAGTCCGTGATGCCATCCAGTCATCTCATCCTCGGTCATCCCCTTCTCCTCCTGCCCCCAATCCCTGCCAGCATCAGGGTCTTTTCCAATGAGTCAACTCTTCGCATCAGGTGGCCAAAGTACTGGAGTTTCAGCTTCAGCCTCATTCCTTCCAAAGAAATCCCAGGGCTGATCTCCTTCAGAATGGACTGGTTGGATCTCCTTGCAGTCCAAGGGACTCTCAGAAGTCCTTTCCAACACCACAGTTCAAAAGCATCAATTCTTTGGCACTCAGCCTTCTTCACAGTCCAAGTCTCACATCCATACATGCCACAGGAAAAACCATAGCCTTGACTAGACGGACCTTAGTCGGCAAAGTAATGTCTCTGCTTTTTGTATGCTGCTGAGGTTGGTCATAACTTTCCTTCCACGGAGTAAGTGTGTTTTAATTTCATGGCTGCAGTCACCATCTGCAGTGATTTTTGAGCCCCGCAAAAATAAATTCAGCCACTGTGTACATTGTTTCCCCATCTATTTCCTATGAAGTGCTGAGATCAGATGCAGTGATCTGAGTTCTCTGAATCTTGAGCTTTAAGCCAGTTTTTTCACTCTCATCTTTAATTTTCATCAAGAGGCTCTTTAGTTCTTCTTCACTTTCTGCCGTAAAGATAGTGTCTTGGCTCAGATGGTAAAGCATCTGTCTGTAATGCAGGAGATCTGGGTTTGATCTCTGGGTTGGGAAGATCCCCTGGAGAAGGAAATGGCAGTCCACTTCAGTACTTTTGCCTGGAAAATCCCATGGATTGTAGAGACTGGTAGGCTACCATCCATAGGGTCACAAGGAGTCGGACACAACTGAGCCACTTCATTTTCACTTTCTTTCAGTGTCATCTGCATATCTGAGGTTATTGATATTTCTACCAGAAATCTTGATTCCAGCCTGTGCTTATTCCAGCCCAGTGTTTTTCATGAAGGACTTTGCATATAATTAAATAAGCAAGGTGACAATATACAGCCTTGATGTTCTCTTTTTCCTATTTGGAAACAGTCTGTTGTTCCATGTCCACTTTTAACTGTTGCTTCCTGACCTGCATATAGGATTCTCAAGAGGCAGGTCAGGTGGTCTAGTTTTCCCATCTCTTTCAGAATTTTCCACAGTTTATTGTGATCCACATGGGCAAAGGCTTTGGCATCGTAAATAAAGCAGAAATAGATGTTTTTCTAGAACTCTCTTGCTTTTTCAATGACCCAATGGATGTTGGCAATTTGATCTCTGGTTCCTCTGCCTTTTCTAAAACCAGCTTGAACATCACGGAGTTCATGGTTCACATATTGCTGAAGTCTGGCTTGGAGAATTTTGAGCATTACTTTCCTAGCGTGTGAAATGAATGCAATTGTGTGGTAGTTTGTGCATTCTTTGACATTGCCTTTCTTTGGNAATTTGATCTCTGGTTCCTCTGCCTTTTCTAAAACCAGCTTGAACATCACGGAGTTCATGGTTCACATATTGCTGAAGTCTGGCTTGGAGAATTTTGAGCATTACTTTCCTAGCGTGTGAAATGAATGCAATTGTGTGGTAGTTTGTGCATTCTTTGACATTGCCTTTCTTTGGAATCGGAATGAAAACTGACCTTTTCCAGTCCTGTGGCCACTGCTGAGTTTTTCAAATTTGCTGGCATATTGAGTGTAGCACTTTCACAGCATCATCTTTTAGGATTTGAAATAGCTCAACTGGAATTCCATCACCTCCACTAGGTTTGTTTGTAGTGTTGTTTTCTAAGGCCCATTTGACTTCATATTCCAAGATGTCTGGCTCTAGGTGAGTGATAACACCATCGTGACTATTTGGGTTGTGAATATCTTTTTTTTTTGTATAGTTCTTCTGTGTATTCTTGCAACTTCTTAATATCTTCTACTTCTGTTAGGTCCATACAATTTCTGTCCTTTATTGAGTCCATCTTTGCATGAAATGTTCCCTTGTTATCTCTAATTTTCTTGAGGAAATATCTAACCTTTTCCATTGTATTTTTCCCCTCTATTTCTTTGTACTAATCACTGAAGAATGTTTTCTTATCTTTCCTTGCTATTTTTTGGTACTGTGCATTCAAATGGGTATATCTTTCCTTTTCTCCTTTGTTTTTCACTTCTCTTCATTTCACAGCTATTTTTAAGGCCTCCTAAGACAGCCATTTCGCCTTTTTGCATTTCTTTTTCTTGGCAATGGTCTTGATTCCTGTCTCCTGTACAATGTCATGGACCTCCATCCATAGTTAACAGGCACTCTCTCTATCAGATCTAGTCCCTTAATCTATTTCTCATGTCCACTGTATAATCAGAAGGGATTTTATTTAGGTCATACCTGAATGGTCTGATGGTTTTCCCTACTTTGTTAAAGTCTGAATTGGGCAATAAGGTGTTTATGATCTGAGCAGCAGTCTGCTCCCGGTCTTGTTTTTGCTGACTGTATAGATTCTCCATCTTTAGCTTCAAAGAATATAATCAATCTGATTTCAGTGTTGGCCATCTGGACATCTCCATGTGTAGAGTTTTCTCTTGTGTTGTTGGAAGAGGGTGTTTCTGTGATGGTAATGGTGGCTCTGGGGCGTTGGATCAGTGAGAGGTTGAGAGGAGATACTCCTGTCAATGGTCAGAGAAACCCCAGTAAGATTGTAGGCGCTGAGAGAGGGTAGACAGACTAAAACCACAATCATAGAAAACTAACCAATCTAATCACATGGGCCACAGCCTTGTCTAACTCAATGAAACTCAGCCATGCCGTGTAGGGCCACCCAAGATGGCACATCATGTTGGAAAGTTCTGACAAAATGTGGTCCACTTGAGAAAGGAATGGCCAACCACTTCAAGTATTCTTGCCTTGAGAATCCCGTGAACAGTATGAAAAGGCAAAAAGATAGGATACTAAAAGTTGAACTCCCCAGGTCAGTAGGTGCCCAATATGTTACTGGAGATCAGTGAAGAAATAGCTCCAGAAAGAATTAAGAGACAGAAGCAAAGCAAAAACAACACCTAGCTGTGAATGTGACTGGTGATAGAAGCAAGGTCTGATGGTGTAAAGAGCAATATTGCATAGGCACCTGGAATGTTAAGTCTGTGAATCAAGGCAAATTAAAAGTGGTTAAACAATGAGATGACAAGAGTGAACATTGACAATTTAGGAATCAGTGAAATAAAATGGAATGGAATGGGTGAATTTAACTCAGATGGCCATTATATCTACTACTGTGGGCAAGAATCCTTTAGAAAAAATGGAGTAGCCACCATAGTCAACAAAGAGTTGAAATGCAGTACTTGGATGCAGTCTCAAAAACGACAGAATGATCTCTGTTTGTTTCCAATGCAAACAATTCAGTATCACAGCAATCCAAGTCTATGCCCTGATCAGTAATGCTGAAGAAGCTGAAGTTGAACAATTCTATGAAGACCTACAAGACCTTCTAGAACTAACACTCCAAAAATATATCCTCTTCATTATCAGTGATTGGAATGGAAAAGTAGGAAGTCAAGAAACACCCGGAGGAACAGGCAAATTTGGCCTTGGAGTACAGAATGAAGCTGGACAAAGGCTAATAGAATTTTGCCAAGAGAACACACAGTCATAGCAAACACTCTCTCCAAAGTTTTAACACATACTTAAAACAATTTTATTGGAGTATATTTGCTTTAAAATATTGTGTTTCTGCTGTACAACGAAGTGAACCACTTATGTGTGTGTTTGTGTGTGTGTAACCTCATTTTTGGATTTTCTTCCTATTTAGGTCACCACAGTGTATTGAGTAGAGTCCCCTCTGCTATACAGTACATTCTCATTAGTATGAACAATAAATTCTGTAGAGGCTGTGGAGATAAATGTACTCTCCTACTCTGTTGTTTGGAATGTTAATTCATGTTAATTTTACCAAAAGAAAATGCAAACAGGTACACATTACATGTTATGGACACAATTTGAGCAGTAGTTACTTCTCTATGCAACAGTTATAAATATTTTCTCTTAGGAATATCTAGAAGTAGATGTAGAAAATTTAAATATATAGCAATTTGAAAACCTGTTCAGGAACTAAATTAGACATTTATTTTTTTCTTAATAACTATAGTTTATTGTATTAACATTGGTACATTAATATTTTGTTATAAACTATATTTCAGTATAGTCCTGAATATTTATTGGAAAGACTGATGCAGAAACTGAAACTCCAATACTTTGACCACCTGATGAGAAGAGCTGACCCATTGGAAAAGATCCTGATGTGGGAAAGATTGAAGGCAGAAGAAGGGGATGGCAGAGGATAAGGTGGTTGGAGGCATCACTGATGTGATGGACATGAGTTTGAGTAGGTTCCAGCTGTTGATAATGGATAGGGAAGCCTGGTGTGCTTCAGTCTGTGGACCTGAGTCCACATGAGTCCAACTCACAAAGAGTTGGACATGACTTAGAAACTGAACTGAACTGATACTTCAGGAATTCATTAAGAATTGGGCAAAGAGAATACTACTGAAGGCATCCTAAATCATTTGCAGCCACATTTTTAAACATTGCTAGCAAAACGAATACAGTATTGTAAAGCAAAACAAACTAAAAAAATAAAAATTAATTTAAAAAAAACATTGCTGTTTTGCTGAAAATAGATAATTATTTAATTTTGTACAAAAATAAGCTTAAGATAGATTAAAGACCTAAATGTGAGACCAGAGACTAAAACTCCTAGAGGAAAACAGAATACTCCCTGACATAAATTACAGAAACATCTTTTTTGTTCTATCTCCCAGAATAATGGCAATAAAAACAAAAATAAACAAATGGGACCTACTCATACTCAAAAGCTTTTGCACAGCAAAGGAAATGATAAATAGAACCCAAAGATTGGGAGAAAATATTTGCAAATGATGTGACCAATAAAGGATTAATCTCCAAAATTTGCATATAGCTCATGACATTTAACAGCATCAAAGCAAACAGCCCACTTGAAAAGTGAGCAGAAGACCTAAGAAGATATTCCCCCAGAGAAGACATACAGATAGCCAATAGGCACATGGAAAGATGTTCAACACTGCTAATTATTATAGAAAGTCAAATCGAAACTACAATGAGATATCACCTCACAACAGCCAGAATGACTTTCGTCAAAAAAAATCCACAAGCAATAAAAGCTCAAGAGGTTGTGGAGAAAAGGGAATCTTCCTACACTGTTAGTGGGAATGTAAATTAGTGCAGCCACCATTGAGAGCAGCATGGACATTTCTCCCAAAACATTAAATATAGAGCAACCATGTGACACTGCAATCCCATTCCTGCACGTATGTTCGGAGAAAAACATGATCCAAAGTACATACAGCCCAAAGTTCATTGCAGCACTGTTTACAACAGCCAAGAAAGAGACTCACAGACTTAGAAAGCAAATTTCTGGTGACCAGTGGGAGGGGATAGTTACAGAATTTGGGATGGTTGCCTGCTGCTGCTGCTGCTAAGTCACTTCAGTCATGTCCGACTCTGTGTGACCCCATAGACGGTAGCCCACCAGGCTCCCCCGTCCCTGGGATTCTCGAGGCAAGAACACTGGAGTGGGTTGCCATTTCCTTCTCCAATGCATGACAGGGAGAAGTGAAAGTGAAGTCGCTCAGTCTTGTCCGACTTTTAGCGACCCCATGGACTGCAGCCTACCAGGCTCCTCCGTCCATGGGATTTTCCAGGCAAGAGTACTGGAGTGGGGTGCCGTTGCCTTCTCCGGATGGTTGCCTACACATTGCTGTATTTAAAATGGATAACAAACAAGGACATATTGTATAGCACATAGAATTCTTCTCAGTGTTATGTAGCAGCCTGGATGGGGCGGGGGTGGCACGGGGAGAAGAGGACTTTGAAGGAGAAATAGATACATGTATATGTGTAGCTGAGTTGCTTTGTGTTCAGCTAAAACTATCATAACATTTTAAATTGGCTATACCACAATACAAAATAAATATTTCAAAAAAAAATGTTGGAGTTTTGAGAAATCATCTAGTGGTGGGGATCTCACCAAAATTAAATTTTCCCAAGATGTTTGACAATAATAAACAACCAATAGTTTATAAAATGTAAGAACTGTGTCAACATGGATAATTCATTTTTTAAATAAGAATCCTCCCGTGTTCAAAGTAAGATTACTCACATACAGACACTGTGATGATATATCTTACCAAGATCAGAAATAACATGGTGTGCATACTTTATTGGTATTTATGGGTATATGAAAAATCAAGTAGTGGAAGTGAGTCCAGTAATGAGTAATGAGGGTGGATATTTAAAGAAGGAAAATATTATATTATGAATTTTATTCTTGTAAATATTGTTGGTGTTCTAAAATGCATCTTACCCTTGTATATTGGTTTCAGTTTCAGAAAATGAAATTTTGTTACTGCATTCACTTCTTGTATTTTTTTTTATGATAAGTGGAAGATGTAACTTGGAGCCAAGTGCCTTGGATAACCTCCCACAGAGAATAGATTACAGGTTGCCACCTCCTTGATGCTAATATTCCAAGACTCTCAAGAAAACCACCCCTGGAATGCAAAACTGGCAAGAAATTCATTTATCTTTTTGAAAAAATTGTACACATCTCAAAGATACAGAGGAATAACATACAAACACATTTTTAATAGGAAAAATGCTAAAAGAGAGGTTTAGTTCACTCTCCCTTTGGCATCAGGAAAATCTAAAATTTATTATTTTTAGATGTGTGTTTACGTATATGTTGTCTCCTATTATTGTTCATAACCATTAGTAACATCTTGACTTTTCCATTATCTCTACTTCTAGTTCAACCTTTCAGAGAGTAGCTGCAGAAAAATCTAGCTGTCTAAATATCTAGCAAGTCTCTATCAAAATAAAAAGCAAAGCAGTTATCAGAATAACAATGGGATGGATTTTCTTAAAATCAATGCTTGTCTTGGAGAATTACCTTTAAATATATCATGCTAATAATGAATGATTAAGGCAGATTCTTGACTAACAACATGATAAAATTAATTACACAAATTGTTATATCTTTATTGCTTGACTCTTGAGTTTGATATTTAATTTATTTTAAAATAGTATTAAAAAAAATAATAACTACCAGAGGTATGGTACAGGGAGGGAGGAGGGAGGGGGTTCAGGATGGGGAACACGTGTATACCTGTGGCAGATTCATGTTGATGTATGGCAAAATCAATACAATATTGTAAAGTAACTGACCCCTAATTAAAATAAATAAATTTATATTTTAAAAATAACTATTTAATATTATTTATGTATGATAATAAATATTTATTTAATAAATAAATAAATAAAATATTTAAATTTTTGAAATTGGAAGAATTTACCTTCCAATATTAACTGAATAATATTAGACTGTTTTTTGCACTCTTTTTCTGTAAGTGCTGGACTTCTATTAGTTAAAAGTTTTCCTTTTCTACATCTTTCTGTCTTTTCTGTGAGTTCTTCTTGTAAAGCCAGTACATTTTTCTTGTTTTCATCAATCACATAAGCAACATTACATTTACACACTAATCTAGGTGCTGTGGTAATTATTCTGTCTTCCCAGATAATTTTTCCTAGATGTGAAAGAAAACGATGCCCATGGCTGTTGGCAGGTTTTGAAGTCTTATTAGGAGGCACTCATTGAAGTGTTCAGATTGAAATTATAGTGTTCAATGTACATAGCTCTAATTGTTTTAACTCATTAAAACAAATACAAACGGCCATTTTTCACATAGGTTAAAATCAATAGCTTTATTATGATAAGTTAATTATGCCTCTGTGAATAATAGGCATTCACCTTTGTTTATCTGTGTATATTTTAGCAGCAAGAATTTACTTTCCAATATTCACTGAATAATATTAGAGTTGTCTTTTGTAACCTCTGTCTGTAAATGCTGGATTTCTGTCTATTAGTTAAAGGCTTTCCTTTTCTACATCTTTCTGTCTTTTCTGCTGCTGCTGCTGCTAAGTCGCTTTAGTCGTATCCAACTCTGTGCATCCCCAGAGATGGCAGCCCACCAGGCTCTCCTGTCCCTGGGATTCTCCAGGCAAAAAACACTGGGGTGGGTTGCCATTTCCTTCTCCAATGCATGAAAGTGAAAAGTAAAAGTAAAGTCACTCAGTCGTGTCCAACTCTTATTGACCCCAGGGACTGCAGCCTACCAGGCTCCTCCGTCTATGGGATTTTCCAGGCAAGAGTACTGGAGTGGGTTGCCATTGCCGTCTCCTGTCTTTTCTGAGGTAGCCTCATATTGTCAGTATCCGGCTGTTCCTTTCTGTATGCATTATTGGAAGTATAGGAAGAAAAATAGTAGAGCAAGTTAAATGTAAAGTTGGTCCTTTAAGTCACTGAAACAACTCTCACTATGAATAGGGCATTAGAATAAAATATAGAATAGTATAGTAAGGTAAAATATTGGTAGTAAGTTCTTTAGAAGGCCTCCTTTCAATTGAGTTCAGTACCAGTTCAATTGAGTTCAGTATCAGTGAGTCTGGAAAACTCAGATTTCCGGTGTTTTGTGGAAGCCACAGTTTAGTCCCCCGGAGGTGCTGGCTCACATAGGAAACATGAATCCCACTAGGTATTCATTTCACATTAATAGCTTTCTGAATGATAAGTAACACTTGAAAGGATCCCTCTCAGCATGGGGACAGCCTATCTTTCCTCTGGAACACTTTTATGTAGATGAAATCTCCCAAGAGAAATGACAGACCTCTCTATGTTGATCCTCCAGGTCCTTATGACTGTAGTTTCCAGGGAAGGGAGAAGCCCTTTTTAAATATTGGAAACAATTATGGAACATTCAGTTAAATCAGGCCCAGGGCAGCATTTCAGGCCCAATTTGTAGACGTGTCAAACATAAGTTCACAGGGAAAAGTATATTCTTGCTTGCAGGAATTCTATAATTTGTACCAAAGTTAGTATAATAGTAAAGCTCCAGACCATTTTAATCCAATAGATTGTGGAAGGTTAGCCAATAAATCATTGAATCATTTTGTTGGGTTTTGATTTCTTTAGAATTTGGTTCATCCATTCTATTTATCCAAAGGGCCGAGGATAAAGAAATGTAATAGCCAATAGGTACCTACAAACATTTATGTAACTTCTACATCACAGGGAAAACAAAATTAATTCCTCTCTGATTCAATATGCTCTGATACCTTTAAGTAGGAATTCTGTGTATTATGAGAGCTGATACTACTGTTTGATAATCAACTTTTGAAAAGGAAAAGATAATAGGCAATTCAGGCATCATACATAATGTAATTAGGCCAAATCTCTTACCTCCCACGGCTGTTGATTCTATAAAACCCAACTGCCGCCAGGTTTCTTGTAAAGTTAATGAGGAATCTTCTGCAGGTATCTTGGAATTGGCATATAAAGAACTCTGAAAATAGCATTCATCTTTAATAATTTTGAATAATGGAATTGGCATATAAAGAACTCCGAAAAAAGCATTCCTCTTTAATAAGTTTTGAATAATTTCATCTTTTTGATAGGGGCTTCCTGGGTGCCATAGTGGTAAAGAATCCTCTTGCCAGTGAAGGAAACACGAGATCTGGGTTCAATCCCTGGGTTGGGAAGATCTCTTGGTATAGGAAATGGCAACCAACTCCAGTATTCTTGCCTGGAAAATTCCATGGATAGAGGAGCCTGGTGGGCTACAGTCCTTAGGGTCTCAAAAATGTCAGATAAGACTGAACAACTGAGCACACCCAGAGTCTAGTTACTCTGGCTTTATTGGTGATAGCATTTTTAGCAAAGCAAATAAAGACTGATATAGGAATTGCTTCATAAGATAATTCCCATTGTTCACTGAGTTTCTTTTATTTTTCTAAATACAGGTAATTCCCTTGTGGAATCTTTTTAAACTGAATGAACATTTCTTTCTTTCTTTTTCTTTTTTTTTTTCCATCAGGCACAACTCAGATTTTTATTCCTAGAGAAATTTTGAGCAGTTTACAATGATAATCATGATACAAAATCACCAAGTTCCAATATACCTGAATGATTTAATTTCAATAAGACTTTCTGTCATTTGTACTTTTGAGTTTAACTTCTGCCTCCAGCACTTTCATAAAACTATTCTATGCCATTCAGAATTGTTTCTTCATACACTGAGGGTTTATTGCAGAGACTTATATAAGATATTAAGATGTATTCAAATTCAAAAATTACTTTTGAGTTAATGGCAACACTGTATTAGCTATCTACATTTCCAATTCCAGATAGTTAGGACTACTTGATTTTTTAAATATTTGCTTTATTTTGGAGTATAGTTGAGCAATAATGTTGTATTAGTTTCAGGTGTACAGCAAAGTGATTCAGTAATACATGTATCTATTCTTTGAAAATTTCTTATTAAAAATGGGTCTTCTGAGTTTGGAGTCTGTCATGTTTTAACTGCGTTTAATTTTTTTTTTTTTCTTCTAACTTGTCAGAAAACTCATTGCCTTAAAAATGTTTGTTGTTTTGCCTTTATTAAGCTCTACAATGGATTACTAATATCAAATTAGTTGTAAAACCTCTACAAACTGACCATGAATTTTCCAAGTGACATTTTAGTTCTCATCAAGATCAAGAATTCCTCACTTTTCCAAATGTCCCCTGTTGCGTTAGACCAAACAGGCATACACATGTACTTATGTGTGTTACACTCTCTCACACTAACGTCATATAATCACATGCATATTTGCAACATTCTAATCAGGGTCTAATATCCTCTATTATCCCTGTGATGATCTTCATCTTCTATTTCTTCAGGATCTGATTTTTTTTTAAGTACGATTTAGGGAATTTGGGGAATGTTTCCTAAGTAATTATCATAAATAGAAAACAGCACTCATTAATAACTAGTTTGAAAGTGCATTGAATGCTAGATCCTATGCACCTATAAGATAGGTATCAGGTAACCCACGATAGCTCAGTAACCCATGGTAACTCAAAAGTGTGGTTTCATTTATCTTCTTGGAGGTGTTCAGACATTTCATGCACCCACACTTGCATAAGAATGGAGAAATATGCCATTTATCTCTAGTCTGCTAAGAAGTTTCAAGTTATAATTTCACTAGCAGCACTTTTATCTTCTTAACAAAACAAGTGGAAAGGCTTCTCAAAATCTAGAATCTCTCAAACTGAGAGAGAGACTATAGCCCACTTCAGTGGTTCAGAGTCTCTTTAGCTCCTAGAAACTAACCCAGACAATTAGAGTATTGCCACATAACTGCTCCATTGTGGTTTTCTGGCATTCACTAAAGCTGGGACCCAATCACTATAATACCGTGCTTGTCCCTAAATTGTCTATCTGGGATTTGTTTGCATATTTCTTTGGCTCTTAAAAACCCCTAGTGTAGAATATCTGACTTGTAGATTGTAGCACTTGTTGGCTTTAGCTGACAACAGATGCCCTAAATACTTTACTTCATTCCAGCAGTACTGTTTTTGTCTACTGACATCCTTGCTCCTGTGAAGCAAGGATAGTTAGCCAAATCCAAGTATCAGTTTTGCATTGCTATTTAGTTTCCAAGGGTACCAACAAATCATCTACACTGTGAATAATTCATAAATCTCTCAGGTGGGACAGCTTTCTTCAAGTTTTCCTGTAAATAACAAGAGAAAATAAGAAACCTGAAATTCTGCAAACTCCTTTGCCATAAATTCTGGACTTATTTGTAAGCAAACATCAACAAAACTTTCATAGTCATTCACAAGAGGAATAAGGGGATAAAAGCAGAATGTAGATCCACTATAGAGAAAATTTTTGTACATGATGGTACCAAAATAAAAATAGTTGCAGGGTTAGGAACTACAGTATGATTATTCAAACAGCAATTTGTTTGCTAGAAGTGTTACCCCCTTGATCAAATTTACCTTCCTCTTTACTGAACATATGGAAGTATTGAGTGACTTCCCATTTTACCTATCCTTCTTTTTCTAATTCTTGTGTAACTGCTTTAATTCTAATTGAGTGCTGACAAAGGATATTGTTTTACACTTGGCGGTGGCTTATTGTTTTGTTAGCTATATTTTTTTTTACATGTCAAATTAAACCAGTATCATTATCTTCAGAGCCCAAACTGATACATTTATTTGTTGCCATTGAGGGTATTTTTCCAACATACTGTGAGAATGCCACTGCCTTACCCCGTTTTCTTTCAGAAGGACAAAGTAGTCAGATAAAATGCATTTTATTCTCCCAGGGGGCTCCATAATTATTCTATCTGGTATATAGAATACTGAGGCCTAGTTGCCTAGCCATTCTCTTCTAAATCAGTTTACTGGTAATTGGGAGGGGAAACTATGTTTCTCAGTTAAAAGGAAATATTTGTATGAAAAATACTGAAAAAAAAATAAAGAGAAAAGTGAAAAGCTGACTAAAAATACCAACAACTGATACTGATGTATCATCAGATCAAAAGTAAGAGACTTGTATGGAATAAATAGTGAGTGTAGGTATGTACTAGGAATGGCAAGGTGTAAACAGCATAAAGGAAACATGTTGAAACGTATTTCCCCAGCCACTGCCTCAGAGATTTCCTTCAATCCATCAATGTTAAGCCCTTTGCTAGTTATTCCCTAGATGAGGATTTTGTCCTTCTGGGATTTCCTGAATCTCTGTTGCTGCCATTTCTGTGTTTCTTGAAATCTCCTTCTCCAATCCATCTTCCACTGTCCCAGCCTCTTGCAGTAATACAGTGGTTTTTTTCTTCCCTAGTTCCCTTCAAAGGATGTGCAGAAAAAAGGTTATATTGAGAATAAATAGTTCAACTCAGAAGCTGACACTGCATTTTAAAAATTATTTTATTTCTTCTTATCCCTATGTTGTCCCTAAACTAAGTAGCTGCAGCTAAGATTTTTAAGTAATAGTCTATCTTTGCCATTTTACTCTCTTTTTCCTCATGCGAGCTTGAATAGTTGCCAAGAGAACAGAGGGAAGAAGAAAAAAATAAATGAGTAATAACAGCAGGTGGATGGCAGGTGAATTACATAGGAGGCCTGGGTAGCTTTGCACTGACATCAGCTCCCCTGGCAGTCTGAATAAGAAGGGCTGATTTTCCTCCTATTGAGATAAAAACGTAGAATTTAAGGCTTTTTTCCCCCTCTGAGTTGGTATTTCCACCTAGTATTTCTGTTTGCCTTCTCCAAGTGCCAAGCACAATGACCGGTCAAATTATTGACTTCATGTAGGGACACAGCCTCCTACTCAAGTTCTCAGTTTTCCTCTAATCATATCTCTGTGATTCCTGCTTCCTAGCCACATGGCATGTGGATGATAAATGTTAAATCCGGGGTAATACATGAAGGGATCCCAGGTAGGTCATGAGATTCACGACTCGGGTCCTCAGAGAAAGTAGTTCATTCCTAGCTAAAGATATGGTGCACCTGTCTCTTTTTGTATGGAAATGCGCACGTGAAGGGGGCCATACATCTGAAAGATCATTGTCTCCTTCTTCTCAGGAGCTGATTTTGAGGAATGGAGGGACTAAGAGATGCAGGAGGATAAAGAGGGAGGGAACAGTAGAGGGAAAAAAAGGGTTCTATGAGCAAGAAAGTAACATAAATGATCATATTTCCCCTTCAGTTTTTCTCTTAGTATTTTTTTCTGGCTATTTTTTTTTTAACTTTCCTCTTAAGATGATACTAACTCCACAAATAACAACCATTTACTTATGATTAGTTACCTATAAATACCTTATTTATCCAAATCTGAGATACCATCCTCTGGCTTACTGCAAGATTGAATTCATATATGTAAACCTGTTTCAAATATGATGGAGAGATATAAGTCACTTATGAAAAAGATGTGCAGAATACATTCCTGGCTTACCATATATTTATACAATCAAAGGGAAAAAAAAAAAAAACTAGCAGTGATCTTTACAAGATGTAAGAACTTGTATTATCAATGCTTATTCCACCATAACATATTGAACTTGGAGAGGATGTTTTGTCTGGTTCTATACTAAAGGGCCTCCTGGTGGCTCAGATGGTAAAGAATCTGCCTACAATGCCAGAGACCCAGATTCAATCTCTGGGTTGGGAAGACACCCTGGAGAAGGAAATGGCAACCCACTCCAGTATGCTTGCCTGTAGAATTCCATGGGCGAAGGAGCCTGACGGGCTCAAGATCTCAAGAGTCAGATGTGGCTGAGTGACTAACACTTCCACTTTCATACTAAAAGAGAAGAGAGCCAGAAGTGAGACTTTTACCTTATATTTGTGCTACCGCAAGAACCTCAGCTGTGTCGACTTAGTTCAGAAACTGCCAAATTAATCCTGTCCTCATTGTTCAGTTGTTGGAGAAATATAATTAAAAATATACAGCTATCCTGACAGTACACCTATCCATAAATTTTTAAAAAGAATAAAACAGCTTTATCCCTTATAAAATTCATCACAGGTAATCTGCTAAAGAGATTACAAAGAACAAAATAAATCTTACCCTGTTTGTATAACCAGATCAGATATAATCTATTACACACATTTTGCCTTTTTTTAAGTTATCAAATTTTATATTTTAATTTTTTAAATTTTATTTTATATAGGAGTATAGTTGATTAGCAATGTTATGTTTCAAGTATACAGCAAAATGATTCAGTTATACATGTATCTCTTCTTTTTTCAAATTCCTTTTCTATTTATTACAGAATATTGAGCAGAATCCCCTGTGCTATGCAGTAAGTCCTTCCTTGTTGGTAATCTGTTTTAAATATAGCAGTGTGTATATGTCCATCCCAGACTCTTAATGTTTTTCTCCACCCAACCTGTCTCCAAATTGCTACCGATGGCATTATTTCATTTTTATTAATGGCTGAATAGTATTTCATTGTATATATCTACCACGTCTTTATCTGTTTCTCTACTGATGGGCATTTAGATTGCTTCCATGTCTTGCCTATAATAAATAGTGTTGCAATGAATGTTGAGATGCATATATCCTTTGATACATATCATATTTTTCTCTGGATATTTGCCCAGGTGGGGTTACTGGATCATGTGTTTAACATTGCAGTAAATATTTTTTAACATAACCACAAGTAATGGAACTTTTTTTTGCATAAATATACAATATATGATGAGCTTAGTGTTTTTAGTAATGGAAAATTTTTCTGATTTCATGATTATGTCTTTATTATTTGAGTAAACTAAAATAGTATGTTTATCATTTATTTGCATATAGTTAATATTGATTGATATTTAATATTTCTCAGAATGTTATGTATATTTAATATTTCATTTAATCTCACAATTAATGTTAATCTTACAAAAATAAACATATTACTTTCTGAATTTTATAGATAAAATTTTGGGCTGTTGAAATTTTAAAAATGTATATTTCATATTGGAATATTCTTTCATGGTAGGTGATTAGTATCACAGTTATGCCATTTATTTTTGTTATCTGCTATAATTCTTTCTGTGGTAAGGAATTCATGTGCCAATGCAGGAGCTGAGTTCAGTCTCTGGGTCGGGAAGATCCCCTGGAGGAGGAAATGGCAATCCACTCCGTTATTCTTGCCTGGAAAATCTCATGGACAGTGGAGCTGGTGGGCCACACTCCATGGTGCTGCAAAGAGTCGCACACGACAGAACACACACGCATAATTCTTTAATATCCACATATATCTTTGACTAGTGATTTTTTTTTTCACTAACGTGATTTTTCTTCACTACTGAGATTTTTATTTTTATTTTTTAACTGAGACTAGCTGGATTATCTCAAAAAAGAACTGGGTTACTACCATTTTGTGGTTAATCTTATATAGATAGGTGTGCTTGTGTGCTATCTGACTCTGCGACTCTATGGATTGTATAGCTTGCCAGCCTCCTCTGTCCATGGGCTTCTCCAGGCAAGAAGACTGGAGTAGATTGCCATGATCTCCTCCAGGGGATTTTCTGATCCAGGAATCAATATGTAGTATATAATAAATCATAAGGAACAGTTCCAGTTTCTTTTCAGGTTACCCTAATCTTTTACTTTCAGAAATTTGCTTAAATTGTCTTAAACTATTTTGGCTACACATGGGTTAAATGAGATATACATCAGAATGTTTGATTCATCATAATATATATGAATATTCTCATAACATTTTTGGTGATCAATAGATGTCAGTTCCTTCTCTCTTAACTATGTCATCACCATTATCTACTCCCACAACCGACTAGTTTCATTGCAAGCTCGTCATAAAATTATACTCTGAAATCTAATAAAATTCTATTTATATATCATCTTTCTCCAATTTAGGAACTATCACCTCCCACCTGTCAGAGTAGTTATTGTCGAAAAGACTAGACAGCAAACACTGATGAAGATATGAAGAAAAGGGAACTTTCTTACTCTGTTGGTGAGAATGTAAATAGAGCTACAATATTTCCCAGCAATTCTATTTCTTGGTATATATCAAGAGAAAATGAAAAACACTAATTGGAAAAGATTCACGCACCCCAGTGTTTATTGCAGCACTATTTACAATAGCCAAGAAATAGAGGCAACTTAAAGAGTCCAGCAACAGATGAATAAAAAGTATTGTAGATCTATATAGACAACAGAATATTATTCAACCATAGAATATTTCAGTCTTGCCATTTGCAACAATACGGATGGAGGGATTTATGATTATTGAAATAAGACAAAGACAAATACTTCATTTTATCACTTATAAGTGGAATCTGAAAAGTAAAAGAAATGAATATAACAAAATAGAAGCAGACTCACAGATACAGAGAACAAACTAACAGTTACCAATGGGGAAGGGATGGGGGACAAAATAATAACATTTACCTCTTAAATCCATAACCCTATGTATAAACTAAGAAACAAGGATGTATTGTATAACAGTGGGATTATAGCCAATAGTATATAAAAAACTTCAAATGGTGTATGATCCATAAAAATACTGAACCACTGTGTTGTATAATTGAAACTGATGTAATATTATAAATTAACTGTAATTTTAAAAGGTTTAATGAGACTACCATCTATTCTGAACAGCAAGAGTTCTCTGTTGACACATGGAAGGTAGGTCCAATGACACATTGTCTGTGATTTATTCAGAAATACAGTGTCTGGTAATTTTTCCAAATACTATATTTTTTTAGTTGACTCTTTTCACTGCAAAATTATTTAAATTATTTTCTCTGTTATATTTGAACAATCCTATATGTAACAATAAACTAGGAATCTGCTGAGAAAAAAGTCTGAGATAACCATGGCCCCTCTCTTTTCCTGCAACACTCCCATGGTGACCAGGCTGTACCTGACAAGATGCTTTGTATTTCATGAAATTCTCATGGTCCTCATGATGAAATTATCAACCCCTTCCACTTGGATATAGACCCTCAACTTCATGGTACAACTTGGTAGTTAGAATTTAATTTCACATATCTCCTATCTTTATTCAAAAAGATAACTGGAAGAGATAAATGTAAGGCAAGGGCACTAGCTGATTGTTTATGAGGACTTTTCCTAAGCATTAACTGCATACCATTTCTATTCACATATATTTGGCCCATATCGAGATGGAGAAGGAAATGTGGATATGTAAATATCACTCAGGAATATACCTGTAAGGGCTTCTCTGATGGCTCAATGGTAAAGAGCCTGTCTACAGCTTGGGAGACCCAGATTTGATCCCTGGGTTGGGGAGATACCCTGGAAAAGGAAATGGCCACCCACTCCAATATTCTTGCCTGGAAAATCCCATGGGCAGAAGAGCCTAGCAGGCTACAGTCCATGGGGTCGAAAAGAGTCAGACATGACTGAGCCACTTCACTTTATACCTTGTAAGGAATTCTTTGGGAAAAGGTAGATCTGATATTTGGAGAGAACTTGGCATATTGGTCACAAAATGTGCTGTCTGTTGGGTTGGACAAAAAATTCATTCGATAAGAGGTTATACAGAAAAACACAAATGAACTTTTTGGCCAACTCGATATTTCTTCTTGAAATGCCCTCTCTCATATTTTTATGACTATATTTTATTTTTTTTATTATTTAAACCTTGATATGTGTGTGATGTTGTAAGAGCCCTCTCTCACTGCAAAGCAACCTGCCTTTGTCATTTATGTCTTACCACATTTTACCGTATGTTATATGCAGAATATGAACCACAAACTGAAATCTTTCAACAGGGTATTTGATCAGCTACTCAATTTTTTGTCCCTTCTTTTAAGAAGGATGACAGCATTCTAAGAGGAGAGAACTGTCTGTCTTGTTCAGAAATTAATTCCAGATCTTCAAACTGTGGTTGTCATGGAATAGCACCAAATAAATAAGAGTAGGTTAGATAACATACATAAAATCAATTTTTCTAAATATTTTGAAACAACTTGAAAAGACTCCATGTAAACTAACACCTGCAGACAGTGACTGAAGCCATGAAATCAGATGATTGCTTCTTGGCAGGAAAGTGATGACAAACCTGGATAGTGTGTTGAAAAGCAAAGACATTACTCTGCCAACATAGGTCTGTATAGTCCAGGTATGGTCTTCCCAGTGGTCACATACAGTTGTGTGAGCTGAGCCATAAAGAAGGCAGAACACCAAAGAATTGATGTCTTTGCACTGTGGTGCTCAAGATGCCTTAAAGTCCCTTGGACAGCAAAGAGATCAATCAGTCAATCTTAAGGGAGATCAACACTAAATATTCACTGGAAGGATTGATGCTGAAGCTGAAGTTCCAGTGTTTTGGTCATCTGATGCTCACAGTTAACTCATTGGGAAAGTCCCTGATACTGGGAAAGACCAAGGGCAGAAGGAGAAGAGGGGTCAGAGGATGAGATGGCTGGATGGCATCACTGATGCAATGAACATGACCTTGGGTAAACTCTGGGAGATGGCGAGGGGCTGGGAGACCTGGCATATTGCAGTTCATGGGGTCACAGAGTCAAACACAAATGGGCAACTTAACAACAACAACAGCAACAAACTAACACCTACATGTTTTATCCACCTAACCACTTCAAGTATTTTTGGAATGTATTGCACTAGAAATTATAAATAATTACACTTCCATTAGAGCTTCCCTAGTGGCTCAAACTGTAATAAATCTGCAATGCAGCAGACCTGGGTTTGATCCCTGGATTGAGAAGATTATATGGGAAGAAATTCAATGGTTTTGCATGTTCCCGCATGTGAAATAAGACTGTAAGTAGAAATGTAGATGAAAGAAATCATAAAAAGTTATATAATTGCTATAAAGGAAAATTGTCAGAATATTAATTCATACACATTAGAAAATGATACTTAGAGGATAGTTAGTGCATTTTTCCATCAAACTGAAAAATTGATCTATTTTAGCATAAAGAAAACATAGGCTTAAATATAGTTTTAGCCAATAGATCATTTTTCACAATATTAAGCCTGAAAACACTTTCACAAATTCTTAATGCTGAAGTACTTTTAAACAACTGTGATGCAATTAATTTCTACTGTGCACATAGACAACCAGCAACCATAGAAGCAACATTCAGGTAGTTATAAACCAAATACAGAAAGTGTGAACAAAGTAAGTTAGAATTGAAAGAAACTAGGGTAAAGGAAAGTCATTTGGTTTGCGTGTAAATATGTAAAGACTGCCAATACAGGAGACATGAGACCTTTCATTCTGTCCCTGGCTGGGGAAGATGATCTGAAAAGGGAATGGCAGCCCACTCCAGTATTCTTGCCTGGAGAATCCCATGGACAGAGGAGCCTGGCAGGTTATAGTTTCTGGGGTCACAAAAAGTTGGACACAACTGAAGTGACTTGGTATGCATCCGATGGTCCATATAGTCTACTTGCACTTTTGAATTTTCATCTGATGTAATTATTGCCAAACTATTTTGTTTTTATTTTCCTTAATTAGGTTTTACTTTCAGAAAATGATCAAGAACATATTTTCAGATATTTTAGAATGAATGCTACAGGTTTTAGAATTTTACTACTTAAAAGAATGTGAATTCACTGTTTCAGTGGTCTATACCTTTTCCCACTACATAAATTTTTGAATATATATAATAATAATAACTCTGAGCAAATTAAGGATTCTTTGTGCCTTTTTGAAGTGGGTGGTTTCTCATGACAAAGCCTAGTGGGAAATGGTTCAAATTGTGGAAAGCTGCTTCTCTGGTATGTTTTGTTACAGGGCACATTGGATCATTTGCCTGGCTCTATCTTTTTGGTCACTTCCTCTAAACAAATTGGATTTTCTAGAAGAGCTTGGCCTGTATGCAGCTGATAAGTAGAGCAGCAGGCTATGTTTGCATTTGGTATTCCTCCTACAACTTTGACTTCATTCTTTTCATCCAATTTTCTGGTTGTTATGGTTTGCACTGATGATTTTCCTCTTCTGCCTCCTCTTTCCCTTTCACTCAAATACAATTTCTTGTCCCTTTCAGTGCTTGTAATAATAAGGTGCTTTGTCAAGCAATGCTAATATGCTGTCTCTAGTCATACTCCTTGAAGTGACTCATCCCACAGAAAGGCATTTTGCCTTGCTTGCCTCCCAAAATATAGATAAACAACTACAAATCTTTGGGAACCCAGATTAGAGTTTAGCATAACATGCAGTGCAAAATAAAGCCACATTAATTGCATTAAGGTTTTTTAAATTTCTGTCTTAGTGACCTAAAGTTGTATTTGAGGTTAGGAAATTCCTAAGAGATTTACAGATCCTGGACTGTATTAATTAGGCTGGAAGCATAGGAGGCACAGTGTGATTGAAAGGCACAACAACAACAGACCCTCTGAATAAGAGTGCACAAAAATGAATACGGCATATCTTATCTATTGCTTGTTAGAGACTTAAGGATTTTCTCCATGTTAATAAAGTCACTGGAATGAAGAAGATATGATTTTTGGAACTGGCAATTCTGGTTATCAAACATTTTATTTGAATTGATGAACACAGAAACATAATTTCCACCCATGAATTGAAAATACTAACTATAAACATTGTATTACTCACAATAATGTGGGACCCATGAGGTAAATAAAGGTTATATATAAACCTGTTATAATCTTTATAATCCACTCCATAAGTCAAATAAGTATGCATTAAATATATTATAAAATCTAATTCTAAAATGTAATCAGAACAGTAAGTCTAAGGAGTGTCTTGTATGTGTGTGTGTGTGTGTGTGTGTGTGTGTGTGATGTGAATCAATCTACCACAAAAGATGGGAAGTAACTTACTTCTTAAAATACTCGTCTTCAATCCAGAGTAGAATCAGCTTGAAAACCACAATAATGTGCATTTTAAACTATAAAAATATACACAGCAATATATCAGGAGATAAAAAGTTATACTTGTTTTATATATTTTGTTTCAGATTATGTAAAGACAACAGCATATAATAGGAAAGATAGTTTAAATAGCTTAATCAACATAACCAAAATATCTTACTTTTAAATTAGACAATTTTCCAAAGGCTGTAATGACTATAGAATACTGTTATGTCAACTCTACTTTTCTGTTTTACTACCTGATAAATTATATCATTAAAAAAAATGACCTAGAAAATAATGTTCTTTTTTGTGTGTGCTAATTTCTCCCATTGTATAGAGATGCCAAAAATAAAAATTTAGTTTATCTTAGTGCTTTAAAAGCAAATACAAATTTAATTCAATTTCTTCATCATGGAGAAAATCTTTAATTGGATTTTTAACCTATTTTCATTACGCACTCACTGTAATTCTTTCACCAGTATTTGAGAGAGAAATCTAGAAAACATTATGCTGATGCTTGCCCAAATGCTTTTCAGGCTTTGAGAACTGCATTTTATCATTCTGAGTATTGAAATAGCTGCTGGAACATTCCAAAAATAATATTATAAATAAAAGGACTACACAAAACAAAGAAAACCATGACTTTAAAAAATAAGACAGAAAATTATATGTTTTCATTTACAAAATGCTGATTTGATATATTTATATATTGCAATATGATTACCACCATGTGCTGTGCTTAGCTGCTCAGTCATTTCCAACTCTTTGTGACCCTAGGGACTGTAGCCCGCCAGGCTTCTCTGTCCATGGGATTCTCCAAGCAAGAATCCTGGAGTGGGTTGTCCTCCTCCAGGAGATGTTCCCAACCCAGGCATTAAACCCAGGTCACCCTCATTGCAGGTGAATTCTTTACCACCTAAGCCACCAGGTAGGCCTGAGAATACTGAAGTGGGTAGCCTCTCCCTTCTCCAGGGGATCTTCCCAAGCCCGGAACTGAACAAGAGTCTCCTGCATTGCAACTGGATTCTTCACCAGCTGAGCTACCAGGGAAGCCTGATTACCACCATACGGTTAGCTAATATCTCTGTCATCTCACATAACTATTTCCTTTCTGTGATGTGAACAATATAGGTCTAGTCTCTTAGCAACTTTGAAGTTTATAATACTGCATTGTTGTATATAATCACTACATTTATTTATCTACTAGTTGCAATTCTGTGCTCTTAAACAACATATAGCCAGGTCTCTCACCCAACAAGTCCTGGTAACCACCATTTCTATTCTGACATTTACAGAAAACATATTTTTTGAAAAAAATTATGTTCAAATTAGAATAAAGACAATAAATCTATAGAAGCACCGAAGAGTAGAACACTGTTCTAATTTGAAATAAGTGATATTATATCTGATGCCTGCAAGGTAAAGGAAAGGTGAATGATTATTCAAAATATAGAGAAAGGATATACAAAGTTCTTGTAGCAATAAAGGCCCAAGAGACAAGAAACTGAGGTAGCTAGAGATTAATGAATTAAGCAGAGAGTACAATGAAATTAAGTCAAGATGAAGCAAGAGCTTATGTCTCGAGGCATGTTGAAATGCATTCTAAATTCAATAGGGATAGAGGGAGTGAAATTAAGCTAGAGAACAACAAGAATAAATTTGCTTTTATAAAATATCAGTGCCTCTCTCATTTGGAGAAGAGAGCAGAACTGACAAGTTTAATGACAATAAGGGGATCATTTATGAATTTATTCATCTGGTCCAGAAAATGTCTGTCAAAAAGGGCCAATTATATAAATATTTTTATGTTACATAAATTATATAACTCACATATTACACATAAATCACATCTTTTAAAACAATGTGTGCTATTATTTTCAATTTAATGCATAAATGCACTTTGTGTAAATAGATTATGGCCATCTTTAACAGAAACATACTTTGATAACTGAACTATATTTTATACAAATATAAATAGTATTTAAATGAAAAATAAATTCTAAAAATGTACTTACCATTTTCTTTTAATGTACCCATTAGTCATATACTTGATATCACATTTCTCCTATGTAAAATATACATTTGATATAGCATAATGTAGCATATACAGGAAAACAATCCTCAATATGAAAGTATTCTAATTCCCAAACCTAAGAGAACATTCTACTTGCCACATCTTGAGGAGAGTCTTACCTTCACTATGATCTGTTAAGGTGAAGGTGAAGTCGCTCAGTCGTGTCCGACTCTTTGCGACCCCGTGGACTGTAACCTACTAGGCTTCTCAGTCCATGGGATTCTCCAGGCAAGAATACTGGAGTGGATTGCCATTTCCTTCTCCAGAGGATCTTCCCAAGCCAGGGATCAAACCCGGGTCTCCCATGATCTGTTAATGTATTTTTAAATGTCAAGAACAGAAGCACTTACTATGCACTTAAAACATGTCATTGTAACATTCAAAAAACAATGAATTAATTTTATTTACACAGCATATTCTGTGAAATAAAAGCAAATCTTTCTACATAGTTAAATCAGACAGTATTGACTTTAGATATAAACTCCAAACAAGTAGTTGATAAATTTGAAAAAGTCGCTGTGTGCCTATGAGAGATTTTGGTTGGGGATAAGATAAACAATAAGTCTTGAAATGGAAATGACTAAAATATATTTAAGGCATTATCAAACAACTTTCATTCTTTTTTCATTTTGTTAAATGGAGGCCAAAAACTTGCTTTGAAAAACTGGCTAAGGCTTTACAATATTATAGTTATAAAGATATAATGGGATTATGCAAAGTTAAGCAAATGATAGCTATAATTAATATAGTAAAGTCCAGATTTTAATTTCTTATTTTGATTTATTCTTTTCAATACACTGTTAGAGACATGTATAAAATGTATAAAGACTTTGAATATTTTTCCTGAAAATATCTCTAATATTTGACTTATCTATTCAATGTTTAATAAAGCAAATGTAACAATTGGCTTTATTTTGCATCATTATTTTTCTATTCATTATAACATGCTAACTATTTATGTTCTGTGGAATTGGAGGATTCTACTTTTCAACTATATAGCTCAATATTTTAAGTTTGAAAAGTTTTGTTTTTATCTTTTGTTTTCTCCAACTGTTTCTGTGTTCAGATGTTTTCATGAAAGGAGACGTTAAATTCTCCTCCCTTTCACATAAAGTTTGAATTCTTCATTGATGCATAAGCTAAAAGAAAATTATATTAGTGAATTTAAGGATTTCACATAACTTTCCCCTTCCCTCTCTCCTTCAATGCTGGCTCAGTGTAAAAGCTCTCATTTAATCCTGTCATGAAATTTCAGTGAGGGATAATGTGTGGTGATATGGAGTTTTCTTTGTTCTTCATTAATTTATCACAACTATTAGCACCTGGAATTAAGGAGATCTTTCAGTATAGTGATACAAAATGTTATGCTAACAGAAGTGTTCAGTAATACCAAGGAGAAATATTTTCTTTTCTAAGTAGCCTGCACTCTAAGAATCTACTGCTGAGCATATACTCATCTGGATGTCATCCAGTTAGCAGTAGGAAATTTCAAACAACAAGCATACCTTTTTGAGTAATACAAAACCAAATTTTACAACATATAATTCTACTTGAAAAATTATATGTTTAAAATTCCATGTGCCTTCATTGAACTATTGAATGTGATAATATTTAATCTTTCTTCCTAGTCTAAGAAATACTTATATTCATTTATATTTAGTATTAATTTGTACTTTAAGCTCATCCCTTCTAAAAATGGTGTATAAAATAGTCTACAACACTCCTAATTGGCATTTGATATAGCAAAGCATGTCCAAAAATACATTTGAAAGTTGTATTAACTGTACAATGTGCAACATGCATAATATCATATTGCATGTGCAACATGTATAATATCATATTGCATATGGAACATGTATAATATCATATTGCATGTGGAACATGTATAATATCATACATGAAACGAATCACCAGTCTAGGTTTGATGCATGACACTTGATGCTTGGGGCTGGTGCACTGGGATGACCCAGAGGGATGGTATGGGGAGGGAGGTGGGAGGGGGGTTCAGGATTGGGAAATCATGTACACCCGTGGCAGATTCATGTTGATGTATGGCAAAACCAACGCAGTATTGTAAAGTAATTAGCCTCCAATTAAAATAAATAAATTTATATTAAAAAATAAACATAAAAATACCAGAATTTTATAACTTGCAAAATATCAATCCTATATATTCACTTTAATTTTGTTCTCAGAAGGATATGGTTGAACATCATTCCCAATTTCTTAAACAAACAAAAAACTCCATTGCCAGGAATTAGTGACAATAGTTCAGTTTAGTCGCTCAGTCGTGTCCGACTCTTTGCGACCCCATGAATCGCAGTACACCAGGCCTCCCTGTCCATCACCAACTCCCAGAGTTCACTCAGACTTAACGTCCATTGAGTCCGTGATGCCATCCAGCCATCTCAGCCTCGGTCGTCCCCTTCTCCTCTTGCCCCCAATCCCTCCCAGCATCAGAGTCTTTTCCAATGAGTCAATTCTTGCATGAGGTGGCCAAAGTACTGGAGCTTCAGTTTTAGCATCATTCCTTCCAAAGAAACCCCAGGGCTGATCTCCTTCAGAATGCACTGGTTGGATCTCCTTGCAGTCCAAGGGACTCTCAAGAGTCTTCTCCAACACCACACTTCAAAAGCATCAATTCTTCGGAGCTGAGCCTTCTTCACAGTCCAACTCTCACATCCATACATGACCACAGGAAAAACCATAGCCTTGACTAGACGGACCTTACTCGGCAAAGTAATGTCTCTGCTTTTGAATATGCTATCTAGGTTGGTCATTACTTTCCTTCCAAGGAGTAAGTGTCTTTTAATTTCATGGCTGCAATCATCATCTGTAGTGCTTTTGGAGCTGAAAAAAATAGTCTGACACTGTTTCCACTGTTTCCCCATCTATTTCCCATGAAGTGATGGGACCGGAAGTCTTTCTGGGGAAGACTTTTATAGTGGCACATTTATGGCTTTCTCCTAATATAATAATATTGCACATCATAGAAAAAAGTATATATATATTTAGAATGATAAAATGTATGTCATGAGCCCCTCTCTATTTTTATAACAGCCACTTTTCAAACAGCTATTATTGGTGCCATCAAGCTCATACTTCATTTTGACAGGTTAACATAACTATCAATATAGAAATGAATAGGTCATGAAAACATTAAGAAACATTCCAGAGAACTATACATTTACCTTTTACCTAAAAACAGAAGAAACTTATAAGAAATTGCCCGTTACTATATAGATCAGAAAAGGACCACATTCCTAAACAAAACCATAAAAACTTCAAAAAAATTACATTAGCCAAGGATGTTGATATTAACATCATTAATAATAATGTATTATTTAATTGTGTTATTTAATTCAAAGTTAATTAACAAATATAAGTTAAAACAATTTACATTTGGAATTAAAATATACCTTTGAAAATATGTTTTTTCAGTCTAAGGAATTTAAATTATATTATGACACTGTGGTTGCCATATGCATGGATACATGCCCCTGGAACCTCAGTGAACTTATAAGGGTGATCCAGAGTATTTAAAATTTTCAAAGGAACATAGAAACATCCATCAAAATCATATAAATGATGATATTAAGTGGTTTCTTATTAAACTTTTGACTAAATTTAGTAAAATCTATGCTTAAGTTCTGTTTTTCAACTGAGTATTTCTCCTTACTAGGGGGGGGGGCCAGAAAATCTTACTGATATCCTAAGGTGGCATGAACTTAAACTATTTATAAAACTTAGGTCTAGAGATAATTTTCAAAATTTGTTACAGCATAAAGCTATGAGTAATATGACCTCATTTCCAATAATTCAACTAACCTAAAAGAAGTGCATATTTATTTATAATTGTTATATATTCTTTTTGGATTGAACTTTTGATCATTATGTGTAGAATTCTTATTCCTCTCAAAATCTTAAGAAACCTAAGTCATAAAAACAATCCTGTCTTTAAAGTTAATGTGACAATGTTTCTCATCAAAATTTGATTATTTTTAGGTTATATTTATCATATTTGCAATATCATTGAGCTGTATTTTTTCATGGAACTTAAGGATGGAAGGAGCCTTAATGGTTTTTTTAGTGTAACTGTAATTCTGCTTTATTCTTTTTTGCCATTGTTGATGTTACTGTTTCTGTTTTTCCCCTTGATGGAGATAGGTTAGTAATTTAGTTATAGTATATTGTGCATGTAGTATATTGTTTATATCATATACAGTCAGTAAATGTATACATGTAAGTACACTATGATAATAGGGTTTAATAGTTATTGTATCTTGTCATTTATGGCAAATCAGGTTCCAAGGTGACTGGATTTGCTGCTGCTCCCTTAGCCAGGAACACTCTCACTGGTTATAGCATTTCTCTTGTGACAAAATGAGAGCAAGCCATTTTATGATTTAAAAACATTAAATTCCATTCAGTGAACATTTTTTGCATAGTGGCAAATTTGAGTGTGGCATTTCTTCTATATAAGCCAAGGGTTAGATATTTGTAAACTGCCCTGATGGGAGAATTTGTATAGAGAAATTTAAGTAGATAGAGTGTAGAGAGGGCTTCCCTCATAGCTCAACTGGTAGAGAATCTGCCTGCAATGCAAGAGACCCAGGTTCAATCTTCGGATCGGGAAGATACCCTGGAAAACGGATAGGCTACCCATACAGTATTCTTGAGCTTTCCTGGTGGTTCAGATGGTAAAGAATCCACCTAAAATTAGGGAGACCTGGGTTTGATCCCTGGGTTGGGAAGATCCCCTCAAGGAGGACATAGCAACCCACTCCAGTATTCCTGCCTGGCAAATCCCCATGGCCAGAGGAGCCTTGTGGGCTACAATCTGTGGGGTCACTAAATGTCAGACACGAATGAGCAACTAAGCACAAGCACTTCACAAGCATTGTAAACATTCAATCATCCCATTACTCAGTAATTTAACAATGTATTTATCAAATACTTAACCTCAGCAAAGCTCTGTGGCTAGAGAGAAAGCTTTATACAAGCAGATACAGCAACAGCTTTTATAAGATTAATATAATAGCCTATATTCTGGTCCCACATGTGGAAGTTTGATGTTTATCCTATCCTTCTTTTTAAAGCATTGTTGGTTTACAGTGACAGGACATTTTTTTCTCATTCCATTCTGAGGGTTGTCATTTCATTTTGTTCATCATATTGATCTCTATGCAGAAGTTTTTAAGTTTAATTGGGTCTCATTTATTTTCATGTTTATTTTCATTTTTATTTTAATTACTTATTACTTAAATACATAGAGGATCCTTTAATATCTCATTAAGTTACACCCACATACACACTCACTACTGAGTTTATGTGTGTCTCTATGTGTATGTATATTAATATTGTATCTCCCAGTAGGAATAATACAGCCTGAGGAACAGGCTGCCTTGGTTTGTTTCCAAGTTTCACCAGGTTCACTAGTCCTGCAATCTTGACCAAGATGATTAAATTTCTCAGACTCCATTTCCTCATCTGTGAAAAGAGGGTTATCATTGTACCTGCACTACAGAAGTAGTGTGTGAATATAAGTGTATGTATTTGACATGTTTATAACAATATTTGACATTGAGAAAGAACCCAATATATATTTGCTATGATAGCTATTTTATTACTTCTATCATTTGACCCATTCCTTAGTCTTCATTATCAGAAACATCTACACAGACAGTTACTTCATATACAATTTTAATAGCTTCATAGTGTTTCATAGGAGATTCCCATATGGTTCGGTGGTAAAGAATCCACCTGCCAAGCAGGAGATGCAGGTTTGATCCCTGGATTAAGAAGATACCCTGGGAAAAGGAATGGCAACCCACTCCAGTTTTCTTGCCTGGAAAATCCCATGGACAGAGGAGTCTGGTGGATCACAGTCCGTGGGGTTTCAAAAGAGTTGGACTTGAATTTTATGACTTAAAAAAATATATATATATTTCATAGAATGGATGTCCCATAATTTATTTGATTATTCACTTTTAAGATTTGTGACATTTTCATATAAAAAACAACACAATGATTACATCTCTGTACATTTTTCCACAAATGTGCAAGCATGATTGTAACTAGTGCATTGCATAGTTCAGAAATTTTTATAGACAAGGATGCAACTAATTTCCTCCCAAAACATTCACAATTTATTGTAGCAGAAATAGCTTTTTTTCCTGCATCATATTTTTTGTTTGCATTATTGGAATTCAGGGAATATACTATTCTTCGTAGCTTTGTATTTCTTTTTCAGTGAAGAATGATTAACAAAACTTAATTTTAAAGTATGTTTTAGTGAATTTCCATATTGACATATTCCTCTACTTTTTAAATTTTTTTTTTTTTTTGGAATGCAGCATCTTTATAACGTTGTGTTAGTTTCTGCTGAACAGCAAAGTAAATCAGTTATATATGTGTGTGTATGTGTGTGTGTATATATATATATATATAATGTATATATATGTGTGTGTGTCTTAGTTGCTTAGTCATGTCCAACTTTTTCAAGCCCATAGACAGTAACATCTGTCCATGGAGTTCTCCAGACAAGGATTTGGAGTAGGTAACTATTCCCTCTCCAGGTGATTCTCCCCCACCCAGGGATTCAACGTGGGTCTCCCGCATTGCAGGCAGATTCTTTACTCTTTGAGTCACCAGGGAAGCCATATATATATGTCAATCCCAATATCCCAATTTATCCCACCCTTCTGCAGCCCCCCTTGCTTTCCATAAATTTGTTTTCTACATCTGTGTCTCTATTTCTGCTCAACAATGTGCTCATCTGTATCATTTTTCCAGATTTACAATGTTTTTTCTCCTTCAGACTTACTTCACTCTGTATGACAGTCTAATGGTTAGACAGCCTAAACATGTCTCTGCAGATGGCACTATTTTTTTTTTCCTCTATGACAAATTGTTTTTTACTCACTAATTCATGTCCGACTCTTTGAGACCTCATAGACTGTAGTCCACCAGGCTCCTCTGTCCATGGTATTCTCCAGGCAAGGGTACTGAAGTGGGTTGCCATTTCCTTCTCTGTTATGACTAATATTCCATTGTATCAAGGTGCCACCTCTTCTTTATCCATCCATCTTTGGATGGATATTTAAGATGTTTTCATGTCTTGATTATTGTAAGTGTTGCTGCAATGAACATTGGGATGCATATATCTTTTCCAATTATGATAAAGTCAAACACTACAAAATCCTTAGAGCAAAATATGACCAGAACATACTTTGGTCAAAAGAAATCTTGCTGCGATTTATGTCAATCTCCTAAAGTAATTAAAATAAAAATGAAAATAAACATGAAAATAAATGAGACCCAATTAAACTTAAAAACTTCTGCATAGAGATCAATATGATGAACAAAATGAAATGACAACCCTCAGAATGGAAGAAAATATTGGCAAATTAAGCAACAGAAAGGAATTTATCTCCAAAATATATAAACAATTCATGCAGCTAAATATCAACAACTACAAAATAACCTAATCAAAGAAGATTTAAAAATATTTTTTTCCAAAGAAGGCATGTAGATGGTTAAATTCAGTTCAATTCAGTCACTCAGTTGTGTCTGACTCTGCAACGCTATGGACGCAGAACGCCAAACCTCCCTGTCCATCACCAACTCCGGAGTTTACTCAGACTCATATCCCATTAGGTCGGTGATGCCATCCAACCATCTCATCCTCTGCTGTCCCCTTCTCCTCAAAATTTCAATCTTCCCCAGCATCAAGGTCTTTTCAAATGAGTCAGTTCTTTGCATCAGCTGGCCAAAGTATTGGAATTTCAGCTTCAGAATCAATCAGCTTTTCCAATGAATATTCAGGACTGATATCGTTTAGGATAGACTGGTTGGATCTTCTTGCAGCCCAAGGGACTCTCAAGAGTCTTCTCCAACACCTTATTTCAAAAGCATCAGTTCTTTTGATGTTCAGCTTTCTTTTTATAATCCAACTGTCACATCCATACATGACTACTGAAAAAAATGTGTTTTGACTAGCCTAACCTTTGTTGGCAAAGTAATATCTTTGCTTTTTAACATGCTGTCTACGTTGGTCACAACTTTTTTTCCAAGGAGCAAGCATATTTTAATTTCATGGCTGCAATCACCATCTGCAGTGATTTTGGAGCCCTCCAAAATAAAATCTGATACTGTTTCCACTGTTTCCCCATCTGTTTCCCATGAAATGAGGGGACCAGATGCCATGATTTAGTTTTCTGAATGTTGAGCTTTAAGCCAACGTTTTTACTCTCCTTTTTCATTTTCATCAAGAGGCTGTTTAGTTCTTCTTCACTTTATGCCGTAAGTGTGGTGTCATCTACATATCTAAGGTTATGGATATTTTGCTTGGCGATCTTGATTCCAGCTTGTGCTTCATCCAGTCCAAAATTTTTCATTATATACTTTGCATAGAAGTTAAATAAGCAGGGTGACAGTACACGTCTTTGACATACTCCTTTCCTTATTTGGAGCCAGTCTGTTGTTCTATGTCCAGTTCTAACTGTTGCTTCTTGATCTGCATACACATTTCTCAGAAGGCAGGTCAGGTGGTCTGGTATTCCCATCTCTTGAAGAATTTTCCACAGTTTATTGTGATCCACACAGTCAAAGGCTTTGGCATAGTCAATAAAGTATGTAAATGTTTTTCTGAAACTCTCTTGCTTTTTTTGATGATCCAGTGGATGTTGGCAATTTGATCTCTGGTTCCTCTGCCTTTTCTAAATCCAGCTTGAACATCTGGAAGTTATTGTTTCACGAACTGTTGAAACCTATTTTGGAGAATTTTGAGCATTACTTTACTAGCGTGTGAGATGAGTGCAATTGTGCAGTAGTTTGAATATATTTTGGCATTGCCTTTCTTTGTGATTGGAATGAAAACTGACCTTTTCCAGTTCTGTGGCCACTGCTGAGTTTTCCAAATTTGCTGGCAAATTGAGTGCAGCACTTTCACAGCATCATCTTTCAGGATTTGAAATAGCTCAACTGGAATTCCATCACCTCCATAAGCTTTGTTCATAGTGATGCTTTCTAAGGCCCACTTGACTTCACATTCCAGGGTGTCTGGCTCTAGATGAGTGATCACACCATCATGATTATCTTGGTCATGATGATCTTTTTTGTATAGTTCTTCTGTGTATTCTTGCCACCTCTTCTTAATATCTTCTGCTTCTGTTAGATCCATACCATTTCTTTTAGCCATAGAGGATTAAAAGAGAGAACCAACACAATATTGTAAAGTAATTAACCTCCAATTAAAATAAATAAATTTATATTAAAAATAACAACATTACAGCATTAAAAAAAGACATGAAAAGATGCTCAGCATCACTAATTATTAAAGAAATGCAAATCAAAATATAATGCAGTATCCTTTCACACCACTCAGAAGGGCCAACAACAAAAAATCTACAAACAATACATACTGGAGATTTAAAGAAAAGGGAATCCTCCTATACCTTTTTTGTAAGTTGGTACAGCCACTGTGGAGAGCAGTATGAATTTACTCAAAAAACTGAAAATAGAACTACCATGTGACATAGCATTCCCACTTCTAGATATTTACCCAGAGAAATCATCCACTCTTTAAGTGCTCTTCATTTTTCCTGCTTACCTGGGCCAAAGCCCACATGTGTACATATATGACTGTGTGTTCAGTTGTGTCTGACTCTATAAGACCTCATGAACTGTAGCCCACCAGCCTCCTCTGTCCATGGGGATTCTCCAGGCAAGAATACATGCATGGAGAATACAATACAAGAATACAGGGATGGAGTGGTTTGTCATGCCTTCCTCCAGGGAATCTTCTGACCCAGGGATTGAATCCATATCTCCTGCATTGGCAGGCAGATTCTTTATCACTGTGCCACCTAATTAATACAAACACAAATTTTAAATTTTCAAGAGCTCATACTAGTTTCATTTTATATCTTTAAAAAAGGCAATTATAATTTAGTGTTGGATAAAATTTATTTGTAAATTTCATTTGTAAATTTGCATGCAAAAATATAATTTATAAACTGTAAATTAAGAATAGAAAATATTTGTAATGCTTCAGCAAGTTTAGTGTTATGAGAATGATGGAAGGGTTTTGGGGAAAATTGCTTTGAGAGAGCTTCTTAAATCACAGAAAACAATAAATTCTTACTTAAACTTCTTGCCCATGGGGTCTTGAGAAAATTATTTGAATGATATGTGCAAGGGCTTATATTATGAAGGTCAGTTTAATTAAGTACTGATGTTATCCAGATTGAATATGGACATGTAAATGCATATAATATTTAGGCATATTTGAAGCAGTTCATTATATTTAAATCATTTTGTCCCTTAGCATAGAAAATTTATAGTAAATTGTCATTTCTGTTTCAGTTCTTATTTTTCCCCATACAAATTTTTGTAATGAAAATACATACCAAGGTTTCTATCTTCATCATATTTTCTCATCCTCCTTGTAGTTAGCCAAAGTAATGTTTCTTATTCTGGCTAGTGAGGTCTGAATGATGATTTAAGTCACTTGCAGAAAGACATGAAGAAAGGTACCCTCAGTTCTTGTTCTGTCTTTCCCTGTTGCACCAACTGAGGTAACCAACATGGTCCTGAAGTTACCATATAAGGTGCTGGAATTGCTGTCAACTTGGATCCCTGGGTCTAAAAACAGAACCCCTTGCTGAGATCTCTGTAGATTGCTTGTTATTGATGTATGACCTATTCAACCCTAAGGCATGGTTCATACTTTTAAAACATGAAATCAACTTTTTAGAGACAGAATAAATTGTAAAGGTCCTCCTTCACTGGGAAAGAGGTTAATTCCATTGTTAAATTACTAAGCAGTGTACAATGAGAGATCCTTGATTATAGGGAGTGCTATGTAGGCAGTTATGAGCAATTCAATAGGTATAATTATTCTGTTGAAGTTTCTTCTTAAAAAATATCAACATGTTATATTTATCTAATTATCTAACAAAACTCAAAAGTACCAAGTTTGACTATACTCAGCAAACTTTATGGCTTTAAATTATATCTACTAAAAATCTGCTGATTACTGTATGCAGAATTTTCACTTATAAAATCTGGAAATTGCAGTTTTATTCAAATAAGAGCTTGGACAATCTTCAGAGTAATAGATTTGCTTAAAAGCTGACTATATATCATCTTGCTGCTGCTGCTGCTGCTGCTGCTGCTGCAGCTAAGTGGTTTCAGTCGTGTCCTACTCTGTGCGACCCCATAGACGGCAACCCACCAGGCTCCCCTGTCCCTGGGATTCTCCAGGCAAGAACACTGGAGTGGGTTGCCATGTCCTTCTCCAGTGCATGAAAGTGAAGTCACTCAGTCGTGTCTGACTCTTTGCAACCCCATAGACTGCAGCCTACTGGGCTCCTCCATCCATGGGATTTTCCAGGCAAGAGTACTGAAGTGGGTTGCCATTGCCTTCTCTGATATATTTTTGCTTAAAAGCTGACTATATATCATCTTGCTGCTGCTGCTGCTGCTGCTGCTGCTGCAGCTAAGTGGTTTCAGTCGTGTCCTACTCTGTGCGACCCCATAGACGGCAACCCACCAGGCTCCCCTGTCCCTGGGATTCTCCAGGCAAGAACACTGGAGTGGGTTGCCATGTCCTTCTCCAGTGCATGAAAGTGAAGTCACTCAGTCGTGTCTGACTCTTTGCAACCCCATAGACTGCAGCCTACTGGGCTCCTCCATCCATGGGATTTTCCAGGCAAGAGTACTGAAGTGGGTTGCCATTGCCTTCTCTGATATATCACTCTGCAGTACAATAAAATCTTAATCAGAACCTTGGGATAGAGTATTCTAGTTGAATTAAATATATATTAGCTACACTCTTTCCTCAAAAAAGCATAGTGTACAAAATGACATTTGATCTCTCTTTGAATTTTTTCAACCATGTGTAAAGAAAAATTAAAGACTATTTTTCATTTAACACTGTCTACTTTTTCAAATCATCCACAGTTATTCAGTCAAAGGTATAAGGATAGAGTCAAGGAAAGGAAGGGTAAAACAATTATTAAAAAAATGAGGTTATGATCTTTGGGGACAGGGGTTGATGGAATTCAGATGCATGCTATGCATGTTTAAACATGATCAACACAACAGTAACAAATTGAAAATACTGAAATTGTATGTTGGGCTTCTACAGGGAGATGATTCTGTGAAATATAATGTTAAAACTAGGATGTGAGCCTAAGAGACAAAACTTGTAGAAAAAAAAAAGGTGTCTTAAAAACTGTCATAGAATATAAATTTTCATTTGGAATAAATTCCCCCCAAACTGATCTTGTAGTAATGTCCCTTGGTCTTCAGTAGTCCTGGACTTTGAATAGGATGCACTCCTGCACTGTCAACTATTGTACTTTGAATATATTTTATAATGACTTTTTATTCTATTATTACATTCATATCCAAAGATATATCACCTTATTAGAACAATTTCCTGCTTATTGTTTATGTAGTGCTTAGTCTCTCGACTGAGAGAATTTCACAAATGCATGGACTGTAGCCCATCAGGCTCCCCTGTTTATGGGGATTCTCCAGGCAAGAATACATGCTCTCCTCTAGGGGATCCTACCAACCCAAGAATAGAACCCAGCTCTCCTGCATTGCAGGTGGATTCTTTACCATCTGATCTACCATGGAAGCTTCATATCTATTATATTTGCTAAAAGTATTTTGTTGGCTACCTTGATGATTTACTCTTATATAATGCTTTCTAGGTGGCTCAGTGGTAAAGAATCCACCTGCCAATGCAGGAAACACAATTTTGATCCCTGGGATGGGAAGATCCCCTAGAAGTGGAAATGGCAGCCCACTCCAGAATTCTTGCCTGGAAAGTCCCATGGAGAGAGTAGCCTGGCAGGATGTACATGTACATAGTCCATAGGGTTGCAAAGAATGAGGCACAACTGATCACATAACAGGGGGAAAAAAAAGATATAATATTTATAGTGAGATTTTTAATCCAGTTTCTTTAAAAGGTTGAATTGAGTAAATAATCACAAGTTTCATTAATATCCTATAATTTTGAACTTTTAAATTGCTATCAGAGGTCTAGATTTTATCATTGTAAGCTTGTATAAGAGCATGTTCTTCTTAAGCTGAAGAACATACCTAATTTTTTATATTTATAAAATTAAGAAATTTTAGATTCCATTATATATCACATAGGATTTCTAGAACTTTTTAAAATGCCTATAAATTTTATTTTATTGATGGAAAAAAAGAGAAAGCAAGATACTACTTTCTTGAAAAAAAAAACTGATTTTTATAGGAAAAAAAACTTACATACATATGTGAGAAATATGTATTGGGCCTTTAGCAAAATATATAACAGATTTTTTTAATTTGTGTTTTAATTTCTACTTATTTGTTATAGAATTTATTTATGAAGCATTCAGTTCAGTTCAGTTCAGTCGCGCAGTCGTGTCCGACTCTTTGCGACCCCATGAATCGCAGTACACCAGGCCTCCCTGTCCATCACCAACTCCCGGAGTTCACTCAGACTCACGGCCATTGAGTCCATGATGCCATCCAGCCATCTCATCCTCGGTCATCCCTTTCTCCTCCTGCCCCCAATCCCTCCCAGCATCAGGGTCTTTTCCAATCAGTCAACTCTTCGCATAAGGTGGCCAAAGTACTGGAGCTTCAGTTTTAGCATCATTCCTTCCAAAGAAATCCCAGGGTTGATCTCCCTCAGAATGGACTGATTGGATCTCCTTGCAGTCCAAGGGACTCTCAAGAGTCTTCTCCAACACCACAGTTCAAAAGCATCAATTCTTCTGCGCTCAGCCTTCTTCACAGTCCAACTCTCACATCCATACATGACCACAGGAAAAACCATAGCCTTGACTAGACGGACCTTAGTCGGCAAAGTAATGTCTCTGCTTTTGAATATACTATCTAGGTTGGTCATAACTTTTCTTCCAAGGAGTAAGCGCCTTTTAATTTCATGGCTGCAGTCACCATCTGCAGTGATTTTGGAGCCCAAAAAAACAAAGTCTGACACTGTTTCTACTGTTTCCCCATCTATTTCCCATGAAGTGATGGGGCCAGATGCCATGATCTTCGTTTTCTGAATGTTGAGCTTTAAGCCAACTTTTCCACTCTCCTCTTTCACTTTCAACAAGAGGCTTTTTAGCTCCTCCTCACTTTCTGCCATAAGGGTGGTGTCATCTGCATATCTGAGATTATTGATATTTCTCCCAGCAATCTTGATTCCAGCTTGTGTTTCTTCCAGTCCAGCATTTCTCATGATGTACTCTGCATATAAGTTAAATAAGCAGGGTGACAATATACAGCCTTGACGTACTCCTTTTCCTATTTGGAACCAGTCTGTTGTTCCATGTCCAGTTCTAACTGTTGCTTCCTGACCTGCATACAGATTTCTCAAGAGGCAGGTCAGGTGGTCTGGTATTCCCATCTCTTTCAGAATTTTCCACAGTTTACTGTGATCCACACAGTCAAAGGCTTTGGCATAGTCAATAAAGCAGAAATAGATGTTTTTCTGGAACTCTCTTGCTTTTTCCATGATCCAGCGGATGTTGGCAATTTGATCTCTGGTTCCTCTGCCTTTTCTAAAACCAGCTTGAACATCAGGGAGTTCACGGTTCACATATTGCTGAAGTCTGGCTTGGAGAATTTTGAGCATTACTTTACTAGCATGTGAGATGAGTGCAATTGTGCGGTAGTTGGAGCATTCTTTGGCATTGCCTTTCTTTGGAATTGGGATGAAAACTGACCTTTTCCAGTCCTGTGGCCACTGCTGAGTTTTCCAGATTTGCTGGCAAATTGAGTGCAGCACTTTCACAGCATCATCTTTCAGGATTTGAAACAGCTCAACGGGAATTCCATCACCTCCACTAGCTTTGTTCGTAGTGATGCTTTCTAAGGCCCACTTGACTTCACATTCCAAGATGTCTGGCTCTAGATTAGTCAACACATCATCATGATTATCTGGGTCATGAAGATCTTTTTTGTACAGTTCTTCCGTGTATTCTTGCCACCTCTTCTTAATATCTTCTGCTTCTGTTAGGTCCAGACCATTTCTGTCCTTTATCGAGCCCATCTTTGCATGAAATGTTCCCTTGGTATCTCAAATTTTATTGAAGAGATCTCTAATCTTTCCCATTCTGTTCTTTTCCTCTATTTCTTTGCATTGATTGCTGAAGAAGGCTTTCTTATCTCTTCTTGCTATTCTTTGGAACTCTGCATTCAGATGCTTATATCTTTCCTTTTTTCCTTTGCTTTTTGCTTCTCTTCTTTGTTAACTAATTTTTTATTGAGAGTATGTTAATCATAATACTAGATCATAAAATATACATAAAACTCACTTTCAATGTAAGATCTGTATAGTATTGTGAGCAAAATGACTTTAGATATAGGTGAGATATAGGTTTCCTTCAAACAGAGGATATGGAATCATACTTGTAACGTTAAGCTACATAAAAACGATTGGATAACATGCTCACAGAAGGAGATAATTTTCTCAGCACATTATATTTCCCATGAATGAACAACCATCATCAATACCACATATGTGGATTGGGGGTTACAGTAGGAATGATTGGAAATTCATATTTTCTCTTTAGGTATCCTTATACCCTCCTGCCTCTTCCTGATTGATAGGAGAATTCTGGCTTTGGCTTCACCACACATACATAATTTGAACAAAAGATTCCAGTGCTCTTCTTATAAAAGTGAATGACTTACAGACTTTTTCCTCTGTATAATTCCCTAAGAAAATAAAACTTTAATCCTCCTGAAACAACTTACAAGTTCAAAATAAAATAAACATACATACCTTTTGCTAAAGTGTGATTATAGTATCATTCATTTAGCAGACATTCATTGTGAGATTTGGCACATTGCTATCTCTTTTCTGTGTACATACACAAAACCATGAATTCTCTCAAAGAACTGTGAGCATATGAGCATGTGAATCACATAAACATTTGTTTCATCTGAGACATGGCATTGTCCATATATAGCACCACACATTACTATGTATCAAAGAATGAAACCACTTCCACAAATGTTAAATGACTACACTTTGATTTAAAAATGTTAGAATATCATATGCATAGATCAAGTGCTATGCATAATGTAATATTTTGCAATTCTAATATTGAAGCATGAAAACAAATTAGTTCCACTTGAAATTGAAGAAAAATAAAAATTTATCTTTCTTTTCTTTAGATGGCTATTTTAACAATACCAAATCTAAAATGACCACAAAGCTTTCAAATCAATCAGAAAATGACCTAGAATTCAAAAGGTTTAAGCCCATAAAAATCTAGCATATGCTTTCTATTCTCAAAGACATTGTCCATTTTGTTTCATTGCATTATATGTTGACTGGATTACAGTGAATAACACTTACATTTTGGTGTGAAAAATTAACCACAAAAATAATATTTTAGTAAATATTTAAAATTACAGAGCACCTGTCCAAAGTATTTTTACAAATCATCTTGTACTAAACTTATCAGTAGATCACCATGAAGAAAATTATGATGTCAAAATTGAGTGCCATATACACTTGATCAAGATTAGGTTATAAAAATTTTGTTTTGGAAGGTTAACTTGGTATTAGATAATCACATGACACAAAGAATGGTTTTATGTTCTTGTTTTTAAAGCAGGTATTACTCTTTAGTTTTTGCTGATAATGGAATATGGCAAGTTTTGGATACAGTGCTTGAAGTGCTGATATAGGTCTAAAGAAATAAGGATAAAAGCATTATTATAGTAGTCTTTCAAAAATAACAAAATTCACTCAGCATATAAAGCTTCCTTAAACAAAACTACGGCATGACTGTAACTACCTCTCCATCAGTGGGAACCATGACCCACTGCCATTTATTCAATTAGATACATTCCAGAGATAATGGTATTCTTGAATCATTTTACTAAGCTTTCAAGCAGTACTCTTGAGAAGAATAATATGGAATCAAGAATTGCTGAAAAAATGTCTCTTTTCTTCTCTAACCATTCATCTCTGTAGGCAGGCATCAATATCTATTAAATTGTCAGTGTGAGGGCTTGCTACAGATACAGTAGGATGCCTGATATTCATTTTTTCCTCAACTTACCTCAGTTCCAAAGTTCATCAGCTCTGGGAAGTAGAGTTACTTCCCACTGAGTACTCTTTCAGTCCTTCAGCTGACTTGAATTTCTGCCATAAAAGCATAGTCATTATTCAGTGAATTAAGGCATGCCTGTGAGCAACCCATTCTCATTCCAGCTAGTAGATTTTCATTTTAAGAGGAAGACAAGCAATGCCTTTAGATTCTCACTCCATGAAATTTCTTCTCACCTTGGGTGATTATGATTGAGCTGCCATTATACATCTTTGATCACATTTGTATTCATCTTGTGTTATTTTGCCTTTTATAAAGAATAATTCAAATAGAAAACTTTTTTAAACCCATACTTACAAATCAATATGAATTATGTTCATTAAAATGCTGTAACCTTATTGAAGCAAACCAAATAAATGCAAATAGTGATTGACTATGCTGCTTTTAATATGCTGAAAACCTCGCAACAGAAAATAGTTTTGGAGGTAAAGGTTGCTATCTTTGATACTGAATTATAAGCATATTATATAATAGCTTCTAGTAAACATAACACAAATGTAGAATTTTCTAATATTATATTTTGTTCTGTATAAATTATCAGTGACAATAGTATATGGTTAAGTAATCTATAATTATAATGATAATTACCACTTTCTAACACCATACACAAAAATAAACTCAAAATGGATTAAAGATCTAAACGTAAGACAAGAAACTATAAAACTNAGGATGAGATGGCTGGATGGCATCACCAACTCGATGGACGTGAGTTTGAATGAACTCTGGGAGTTGATCATGGACAGGGAGGCCTGGCGTGCTGCAATTCATGGGGTCGCAAAGAGTCGGACACAGCTGAGTGACTGAACTGAACTGAACTGAGGAATTGAATATTTTTGAGTGAATATATGCCAATAAGTATTTTTATGAGTGTCAGACATGACTGAATTGACTTAGCACATAGAAAGGTTAGTTATTCAAATAGTGTTCTCTGAGATATTTCTTAATAAAATTCTTTATCTCTCTCTCCTTCTCTCCTTTCAAGAGTTTTCTAGATTTGAAATTTGGGATATCATTCCCAACTCTATCCTAGAGCTTTAAGTTCATCGGTAATTATTAGTAAACCGATAGGAACAGCAATAATCACCCTGTCCTCTCTTTATAGAGCTTAATAGCCCACAAAGTGCTACTACATACATCATCTCCAGTTGGAGACCACGGTGTATATATAATTTAACTTCATCACTCAGAATCTTTCAGTAAGGGAGACTTGAAAAATGGATAGTAAAAGATGGTGGCTATTTTTAAAAATTTCTTTCAAAACTTCAGTATTTATCTTTCTAAAATCTGATACTTTCAGGCTGTTTGAATTTTTTGATATACTTTATAACCTAAGCCTACCATTTTCTCTTTGGTTTCATCAATTCAGAGCTTTTGCCAAACTGGGAAACAAAGACACAGTAAAGCTACTAAGGGGGTGGGGAGAGGAATTGAATATTTTTTAAAGGCAGTAAAAGTCCAAACCATAAATATCTGAGACTAAGAAACTCCAGTACTTTGGCCACCTCATGCAAAGAGTTGACTCACTGCAAAAGACTCTGATGCTGGGAGGGATTGGGGGCAGGAGGAAAAGGGGATGACAGAGGATGAGATGGCTGGATGGCATCACCGACTCAATGGACATGAGTCTGAGTGAACTCCGGGAGTTGGTGATGGACAGGGAGGACTGGCGTGCTACAGTTCATGGGGTCGCAAAGAGTCGGACATGACTGAGCGACTGAACTGAACTGAACTGAACTGAAAACAGTAAAGCTACTAAGGGGGTGGGGAGAGGAATTGAATATTTTTTAAAGGCAGTAAAAGTCCAAACCATAAATATCTGAGACTAAGAAACTCCAGTACTTTGGCCACCTCATGCAAAGAGTTGACTCACTGCAAAAGACTCTGATGCTGGGAGGGATTGGGGGCAGGAGGAAAAGGGGATGACAGAGGATGAGATGGCTGGATGGCATCACCGACTCAAGGACATGAGTCTGAGTGAACTCCGGGAGTTGGTGATGGACAGGGAGGACTGGCGTGCTACAGTTCATGGGGTCGCAAAGAGTCGGACATGACTGAGCGACTGAACTGAACTGAACTGAACTGAAGAAACCTTTTAGGTCATCGATGTTGCTATCTTCTGAAGGTGAAGCAGTAACTGAGCCAACAGAGCCAGTTGCTTAATAATAGAATGCCTATTAATATCCATTTAATATCTTTGCCCTGAAAACACAATTAACTTTTGAGTGGATGCTGTGGTTGTTCCCACTGAAAAGTAAATAATCTCTCCTCTTTGGAGACATGCACTTAATAGAGAAGAATCCCTCCTATGGCTGAACTAATATGTCTCCCCACATGTCTGTAGTTCTATGGCTAATAAAAAGGATTATCAGGCAAATAGAAATATAGTTTATAGTTGCAATAGCTCACACCATTACCTTTTACCTCAATATGTAAAATTAAGCATTTATGCCTGAAAACTACTTAAAAGCCAGCTTTTCAGATTCTGTATTCCTCTGACAGTGTATAATGAATATTTTGTCATAGCAAGTAACAGATTTTATTACAGCTCTAATGCTTAAAATTCCATCTGTTTCCACAAACAGAACATGAACACAGGAAAGCAACCATTAATCTTAAAAGGCACTAAAAAATTCTCCTAATAAAGGGATTCTAAAAAGCCTTTTAAAGTATTCAAAGTCTGTTAATTATGGTATGCTCTGTGTCTGACACCTCAGTTTCCATTCACTGGTCGCTCAGAGCCCATCCATGTTAATTCTATAGATTTTTAAGGCGATTTTACAGTAAGAAACTGCCTAATTTGGTAGTAGGATAAACAAGTTTCACTTGCTATTTCATTTACAGTTTTGCAAATGCAAGACAGTATACAAGGGACTTGGGCCACAGAGCCATGCAATTTATTTTTATCAAGATGTTCATTCCTTCCTATATCCTTCAGATATTTATTGAACATCTACTATGTGTTGAACACTCTGCCATGAAAATTTTAAATGAAACTCATAGCCTCTGTTCTAAACTAATTCATAGTTAAGTGGATGGTTGGCAGTAAATAAGATACTCTCTAATGAGAAGGAAATCAAGGAATATTTCTCCAAATAGGTAGCATATGGGGAAAGTTTTAAATAATGAATAGGTTTTAACTAGACAAAAAGATGGCTTCCCAGGTGGCTCTGTGGTAAAAGAATCTGCCTGCCAGTGCAGGAGACACAGGAGACTCAGGTTTGATCCCTGGGTTGGGAAGATCCAGTGGAGAAGGGAATGGCAACCCACTCTAGTATTCTTGAATGGAGAATCCAATGGACAGAGGAGCCTGGTGGGCCACAGTCCATGTGGTCACAGAGTCAGACACAACTGAGCGACTGAGCGCGCACACACACACACAAAGAAGGTAAGAACTACATTCACAATTATCTAACTTAACTCATTATATCCTCTGCTATTAAAAATGAGAATACCAAAACTGAAAAAAAGTTAAGTGACTTTCATAGGGTTAATCTGTAAATCAATCTGCAATAGGCAATATTTAGCCCACTGTTAGCACATTTTGCTTTTCATATACACAAACACACACACATATGCATACATATATATGCATATAGATTACTAATTAATAATATTACTGGCAATTGCACTTTTGAAATATTTGCTTACAAGTTTCTCAATCAAATAATTAAATTATTGGGGTTATGATTCTACAGTTTGGGGATGTTTTTAAGTTTAATTCTCAATTATAATTGAGAATCCCACTTAGCTGAGACATACATTTGTAAATGATGCTATTTGTGCTTTTATTTCTGAATTAAAGAAATAAATAATTAGTCAATGGAATGGGATATCATAAACTTTTTAAGGACATTGTCATTTGTGACATTTTTCATTTAACCATATCCTGGTTAAATAGCAATGGCATGAAGAGATAAATGCAAATGAAATATATGCCAAGACATAATCATCTGACTTCTCCTGTAGCAGATGAATTCCTGGACTACTTTCATGCATTTACATTCACTTAGAATTCTCTGAGATGAGATGATATTTTAGCAGCTAAGATAAAAAATATATAAAATACACATCCAGAGTATACAAATATATGTTTTTTTTTTTGAAGTTATACTTTTTATTTTATTTTTATTTTTTTTTAAATTAATTTTTATTTTTTAGTTTGTTTTGCTTTACAATACTGTATTCGTTTTGTTACACATTGACATGAATTAGCCATGAGTGTACATGAACTCCCAATCCCGACCCCCTCCTCCACCCTCCCCAAATATATGTTTAACAACTCGCTTTCAGGGCAAAATGCTCTATTTGTAGCATTTCTCAATTTTGTAATATAAATACTCATGGTGGCTGTTTTTAAGCCACCAATATAACATGAAGCACAAGCTGGAATCAAGATTGCCAGGAGAAATATCAATAACCTCAGATATGTAGATACCACCACCATTATGGCACAAAGCGAAGAAGAACTAAAGAGCCTCTTGATGAAAGTGAGAGTGTCAGGAAGCATTTAACAGGAGGCTTCCTGTGTGCTGTTTTGGATCTGTCATGAATCTTCTGTCCCTTATTAATTCCTGAATAATCAGGAATTAAGTGGAGTAGCAAACTACTCCTGGGAGCTGAAGAATGCATGCATTTCCTTCGTTAGTTTTTCCACACGGTCATAAGTAACTACGATGGCACCCCACTCCAGTACTCTTGCCTGGAAAACGCCATGGATGGAGGAGCCTGGTGGGCTGCAGTCCATGGGTTGCAAAGAGTTGGACACGACTGAGCGACTTCACTTTCACTTTTCACTTTCACGCACTGGAGAAGGAAATGGCAACCCACTTCAGTGTTCTTGCCTGGAGAATCCCAGGGACGGGGGAGCCTGGCGGGCTGCCGTCTATGGGGTCGCACAGAGTCGGACACGACTGAAGTGACTTAGCAAACTTGGCAGAGCAAATAAGTAACTATTTACGACCCGCTTCCTTTTTATGAACCATATGGTAAAAGTGATTATTTACAACCCTCTCTCTTTGATATGGATGCCGTATGTTTCCTTGATAATTTGTAAGTCTGGACTTTTGATTTTATCTTTGCTAGCTACCTTGTAATGGCACCCCACTCCAGCACTCTTGCCTGGAAAATCTCATGGACAGAGGAACCTGGTGGGCCGCAGTCCTGAGGTCGCTAAGAGTCGGACACAACTGAAATGACTTAGCAGCAGTAGCAGCAACAGCAGCTAACTTGTAAGACAGTATATATAACCACATTATGTTGAATAAAACACCTTCGTTCCATCAGAGCTTGGGTCCCCATGTCTTTCTCTCTCTCTCTCTCTCTCTGTCTCTCTCTCTCTCTCTCTCTCAGGTTAATTCTTTGGAGCGCAGAAGCCCACTGAGCTCACTTTCTTGCCCGGGCTTCTAAGACCCTCGAGAAGGTGCACTGTGCCTTCACCCCTTCGAGAGGGTGCCTGGTGCCCACATATAGCAGTGCAAGCCTTGTGTCAAAGGCTTTATTGGTTTTCTGCCTTAAGCAAGGAATATCAGCCTCTTTCTCTCTCTTTTACTTTCTTATCATTGACTCCATACCACCAGGTTCCAGTCCATTAAAGGACCTCAACAAAAGAGAAGAGTGAAAAAGTTTGTTTAAAACTCAACATTCAGAAAACTAAGATCACGGCATCTGGTCCCATTACTTCATGGCAAATAGATGAGGAAACAGTGCAAATGGTGACAGACTTTATTTTTTGGACTCCAAAATCACTGCAGATGGTGACTGTAGCCATGAAACTAAAAGATGCTTGCTCCTTGGAAGAAGAGCCATGACCAACCTAGACAGCATATTAAAAAGCAGAGACATTACTTTTCAAACAAAGATCTGTCTAGTCAAAGCTATGGTTTTTCCAGTAGTCATGTAAGGATTTGAGAGTTGGACTATAAAGGAAACTGAGAGCCAAAGAATTGATGCTTTTGAACTGCGGTGTTGAAGAAAACTCTTGAGAGTCCCTTGAACTGTAAGGAGATCCAACCAGTCCATCCTAAAGGAATAAGTCATGAATATTCACTGAAGAACTGATGCTAAAGCTGAAACTCCAATACTTTGTCCACCTGATGCAAAGAACTGACTCATTTGAAAAGACCCTGATGCTGGGAAAGATTGAAGGCAGGAGGAGAAGGGGATGACAGAGGATGAGATAGTTGGATGGCATCACTGACCCAATGGACATGAGCTTGAGTAAATTCCAGGAGCTGGTAATGGACATGGAGGCCTGGCGTACTGCAGTCCATAGTGTCGCAAAGAGTCATACATGACTGAAAGACTAAACTGACTGACTGACTGAATACAACATTACGGAATTCAGAACTGGAAAGAGATCCACACAGAGTACTGAGCTGAGGTCCCTGCGCTATACAGTTGCTTCTTGCTAGCTATGTATTTTACACATATATTGTTCAGTTGCTCGGTCATGTCTGACTCTTTGAAATCCCATGGACTGCAGTATGCCAGGCTTCCCCATCATGTACATAAACATTATATAGAAATGGTAGTATACATACACTATCATTTTACACATTATTGTATAGTAAAAAAATATACACAATTGGTTTTTCAAAGCCAAATAATTCAAGTTTAGCCCACCAATAGAAACATCCTAAATATATTTTAAGAATTACCCAAAGCAAAAAATAAATAAATAAGTTAAACATTAAAAAAATCATAGGATATCACAAATTATAAAGTCTTAATTAAGGTCATGTCTCTAAGATAATAGTTCTCAAAGTGTGTTCTGCCAAAATTTAGGGGTCGCGAGCTCTCTTTCAATAGGTCAATGAGATCAAACAACTTCAATAATAATTTTGCAAAGCTGAGATTTCCGTGGTGGTCCAATGGCTAAGAATCCATGCTCCCAATGCAAGGAGCACAGGTTCCATCCCTGGTCAGGGAACTGAGTTTGTAGGCACTAACTAAAGATCCTGCATGCTGCAACTAAAAAAAAAAAAACAAACTCATATGCTACAAGGAAGATCTTGTGTGCTGTAACTAAGACCTGGCATGGCCAAATTAAAAAAAAAAAAAAAGATACACATTATTTAAATATTAAAAAAATAATAATTTTGCAATGCCATTTGTTTTTTGATGGCTTCCCAGGTGGTTCAATGTAAAGAATCTGCCTGCCAATGCAGGAGACACAAGAAACGCAGATTTGATCTCTGGTTTAAGAAGATCCTCTGGATGAATAAATCTCAACCTGATCCAGTATTCTTGCCTGGGAAAATCCCATGAAAAGAGGAGCCTTGTGGGCTACAGTTCGTGTGGGCAGGAAGAGTCGGACATGACTGAGCAACTGAGCACACACACGCACACGTTTGTTTTTTACTGTGTAGACATTTGTGTGGTGATTTAGTCACTGAGTCCTGTTCGACTGTTGAGAAACCGTGGACTATAACTTGCCAGGCTCCTTTGTCCATGGGATTTCCTGGGCAAGAATACTGGAGCTGGTTGCCATTTTCTTCTCCAGGAGAACTTCCTGACTCAGGAATCGAACCTGGTCTCTTGCATTGCAGGCAAATTCTTTACTGACTTAACATAGCAATGGTATACGTGTATAGATATACATATATACACCACACACACACACACACACATAGACACATATATAAAAATATACATGTACATATTCACACATATATATACATTTTTTTCTGACAGGATTTTTAAATTAAATTTAAAATATTACCTCACATACAGAATATAAAACTTTCCGTTTGGAAATGGAATTCCACTTAAACATAGGAAAGGTTAATGTCATATATCCTAGGCACATTTATCCCTCATGAACTATTTAATTCAAAGAACTATCTTTCAAGATGTGAATTAGCTACGTGACTCCTTTGACAACCAACAGAGCCAAAGTGTCCAAACAACAAATCTTTTCTATTCAGGATCAAGGCCTAAGACAGACACACACCCATTTTATTATTTTCCTTCTACCCACCCCTACCCCTTCAATTATATCAAAGTTTCAAAACACTAAGTGATCCAGTTTGCAGATCTCTGCACCACTCTCTGATAGAACTTTACTGATATAAGATAAATTTAGATACTCTGAACCAGGGAAGCATGGCTGATAGTACATCCTCTGACGAACTTCATAAAGCAGCCAATTTATACACTGGTTTTCCTCAAACATATATCATACTATGTGGAGATTCCATTAAGTGGCCCTAGTCTTTTCTGGGTACCATATTGGACCACACTCTAATAAAATTCCTTCACATCTGCTCGATAAATTTTAATTTTCTATTAATTTGGACTATAACATTCAGCAACTTCATCACTAACAGGTAATTTACAGCAAGTAAAACAATTGGTGCTGTAACACTGCTCAACGCTCTTGCACTAGATTGAATGATCAGTTTGTGTTTTTTAATGCCAGTAATTTTTGTATATTTTAAGGAACTATGTCAATATTTGGAAAATCAGTATAATGCAGGAAACCACTGATTTCCAAGTGGCAAATTAATATTGTTACAAAATAATACATAGGTAAGAGATTCATTCAAAATGTAACATAGATTAATAAATTTTCACAAAGAATGAAAAGTTTACTAATATGGAATCAGATTCCATACTGTAGCTAAACTTTAATAAATTTCTACTGGTTAAGTTGTGGTGTATTATCTAAGAAGCATAATTACTACTATCTGAACATTTTTAATTTATTTGACCAAAAGAACACAAGCCACAATTTGAATACAGAACAGTTATAAGAATTTACCTGTCTTCTGTTATCATTTCCGGTTTTATTGAGAATCAATTGACATATAGCACTATACAAGTTTAAGATGTACAGTATAATTATTTGCCTTACTTACCCCATGGAAATGATTACAAATAGTTTAGTGAACATCTATCACCTTATGTAGAAACAACATAAAAGAAACAGAAAAAATGTTTTTCCTTGTGATGAGAACTCAAGATTTACTCTATTAACACTTTCATCTATAATACATAGTAGAGTTAGTTATATTTACTATGCTGTACATTACATCCCCAGTATTGATCTTATGACTAGAAGTTTGAACCTTTTGACTGCCTTCATCCAATTTATCCTCCCACCATCTGGAAAATCGCTAGACCATTCAGGTATAACCTAAATCAAATCCCTTATGATTATACAGTGGAAGTGAGAAATAGATTTAAGGGTCTAGATCTGATAGATAGAGTGCCTGATGAACTATGGAATGAGGTTCGTGACATTGTACAGTAGACCGGGATCAAGACCATCCCCATGGAAAAGAAATGCAAAAAAGCAAAATGGCTGTCTGGGGAGGCCTTACAAATAGCTGTGAAAAGAAGAGAGGTGAAAAGCAAAGGAGAAAAGGAAAGATATAAGCATCTGAATGCAGAGTTCCAAAGAATAGCAAGAAGAGATAAGAAAGCCTTGTTCAGCGATCAATGCAAAGAAATAGAGGAAAAGAACAGAAGGGGAAAGACTAGAGATCTCTTCAAGAAAATTAGAGATACCAAGGGAACATTTCATGCAAAGATGGGCTCGATAAAGGACAGAAATGGTCTGGACCTAACAGAAGCAGAAGATATTAAGAAGAGGTGGCAAGAATACACGGAAGAACTGTACAAAAAAGATCTTCATGACCCAGATAATCATGATGATGTGTTGACTAATCTAGAGCCAGACATCTTGGAATGTGAAGTCAAGTGGGCCTTAGAAAGCATCACTACGAACAAAGCTAGTGGAGGTGATGGAATTCCCGTTGAGCTGTTTCAAATCCTGAAAGATGATGCTGTGAAAGTGCTGCACTCAATTTGCCAGCAAATCTGGAAAACTCAGCAGTGGCCACAGGACTGGAAAAGGTCAGTTTTCATCCCAATTCCAAAGAAAGGCAATGCCAAAGAATGCTCAAACTACCGCACAATTGCACTCATCTCACATGCTAGTAAAGTAATGCTCAAAATTCTCCAAGCCAGACTTCAGCAATATGTGAACCGTGAACTCCCTGATGTTCAAGCTGGTTTTAGAAAAGGCAGAGGAACCAGAGATCAAATTGCCAACATCCGCTGGATCATGGAAAAAGCAAGAGAGTTCCAGAAAAACATCTATTTCTGCTTTATTGACTATGCCAAAACCTTTGACTGTGTGGATCACAAGAATGTGTGGAAAATTCTGAAAGAGATGGGAATACCAGACCACCTGACCTGCCTCTTGAGAAATCTGTATGCAGGTCAGGAAGCAACAGTTAGAACTGGACATGGAACAACAGACTGGTTCCAAATAGGAAAAGGAGTACGTCAAGGCTGTATATTGTCACCATGCTTATTTAACTTATATACAGAGTACATCATGAGAAACGCTGGACTGGAAGAAACGCAAGCTGGAATCAAGATTGCCGGGAGAAATATCAATAACCTCAGAAATGCAGATGACACCACTCTTACGGCAGAAAGTGAAGAGGAACTAAAAATCCTCTTGATGAAAGTGAAAGAGGAGAGTGAAAAAGTTGGCTTAAAGCTCAACATTCAGAAAACGAAGATCATGACATCTGGTCCCATCACTTCATGGGAAATAGATGGGGAAACAGTGGAAACAGTGTCGGAATTTATTTTTTGGGCTCCAAAATCACTGCAGATGGTGACTGCAGCCATGAAATTAAAAGACGCTTACTCCTTGGAAGAAAAGTGATAAGCAACCTAGATAGTATATTCAAAAGCAGAGACATTACTTTGCCGACTAAGGTCTGTCTAGCCAAGGCCATGGTTTTTCCTGTGGTCATGTATGGATGTGAGAGTGTGAAGAAGGCTGAGTGCCGAAGAATTGATGCTTTTGAACTATGGTGTTGGAGAAGACCTTGAGAGTCCCTTGGACTGCAAGAAGGCCCAACCAGTCCATCCTAAAGGAGATCAACCCTGGGATTTCCTTGGAAGGAATGATGCTAAAGCTGAAGCTCCAGTACTTTGGCCACCTCATGCGAAGAGTTGACTCATTGGAAAAGACTCTGATGCTGGGAGGGATTGGGGGCAGGAGGAGAAGCGGATGACCAAGGATGAGATGGCTGAATGGCATCACTGACTCCATGGGCGTGAGTCTGAGTGAACTCCAGGAGATGGTGATGCACAGGGAGGCCTGGCGTGCTGCGATTCAGGGGGTTGCAAAGAGTCAGACACCACTGAATGACTGAACTGAACTGAACTGATCTCCCATGTCTGGTGACCTGATCTCTTTTCTATGAATTAGACAGTTTGTTTTTTGAAGTAAAACAGATCTATGACTCTATGTTAGTTCCTAGTATGTAACACAATTATTTAGTATTTTATACATTTCAAAATGTTGCCATGAGGTGTCTAATTACCATTTGTCACCATCAAACATATTACATAGTTATTGATTATATTTCCCACAGAGCATTTCATACCATGATTTCACTTACTTTGTAACTGAAAGTTTGACCTCTTAATCTCCATCATTTATTCCTCCCCTTCAACTATTCTCCTCCTGCATGGCAACCACCTGCTTCTCTGTATCTATGACTCTTCTGTTTAGTTATATTTGTTCATTTGTTCTGCTTTTTAAATTACACATATAAGTGAAATAATATATTTGTCTTTCTCTGATATATTTCACTTAGCATAATAACCTCTAAGTCCATCTATATTGTTGCACTTGCCAAAATTTCATTCCTTTATGTTTATGGCTGAGAAATACTCCATTGTATATATACATACATACATATTGTGTGTGTGTATATATATATATACATACACACATATATATATACCACATCTTTAATCCATTCATCTTCTGCTGGGCACTTAGGTTGCTTATATATCTTGGTTATTGTCAATGATGTTGCAATAAATTTAGGAGCATATATATTTTTTCATATTAATGTTTTTGTTTTCTTTGGATAAATACTCAGGAGTGGAATTACTGGCTCATACAGTCATCCTAATTTTTCTTTTTTTGAGGAATCTCCCTGCTGTCTTCCATAATGGCTATACTGATTTACATTCATGCCAACAGTGCATGAGGATTCCTTGTTCTCCACATCATTACTAACATTTGTGATTTGCTGTCTTTTTAACAATAAGCATTTTGACAAGTGTAAGGTGATAGATTATTATGGCTTTGATTTGCATTTCTCTAATAATTAGCAGTATTGCACATCCTTTCAAGTGCCTGTTGGCCATCTGTATGTCTTTTTTGGAAAAATGTCTATTTTTCAGACCCTCTGCCCATTTTTAAATTGTTTCATTTTTGGTATTGAGTTGTATGAATTTTTGTATATTTGGACATTTACTGTCTGTCTTGCAGTATAAGATATATATATATATGTGTGTGTGTGTGTGTGTNAATGTCTATTTTTCAGACCCTCTGCCCATTTTTAAATTGTTTCATTTTTGGTATTGAGTTGTATGAATTTTTGTATATTTGGACATTTACTGTCTGTCTTGCAGTATAAGATATATATATATATATATGTGTGTGTGTGTGTGTGTGTGTGTATATATATATATACACACACGCATATCTTTTTGTTTGCAAATATTTCCTTCCATTCAGTGGGTAGCCTCTTTTTTTTTTTTTTTGCTTCACTGTGCAAAAGCTTTTTAGTTTAGTGTAGCCCCATACATTAATTTTTGCTTATGTTGCCTTTGCTTGAAGTGATACATCCTAAAAATTATTATTAAGACCAATGCCAAAGAGCATACTATATTTTCTTCTAGAAGTTTTATGATGTCAGGTTTTGCATTTAAGTCTTTAAATCATTTTGAGCTTGTTTTTTTATATGTTATGAGATAGTAACTGTCTTCTATTAAATCACACTTTAGAACAATTTATAAAAATATAAACAATGCAATTATTTTTAGTATTTCTTGTTTTGGAAAATATAATTTTTTTATTAAAAATGTCTTAACATATAGTGGGTTTATTTTTGCAACTTTCAAATAAATATAATTTTTTTTAAGTTTTTAAGTATCCATTTAAATTATATATATATGTGGTATATAAATATATATCATCTATACAAAAGTACTTTGTAGTTCTCAACAATCTTTAAGAATATCAATGTGCCCTGAAACCAAATGTTTGAGAACCATTGTTCTAAGAAAAGAATATATCAAAAGTACCTGCTAGTTTTAGAATACACACACACATATACAGCATAGCAATAACTTTAGAGGCCTCATATATGGTTTGAACAACTAAAACAAACATTCTAGGTAAGATGTGTTTTTCTCAAGACATTAGGTATTAAAATTATGTGAACATGAATTTAAATCAGAGTTCTAAATTTCACCAACTTTTACTGTTTGGCAATAATTGACTTCTTATCTGTTAACTATGTCTTATTTGTAACTTAGGCAAGTTATTAACTATTTTTAACCCTCAGTTTTCTCATGTTTGGACTTCCCTGGTGGCTCAGACGGTAAAGCGTCTGTCTACAATGCGGGAGACCCAGGTTCGATCCCTGGGTTGGGAAGATCCCCTGGAGAAGAAAATGGCAATCCACTCCAGGACTATTGCCTGGAAAATCCCATGGACAGAGGAGCTTGGTAGGCTACAGCCCATGGGGTCGCAAAGAGTCAGACACGACTGAGCGACTTCACTTTCACTTTTCTCATGTTTAAAATCTCCTGAAGAAATAGCTATGGTTGCTGTACTGATTAAATGAGGAAGGTAGACACCTTTTAACATACATTGGTTGAACTATTTTTATTATTTTCCTTTTATGACCTTATTAATTTTTATTGTTGTTACAACTGTTTCTTTGGAAGTGGTTCTGTAGCTTAATTTATCCATTACCCACAATGGAGAATACAACTTTCCCAAGGTAGAATATTCCATGCTGTATGGAAATTTTTTTATTGTTACCAATGTTCCTCTGAGCTTTCAAATTTCCCTTAAAGCCAAAATTCTTTTCTGAAAAAAAGTGTATTAGAGTCATATAGATTTATTCTTGAATATTGTTTTGTCACATTTTTTAATATAAATTTATTTATTTTAATTGGAGGTTAATTACTTTACAATATTGTATTGGTTCTGCCATACATCAACATGAATCTGCCACAGGTATACACGTGTTCCCCATCCTGAACCCCCCTCACTCCTCCCTCCCAGTACCATGCCTCTGGGTCGTCTCAGTGCACCAGTCCCAAGCATCCAGTATCATGCATTGAACCTGAACTGGTGATTCATTTCATATATGATATTATACATGTTCCAATGCCATTCTCCCAAATCATCCCATCCTCTCCCTCTCCCACAGAGTCCAAAAGACTGTTCTATACACCTGTGTCTCTTTTGCTCTCTCGCATACAGGGTTATCGTTACTGTCTTTCTAAATTCCATATATAGGCGTTAGTATACTGTATTGGTGTTTTTCTTTCTGGCTTACTTCACTCTGTATAATAGGCTCCAGTTTCATCCACTTCATTAGAACTGATTCAAATGTATTCTTTTTAATGGTTGCATACATTTTATGTTGTCATTAGTAAATCACTAAAATGTCAGTTACTTCATCTGTAAAATGGACATAACTTGTGAAACAGATCGCCAGTCCAGGTTCGATGCATGAGACAGGGTTCTCAGAGCTGGTGCACTGGGATGACCCTGAGGGATGGGAAGGGGAGGGAGGTGGGAGGAAGGGTCAGGATGGGGAACACATGTACACCCATGGCTGATTCATGTCAGTGTATGGCAAAACCCACTACAATATTGTAAAGTAATTAGCCTCGAATTAAAATGAATTTAAAAAAATAAAATTTAAAAAATGGACATAATTATACTTTCTCCTTTCAGAGTCATATTGAAATATAGAAGAAACAATGTATGTTAACCACAAAATGATGCATGGCCAGTCATACAATTATAGCCTAGTACAGGCTTCCCTAAGGCTCAAACAATAGAGCGTCTGTCTGCAATGTAGGAGACCTGGGTTCCATCCCTAGGTTGGGAAGATCCCCTGGAGAAGGAAATGGCAGCCCACTCCAGTATTCTTGCCTGGAGAATCCCATGGACCCGGAGCCTAGGCTCGCAGAGTCAGACACGACTGAGCAACTTCATTTTTCACAGGCTTTATATGGAGAATGTCTTAGAAGCTAAATGGGCAATTGTGAAAGAGACATATGCGTGACTGGCACTCAGAATTTTGGGGCCACATAGTATTTTATATAAGTGAGAAGAATCCTATGTGCTTTTGTTTACAGCTTTCCAACTGAGTGCAAGTACTGGGAAAACCATTCATGCATTTTTACATTGAGACGCTTGCTGTTTCCCATATTTTACTGATATAGAGTGAAAAATCCACATTTCCTTGCTTTTCTTGGAGACTGCTTTTATCAATCACTATTCTCCACCTAATATTCTTTCACCTATACTGCAAAAAAGGAGGACCAACAAAAGAATCCACTCTGGAATAGAAGAACTTTTCTTCCTGAAGAACCAGAATTTTTTTCCTGTGGTAGTATGCAGGTCAAAGACACTGCAAATAGAAGTGCCAATTGTCTTTCATTAGACATGCAAGCAATCAATTCAAAGACAGTTTTTAAATCCTAATCCTATCCCCAGGAGTTTGTTGCCACTGGCACACACCGATAGACAAAGGCTTTAAAGAGGTAATTAACAGATAATTAAATATTTATACTTTGTATAAGAAAGGGCCTAAAGTGCTTTGGTGGGAGGGGAGATTCAGGATTTACTGACTTACTTTGCATAGAGATACAACTGACGTAGTCAGAGTGAGAGTAATTAACAGAATCCTGTCTCCAGATTTTGGTCCCTGATCCTCCAGAATGTCAATTATTTTTATCTTCTCCTCTGTATTTAAGGAAAAAAATGTATTGGGTGTCTGTTTTTTGCTTCTGTGAGACAAAAAGATAGGTCAATAAATAATCTTATTTTCAGGAGTTTGTACTTAATGGGGTAAAAGAAACTATTTCTTGACACAAAAATTATATAAACTTCAAATTAAAGCATCCGCTAATTTTACTGAAACAGTCATTCATTTGTTTGTGCACTGTCTATGGCTGCTTTCACACTACCACTAATGAGGTGAATAGTTGCAATAAAGACCATATGGAATGCAAATCCTAGATATAAAAATATTTAGTATCTGGCCCTTTACAGGAAAAATTTGCTAACCTCTACTTTAAAGAGATTATGCAAGCATTTAATGTTTCTTGAAATAAGATAATGTAATAATGATGATGCAGAGGAGGAGGAGCCTGCAGATCATGATCCTGTTACTTCGAATTTTTTTCTACCTCACTCCAGGCTTGGACCATGTCTTGGCAGGACAACATCAGTAAAAACTATATCCAATCATCTAAATAGTGATTCTATTCATTACAGTTCTAGAAAGGCAACCTTTCCTCATTCAGAGTCATCCCTAATGTTTTAAGATGTTATACCTTAGTTGGGTGAGTCTGGTAGACATTGTTGCTCATACAGCCAATACTCTACTTTCCCACCCTCCCTTTCTTACTATGTGCTAAAAACTAAGTTGCTTCAGTCATGTGAGACTCTTTGCGACTCCATAGATTGTAGCCTGCCAGGTCCTCTGTCCATGGGATTCTTCAGGCAAGAATACTGGAGTGGGCTGCCATGCCCTCCTGTGGGGGATCTTTTCAACCCAGGGATGGAACCCAGGTCTCCTTCATTGCAGGTGGATTCTTTACCATCTGAGCCACCAGGGAAGCCCCAATTCTTACTATGAGAAGAGTAATTTTGTTCAAGTTTCAGCATTATACAACCTCAGGTATAGAATAGGCTTAATCTAATCTAATTAGCCTGCTTCGACTCCTTTCATCAATTGGTAGGCTTGGGTATTTGTTCAGTTCAGTTCACTTCAGTCGCTCAGTTGTGTCCAACTCTTTGCAAACCCATGGACTGCATCACGCAAGGGCTCCCTGTCCATCACCAACTACCGGAGCTTACTAAACTCATGTCCATTGAGTCAGTGATGCCATCCAACCATCTCATCCTGTTGTCCCCTTCTCCTCCCGCTTTCAATCTTTCCCAGCATCAAGATCTTTTCCAATGAGTCACCTCTTTGCAACAGGTGGCCAAAGTTTTGGAGTTTTGGCATCAGCATCAGTCCTTCCAATGAATATTCAGGACTGATTTCCTTTAGGATGGACTAGTTGGATCTCCTTGCAGTCCAAGGGACTCTCAAAAGTCTTGTCTGACACCACAGTTCAAAAGCATCAATTCTTCAGCTCTCAGCTTTCTTTATGGTCCAACTCTCACATCCACACATAACTACTGGAAAAACCATAGCCTTGACTAGACCTTTATTGGCAAAATAATGTCTCTGCTTTTTAATATGCTGTCTAGGTTCATCATAGCTTTTCTTATAAGGACCAAGCGTCTTTTAATTTAATGACTGCAGTTACCATCTGCAGTGATTCTGGAGACCCCAAAAATAAAGTTTGTTACTGTTTCCCCATCTATTTGCCTTGAAGTGATGGGACCAGATGCCATGATGTTAGTTTTCTGAATGCTGAGTTTTAAGTCAACTTTTTCACTCTGCTCTTTCACTTTCATCAGGAGGCTCTTTAGTTCTTCTTCACTTTCTGCCATAAGGGTGGTGTCATCTGCATGGCTTGGGTATATTATGTGGAAATTCTCTTAAAACGTATGTGAAATCATATCTGCTAGGGAGAGATAATTCCTTGTTTTTTCACTAATGTTTTCAAAACAAAAGGCAACTACATCTGAACACTGTAACTGTTTATTAAATATGCTCCTCCCCACATCAGTGCTCTCCAAGCTGCAGCACAGAATTGAGAGGAAGTGAAGAAGTTTAGATAAGAAAAAAGATAAATTCTTTAAAGTGACAAATCCTTCTCAAGTAGTAGTAATGTTACAGATTCCTGCACTTCAGTTCAGTTCAATTGCGCAGTCGTGTCCGACTCTTTGCGACCCCATGAATCGCAGTACGCCAGGCCTCCCTGTCCATCACCAACTCCCGGAGTTCACTCAGACTCACGTCCATCGAGTCTGTGATGCCATCCAGCCATCTCATCCTCGGTCGTCCCTTTCTCCTCCTGCCCCCAATCCCTCCCAGCATCAGGGTCTTTTCCAATGAGTCAACTCTTCGCATAAGGTGCCCAAAGTACTGGAGCTTCAGTTTTAGCATCATTCCTTCCAAAGAAATCCCAGGGTTGATCTCCTTCAGAATGGACTGGTTGGATCTCCTTGCAGTCCAAGGGACTCTCAAGAGTCTTCTCCAACACCACAGTTCAAAAGCATCAATTCTTCTGCGCTCAGCCTTCTTCACAGTCCAACTCTCACATCCATACATGACCACAGGAAAAACCATAGCCTTGACTAGACGGACCTTAGTCGGCAAAGTAATGTCTCTGCTTTTGAATATACTATCTAGGTTGGTCATAACTTTTCTTCCAAGGAGTAAGCGCCTTTTAATTTCATGGCTGCAGTCACCATCTGCAGTGATTTTGGAGCCCAAAAAAACAAAGTCTGACACTGTTTCTACTGTTTCCCCATCTATTTCCCATGAAGTGATGGGGCCAGATGCCATGATCTTCGTTTTCTGAATGTTGAGCTTTAAGCCAACTTTTCCACTCTCCTCTTTCACTTTCAACAAGAGGCTTTTTAGCTCCTCCTCACTTTCTGCCATAAGGGTGGTGTCATCTGCATATCTGAGATTATTGATATTTCTCCCAGCAATCTTGATTCCAGCTTGTGTTTCTTCCAGTCCAGCATTTCTCATGATGTACTCTGCATATAAGTTAAATAAGCAGGGTGACAATATACAGCCTTGACGTACTCCTTTTCCTATTTGGAACCAGTCTGTTGTTCCATGTCCAGTTCTAACTGTTGCTTCCTGACCTGCATACAGATTTCTCAAGAGGCAGGTCAGGTGGTCTGGTATTCCCATCTCTTTCAGAATTTTCCACAGTTTACTGTGATCCACACAGTCAAAGGCTTTGGCATAGTCAATAAAGCAGAAATAGATGTTTTTCTGGAACTCTCTTGCTTTTTCCATGATCCAGCGGATGTTGGCAATTTGATCTCTGGTTCCTCTGCCTTTTCTAAAACCAGCTTGAACATCAGGGAGTTCACGGTTCACATATTGCTGAAGTCTGGCTTGGAGAATTTTGAGCATTACTTTACTAGCATGTGAGATGAGTGCAATTGTGCGGTAGTTGGAGCATTCTTTGGCATTGCCTTTCTTTGGAATTGGGATGAAAACTGACCTTTTCCAGTCCTGTGGCCACTGCTGAGTTTTCCAGATTTGCTGGCAAATTGAGTGCAGCACTTTCACAGCATCATCTTTCAGGATTTGAAACAGCTCAACGGGAATTCCATCACCTCCACTAGCTTTGTTCGTAGTGATGCTTTCTAAGGCCCACTTGACTTCACATTCCAAGATGTCTGGCTCTAGATTAGTCAACACATCATCATGATTATCTGGGTCATGAAGATCTTTTTTGTACAGTTCTTCCGTGTATTCTTGCCACCTCTTCTTAATATCTTCTGCTTCTGTTAGGTCCAGACCATTTCTGTCCTTTATCGAGCCCATCCTTGCATGAAATGTTCTCTTGGTATCCTTAATTTTCTTGAAGAGATCTCTAGTCTTTCCCATTCTGTTCTTTTCCTCTATTTCTTTACATTGATTGCTGAAGAAGGCTTTCTTATCTCTTCTTGCTATTCTTTGGAACTCTGCATTCAGATGCTTATATCTTTCCTTTTCTCCTTTGCTTTTTGCTTCTCTTCTTTCCTGCACTTAAAAACCTGAAACTTCAGAGTGGTGTCAAAGATCCACCTCCTAGTGTCTCTTTTTGCCCTAATTTGTGATTCTAAAAGCACATAAAATTTAGTGTGGCATTCACAGTGGTTGTACATGGAAGCTGAAGATCACTGTACACTATTAAACAATTCATACATTTTTCCAAAACGTGTATATGCAAATCTATATATACCATACCTGAAACATGATATTTATACTGGCAAATGAATATTAATTGGATGCTAAGTGTGAAAACATTTATTTTATATGTGGAATAATAAATTTTAATTAAATGGTTAAGAGTTGAATAAAATAGCATTATTGTGGTCATTTAATATGTTTTACTTTTTTTTTATTTAATATGTTTTAAAATTTATTTTAAATGTTATTTATATTTAGCCTTTTGTATTCACTAGATATTCTTGAAAGCTTAAAAATAATAACTTTTCATAAAATACATTTAAAGAGTAATATAAATACTTTACTCTTATATTTATTATAATTTATATTTATAATATACACTCACATTTTATATATTTAGTACAGTTGCATTTTATTTTACTTTTTAAAATTTTCTATGGAGATAATAAAAGTATTATGACTACTGTATACTTGTCACTGAGCCTCAAAAATCCTTGCCTATCAATTATCACTCATTCTCCAATATTTTTTGAAACAAATACAAATCATATCCTTTCACCCATTAATATTTCAGTTTGTAATATTCAGTTCNGGGGGCGAGGTGGCTTCTCCCAGCAATGTCGGGTAGCTCTCGGCTGCGCTCAAGTGCGGCGGCGGCCGCCTCCGCCGCCTATTATTGCTTTAGTCACTAAGTAGTGTCTTACTCTTTTGCGACCTCATGGACGTAGCCCGCCAGGCTCCTCTGTCCATGGGATTTTCCAGGCAAGAATACTGGAGTGGGTTGCCATTTCCTTCTCCAGAACATCTTCCTGACCCAGGGATCGAACCTATGTCTCTGGCATTGGCAGGGGAGTTCTTTACCACTGAGCCGCCAGAGAAGCCCACAGTACATGGAAGTCTGGCTTAACTGAATGCCAGCAAAGGCCTAGGCAGTGTGTGACATAGCCTGTGCGGGGGTGAAGTCGCTCAGTCGTGTCCGACTCTTTGCGACCCCGTGGACTGTAACCTACGAGGCTTCTCTGTCCATGGGATTCTCCAGGCAAGAATACTGGAGTGGATTGCCATTTCCTTCTCCAGAGGATCTTCCCGACCCAGGGATCGAACCCAGGTCTCCCACATTGGAGGCAGACGCTTTAACCTCTGAGCCACCGGGGAAGCAATTGTGCATGTACCATTAAATTATTATAATGTAGGATTGGGGGCAGGAGGAGAAGGGGACGACCGGGGATAAGATGGCTGGATGGCATCACTGGCTCGATGGACGCGAGTCTCAGTGAACTCTGGGAGTTGGTGATGGACAGGGAGGCCTGGCGTGCTGCGATTCATGGGGTCGCAAAGAGTTGGACACGACTGAGCGACTGGACTGAACCGAACTGAACTGAGAGGGCTATGAGCATATTAAAGGTTTTGGGTATTTATCTTCTGGGTTTATGATGATGCATTTGCTTGCTAGGGCTTCTGTAAGAAAAAAATGTAGACATTATAGTGGCATAAATGGGCTTCCCTGGTGGCTAAGTGGTAAAGAACCTGCCTGTGATGCAAGGAAGATCGAAGTTTGATTCCTGGGTTGGGAAGATCCCCTGGAGAAGGGAATGGCAGCCCATTCCAGTATTCTTGCTGGAGAATCCCATGGACAGAGGAACCTGGTGGGCTAAGTGGCTGGGATTGCAGAGAGTCGGACATGACTGACCGACTGACACACACATATGATGCAAGTGAAAGAGGCTGTGTAGGGGGGCAGCAGTCCTTCTATGGGAGCAGCTGTGCCCCCCGCCCCATACCTCCAAAAACCATGATACAAAATCCCACAGGACAAAGCATCTGAAAGCATTTGGTGGAGGAAACCATCTTGGGGCTCAGATCTGGAGACAAGCTGCTTCAAAAAAAAAGGATACTTACTCAGTGCTCCATGGACGCCCATCCATGGGAGGATAAATGCGGGTCATACTGTAATTGCCATTTCCTGTGGACCCGTCCAGGTTATGGGGATGAACCATAGCGGAACCAGGAGGAAAGGAACAAAAGCTGAAGCAAGACAGGAAACAGAAATTGAACACAAAAAACATTTTTGGAAGGTATCAGATTTGTAAAAATAGGCTTTTTTTTTTTCAAAGAGCAGCATTAGAAAGGGCTAAGCTGAGCGATTCTATGAAACTCTAGAACTCCTTGTTTATAACTTTTAAAATTTGTGTCGCAAGGAAATTTCAACAAAATGAAAGCAACGTGTATTTTAATACATTCTTGACGCTACCTGCAAAATAGTGACTTGAAACATATGGGAGGAAAGATTAAGATGTAAAAGGCATATCCAATTCACGGTGGTGCTTTCACTCCTCACAAAATCAAATCAGTATGCCATCACCACCTGACTACTTTTCTTTACCTTCAAAGCATAGCAGCAAACTTTGTTCTTGTTTTTATTTCCGGTAGAAACACTGATTCCAGAAAAGCCCTCTCCCTTATTAACAAACAAACCCGAAAACAAATCAAGGGAGACCAATAGTTATCGGTACTTGTCAAACATCCACAGGGACAAGATTAAGGAGTGTTTGCTTTTTCTGGAGAAGTTGGGTTATTTTTTTCTCTCTTTTTTCTTTAAGAGTAAAACAGCTGTTGAAGATGGAGAGATTCTTCAGGCATGACTCAAGCACATTTTTGTGTGAAGATAGCAACCAATCATATCCTATTTTTACCCCAGTGCCTCATTAGCTAAGAAGAGATGCAATGGATATCTGATAGTTACAAGATTTAGGAGAGATGCAATGGATATCTGATAGGTACAAGATTCAGAATCAGTTTCATGAACTGTATTGTGCTTGATGATTTCAGGAGAGAATTACTTCAAACATCCTAAATGTGGTTTGAAAGTGAAAGTCGCTCAGTCGTGTCCGACTTTTTGTGACCCCATGGACTATACAAGCCATGGAATTCTCCAGGCCAGAATACTGGAATGGGTAGCCTTTCCCTTCTCCAGGGGATCTTCCTAACCAGGATCGAACCCAGGTTTCCCACATTGCAGACGGATTCTTTACCATCTGAGCCACTAGGGAAACTCAGGCAACTATGAATAATAGTTTTGCCAACTTGTGACATTTTTACCGTGTTGCTGTAGCAGTGTTGTTATTTTACCCTATTCTTTGATAGACATTTAACTTCAATAGTTTTGCATATGTCTAAATTTTTATGAATCATTGATAGTTTGTATATTCCTCATATATGAATTCTTTTTTTTTTTTTTTCTTGGAGAGAAAAGGATAGGGAGAAAACATAACAAAATGGTCCATGGCAAAATGTGAGTATGTTTTGATTTTTCTTCCTAGATTTAAGGAAAACATGCAATATCTACATATCTTAATTCAGTCTGATTCCAAATGTGCTATTTTGTCATTTTCAAGACCTTTTTTTCCCCCTCAGAAAGTCTTATTTGTGCCCTCTAGTGGTAGATGCATACAGTTGTGGGTTTTTTTTGCAATAAGTCAGGGAAAACTGACTTATTTTTCCTTCAGTGTATAATGATTCAGCATCTGCATAACTAAGTAATAGTGATGTTCCACACACAGAGAAAAATCTCATGTGACTGAGTTTGATGTATTTTCAAAATGCATCAAAGTTATATATGGGAAAAATAAATCCACCATTTATCTAGCTAGAGAAAGTTCTTAGATCACAAAAGTCTATTTCCTCATGATGTTTATGGTCATTTGTTCAGCAAATGCCGTGATTCTTTGAGAAGTAAGCACATTTTCCACAAATGCATTTTCTCTTTTTAGAATCCACTTTACGAAAACTCTTCTAAAATGCTGCATTAATTCATAACCTGTTTCTTCTTCTTCTTTTTTATTAATGAGTATCCTTAAAGAGCTGCGTGAAAAAGGAAACTGTCTTGTTTAATGTGGCAAGAATTGACCCTGTTAGAAAATACCCACCAAGAACTAGATCCTGGCCTGATAGCTCCACTGGACTTCTACTGGACGGATGCCTAGTTCTTCGTCCTCTTCCTGAAACTCCAACGCCTCCATTTGAAACATCCATTTTCTTATATGACCAAAGTCGATTGGTCCAGGAATGGACTCTTTATGCAAACCTAGCTGACTAGAATCCTCTCCTGGGTTTTTTGGCACCAGAACTTGAGAAAGAGGCTAAGTCTGTTTCTAGTATAGAAGGGCCTACCACATAGGGAAAGTGTTGGTGACTGTATTTATTGCTAGATTTCAGTACAGAAGATGAGTCAAAGACAGAAAAAAGAAAAAAAAGTCTTGCTGACATTTCTGCTCCTGCTTTCTGCTTGTACTGAGATCCAGCCATCTGCCTTTCCCATAACTCTGCATGTTATACGGTTCTGTTTTGTTTTTTTTTTTATGTTGTTTAATCCATCCTTGGATTTTTGTAATACAATCGACTCTTATTTCACTTAGGTAAATCTGATTTTAAGTTTAGTTTCTATCACTTTTCACCAGAGTAATATGATAATGCTATAGGGTATACTGTCAATTTTTGTGTTCAGATTTTCTTATAACCTAATTTATACAGGGGGCATTGAGAAGGAAATTGAGTTTCTGTGAAAGTGGCAGAAAATTGTGACCTTTTGCTTATTCACTATGGGGGTTTATCAAGTCTAGTTTCTACTCCTGCTGCTACTGCTACTGCTGCTAAGTCGCTTCAGTTGTGTCCGACTCTGTGCGAGCCCACCCTTAATTAGAGGCAGTCTATCTCTTTTTAAATACATACTGTATTCCTACTTTTTCACTCTCCCTTACCAAGACTACATAATACTAAATTATAGGCAGACTAGAGTCCATTCATAGCAAAGTGTTACCTCTTCCAGGTAATTTTTTAGCCTTTTATTTCTTAGATAAAGGAGAGATAAAGTTTGTCTTCCTTTGAAGTAATTTTTGAAAACAGATTATGTAAAGTATGGAAACTTATTAGTGAGCTGAGGCCATACTGCTTGATTCTGAAATGACCCAACACCCAACTTTGTGTCTAGTACAGAGAAGAGCACTGATAAGTTTTGGTGAACTATAGAGCAGTATTTATTGAGTATTACTTGCCAGATACTGGGCAATCATTTTATTTGTATTAAGCTTTAATTTTTACAGTAACATTTCCAGGTCTCCATTAATACCTCCACTATAAATGAGCAATGTTGGAGAGTTTTCCCAGCTCTGGTTCCAGATATTTCTACCCTGTTTTCCTCCAAAGCACCAAGTGTGGCTGAGTGATCAGTTTAGATGGGTCTTGGGGAGTTTGACCTAAAGCTGTCACTATAAAGTTGATGTTGCTTTAAGACATGTATATAATAAGATTTCTGTGAAAATTTCACTCCACTAAGTTAAAATGAGACAGTTACAACAGAGTGAAACCATTATGTAAATTAGATACTCTTGAAAGATAAGCCATGCTTACCAGATTTGAAGGATACTGATATGTGATGACTGTACTATTCATTCCCCAAATCAAGACATTTTCAGAGTGAAATGAGGCTATTATTAACTATTCTAGGACAGTAAACAAAAAATGGGATGTATATATAGAAGTGAAGTGAAAGTCGCTCAGTCGTGTCCAACTCTTTGCAACCCCATGGACTATAAGAGTCCATGGAATTCTCCAGGCCAGAATACTGGAGTGGGTAGCCTTTCTCTTCTCCAGGGGATCTTCCCAACCCAGGGATGGAACCCAGGTCTCCCGCATTGCAGGTGGATTCTTTACCAGCTGAGCCACACATCACCCTACAAATTTGGGTGTTGACAGTCCATTACAAGTGGGGTTCACCAAACTTAAGTCCATTCATTCCCCCAAATTCATTTACTATTTAAAAATACTGGAGTCCAGTCTTATCCAGATCCACATCAAGCATATGTACATCAACTTTGGTTGCATATTATTTTTTATGATGAAGCAATCCATGATCTAGATAACTATATGGTATCTCCAGATTTTCTTGCTCAAATAATTTTTTTTGTTTATACAGAGTGTGTCTCTAGAGGATAAGACTGCAGATAATTCACAAAAGCAGAAAGCACTATTTGGTCATTACTTTTGGATCTGGGCTTTCACTGGTGGCTCAGACAGTAAAGAATCTGCCTGCAATGCAGAAGACCCAAGTTTCATCCTTGAGTCTGGAAGATGCCCTGGAGAAGGAAATGGCAACCCATTCCAATATTCTTGCCTGGAGAATCCCATGGACAGAGGAGCCTAGCAGGCCACAGCCCATGGAGTCGCAAAGAGTTGGACATGACTGAGTGACTAATACTTTCACTTTTGGATTTTAGTCTTTGTCAGTTGTCTTGATTTAATTGACAAGAGAGATAGATGCCTGAGAAGAGGCTGCTTCAACATAAATGCATTGTGTACGCTGGAAAAATCAAGTTTATTGAAGAGCCCCAGACAGAGAGCAGGTGTCCGAGGAATGACTGTGTAGCTGTGTAAGTGCACAGTGAACCCGGGACACCATAAGACCGCCCCAAACTTTGCAAGGTTTGGAACTGACCTCATTGCCATTTCTAAAATATAATGGGCAGAGTAGCCATTTATAACAGGCAGAGTGGCCTAGTTTCAGACTCTTATCCTTGTGGCAAATTTTCTGGCTGTTTGCCTGAGAAATCCAACATCTCTGCTTTTATCCTCACCTCGATCAAGTCTCTAGGGCTGGTCCCTTAGCCAAGTATGGGAGGCAGGAAGGGAGTGGTTTGGAAGCATTATTTTACTTTTATATGGAATAAGCCAAATGCAAATGAGTTAATTAAAATAACAACCATGGAGAAGACACGTTACTCTCTTTTCTTTTTTTCACCCAGATTTTTCTATTTTGGCTAATGGGACAGTGTAAGTTTTCTTATTAGTATCGGTCATTGTTACTTTGGACTGTTTCATGTGTTCAAGCCTGTGGACTCACTTTGTCAATCTGAGCTCTTTTTTTTCCCAAAATTTATTTATTTCATCTGTGGGCTGCTTTATAGCTAGGCTTGCTGCCTATGTTGATCCTAGGAAAACTAATTCTTCCAGCAGGACCATTCTGGTTGCTATAGTACTTTTTGCAATTAAAGCTTTTTGAATAAGACGACCCATTTTCAAAGCAAGGCTGTGGGTGTATTGGAGCTGATTATTTTCTACAGATTTTGTTGTTGTTAATATGGGAGGCAGATTAGTACAACAGCCACGAGCTCAAACTCGTAATGAAACTACCTGAGTTCAGCCTTCAGCTCTCAGTGTGACATTGGACCTGTTATTTGAACTTTCTGTGGCTCAATTTTCTCATCTGTAAAGTAGGGATAATAATGATAATAACTGGAGTAGAAAATGGCAACCCACTCCACTATTCTTGCATGGAAAATTCCATGGACAGAGGAACCTGGTGGGCTACAGTCCACGGAGTTGTAAAGAGCTGGACATGACTGAGTAACTGAGCACAATAATGATAGTAATAGTGTCTACTTCCTAGGGTTGCTGGGAGCATTGCATAACCTAAAGCACATACAGTGATTAATATAGTATTTGAAGTCTGAGAAATACCAATTACTAGCATTTGCATTCCAGATATGAATAATGTGTTTATTAGGATGCAAAATACTAGAAAGTGTTTAAGTTTAAAAACTATCATTGGATAAAAAGTTCTGGGTTATATTATGATATATTTCACTTTTGAGATCTTGGTTCTTTTGGAGAACACAATTCTGCAAAGCAAATGCATTAACACATGTAAAATAAGAGAAAATAATTACAGCCAAAGTCTTATTTAAAGATCCCCTGGAATTGAGGTTTGAAACCCACATGTAGGAAAGTACTATTACAGGCAGTTTTCCAAATATCATAGACTCTGTTATAGAGCTGCCCTCCAAAGTCCTAGTATCTTATTCATTTTTAACTCTTCCATGGTACTTGTAATAAGAACAGCCAGTTAAAGGAATTCTAAATAAAACTCAGAATATAGCTCAGAAAAAAGTTTCCATTCCATTGCTTTCTTGCAATGCAGTATTTGTCCATACAGCATGTAGAACAAAATGTTGTTGAGCTTTTTCACTGTGCAAGTGGACTTCATTTTATTTTTATTTTACTTTTAAGAGTTTTATTTATTTTTTTGGCTGAATCTTGAAGCATGCGGGATCTTAGTTCCCTGACCAGGGATTGAACACACGTCCCTTGCAGCAGAAGCCCAGTCATAACCCCTGGGCTGCCAGGGAAGTCCCTGGACTTCCTGTTAGATATAACTTGACAACAGATCTCAGCTGGGTCAGATGAAAGCAAAGATTCTAAGAGACAATTGTCACATTTTTCTAGTGTGCATGGAAACAGTTTCTAGGAATTTTTTTCCATGATTTTCTCATTCAGAGACACTTGACCTTGAGGGTACACTGAAGAGGTTTGAGTTGAATTTAATATGTCCAGGAGACATTCATGCCAACAGAGATTTTCTTTCATTTAATGTTAAAATTCTAAACTCAAGCAACTTTGTAAAAAGATAATACAAAGCATTAATTTTGAGTCCCTCCATCTCAGATGCCATTTCCATCATTAGGAAGGAGCATTCATGACTTCATGTTGCCGAGTTTCAGCATGGCGCCTCCAACAGCCACTATCGATTAGCCCAACTTGTCATTGGAGAGGAAACTTCTTTGCTGGATTATGCTGTGACTGGGTTTCCACAACTGCTGCACAAGTGATGAAGACTATTAACTCTGACATGTGCAAAGGCATAAGTCCTAAGACAGGTTAGGTAATACTTGAGGCCCATAATTACTTTAATTATGGAGTTCCATGGGAGTATATTGGAGAAGGCAATGGCAGCCCACTCCAGTACTCTTGCCTGGAAATCCCATGGATGGAGGAGCCTGGCGGGCTACAGTCTATGGGGTCGCGAAGAGTCGGACACGACTGAGCCATGTACCTGTGCAAGTGGTGTGCGCTTAATTGCTCAGTCATGTCCAACTGTTTGTGACCCCCTGGACTGTACTCCGGCCAGGCTCTTCTGTCCGTGGGATTTTCCTAGCAAGAATTTGGGAGTGGGCTGCCATTTCCTTCTCCAGAGCCTATGCCTGTGAGAAGATTTCCATCCACTGGACCTGATGACCGGAGGTGGCAGATATATGCTCTGTCACTCTCTGAGCATGCTTAGGAAAAGCTCAGAGCAGGACTTCTCGATAATGCAAAGCACCTGCATTTTTTGGAAGAGATGTTTGTCTTCCTGCAGACACTGCTGTGTCTTACTTGTCTGTGTTTGATACTCAAGGTCTAGCCCGATGCCTTGTTCAGGACCTACAGACAATACATGTGCTTAAAGGTAATAAACACCGCATCAGGAGAGGAAAGATGACAACATAAATGGAATTTTTGTTCAAACCAAAATATTTTGGGTTTTGTTTTTTGATGCTTCAGATGTTTGCTTACTACGTGTGTGTTTCAGAAAGAGATCAAGGAAAGCAGAGTATATGTTTTCCCATAGTAGATAGTAAGGAAACATGTAAACAGTTCATTCCTCTGTATGTGGGCAAGGCTGGCTTATGCTCATGATGTGGGCATGAACCTCCTCCTGCTGAAACCAGAGGCTGATGCTGCTATATGACAGAAGTTAAAAACATGCTTCTAACGAGTCCAAATGAGACTGTTAACTAATTAATCCTGCTGCATTTATGTCAATTGTCAGCTAATAATTAGGAGATTAAAGATGGTGGGACTGTTTTAACTAGATTCTCAATCTAGAGAATCATGATATATAGATTAGCATGAATGTTCTTCTCTTTCTTTGCAAAATTCTACTTAATTCCTGTTTATATATAACTTTCTTAGTTAGTTTATATATTATTCGCTATACTAGTCTTTTATTATATATTTAACTTCTAGAGTATATGTGAGTACATATATATATTCCCATAATATATATATTTCTATGAAACATACACACAAGTATACAAATATTATAGAAAATTTATTGTCATGATCTAAATTATAGTCCATTTAATAAGACTTTCATAAAAGTGATTATTATGCAGAGTTCCAAAGAATAGCAAGAAGAGATAAGAAAGCCTTCTTCAGCGATCAGTGGAAAGAAATAGAGAAAAAGAACAGAAGGGGAAAGACTAGAGATCTCTTCAAGAAAATTAGAGATACCAAGGGACCATTTCATGCAAAGATGGGCTCGATAAAGGACAGAAATGGTCTGGACCTAACAGAAGCAGAAGATATTAAGAAGAGGTGGCAAGAATACACGGAAGAACTGTACAAAAAAGATCTTCATGACCCAGATAATCGTGATGATGTGATGACTAATCTAGAGCCAGACATCTTGGAATGTGAAGTCAAATGGGCCTTAGAAAGCATCACGACGAACAAAGCTAGTGGAGGTGATGGAATTCCCGTTGAGCTGTTTCAAATCCTGAAAGATGATGCTGTGAAAGTGCTGCACTCAATTTGCCAGCAAATTTGGAAAACTCAGCAGTGGCCACAGGACTGGAAAAGGTCAGTTTTCATCCCAATTCCAAAGAAAGGCAATGCCAAAGAATGCTCCAACTACCGCACAATTGCACTCATCTCACATGCTAGTAAAGTAATGCTCAAAATTCTCCAAGCCAGACTTCAGCAATATGTGAACCGTGAACTCCCTGATGTTCAAGCTGGTTTTAGAAAAGGCAGAGGAACCAGAGATCAAATTGCCAACATCCGCTGGATCATGGAAAAAGCAAGAGAGTTCCAGAAAAACATCTATTTCTGCTTTATTGACTATGCCAAAGCCTTTGACTGTGTGGATCACAGTAAACTGTGGAAAATTCTGAAAGAGATGGGAATACCAGACCACTCCAAAGAAAGGCAATGCCAAAGAATGCTCAAACTACCGCACAATTGCACTCATCTCACATGCTAGTAAAGTAATGCTCAAAATTCTCCAAGCCAGACTTCAGCAATACGTGAACTGTGAACTCTGTGATGTTCAAGCTGGTTTTATAAAAGGCAGCGGAACCAGAGATCATATTGCCAACATCTGCTGGATCATGGAAAAAGCAAGAGAGTTCCAGAAAAACATCTATTTCTGCTTTCTTGACTATACCAAAGCCTTTGACTGTGTGGATCACAGTAAACTGTGGAAAATTCTGAAAGAGATGGGAATACCAGACCACCTGACCTGCCTCTTGAGAAATCTGTATGCAGGTCAGGAAGCAACAGTTAGAACTGGACATGAAACAACAGACTGGTTGCAAATAGGAAAAGGAGTATGTCAAGGCTGTATATTGTCACCCTGCTTATTTAACTTCTATGCAGAGTACAGCATGAGAAACTCTGGACTGGAAGAAACACAAGCTGGAATCAAGATTGCTGGGAGAAATATCAATAACCTCAGATATGCAGATGACATCACCCTTATGGCAGAAAGTGAAGAGGAGCTAAAAAACCTCTGAGGAGCTAAAAAGCCTCTTGTTGAATGTGAAAGAGGAGAGCGAAAAAATTGACTTAAAGCTCAACATTCAGAAAACGAAGATCATGGCCATCTGGCCCCATCACTTCATGGGAAATAGATGTGGAAACAATAGAAAGAGTGTCAGACTTTATTTTTTTGGGCTCCAAAATCACTGCAGATGGTGAGTGCAGCCATGAAATTAAAAGATGCTTACTCCTTGGAAGAGAAGTTATGACCAACCTAGAGAGCATAGTCAAAAGCACAGACATTACTTTGCCGACTAAGGTCCGTCTAGTCAAGGCTATGGTTTTTCCTGTGGTCATGTATGGATGTGAGAGTTGGACTGTGAAGAAGGCTGAGAACAGAAGAATTGATGCTTTTGAACTGTGGTGTTGGAGAAGACTCTTGAGATTCCCTTGGACTGCAAGGAGGCCCAACCAGTCCATTCTGAAGGAGATCAGCCCTGGGATGTCTTTGGAAGGAATGATGCTAAAACTGAAGCTCCAGTACTTTGGCCACCTGATGTGAAGATTTGACTCATTGGAAAAGACCCTGATGCTGGGAGGGATTGGGGGCAGGAGGAGAAGGGGACGACAGAGGATGAGATGTCTGGATGGCATCACAGACTCAATGGACGTGAGTCTGAGTGAACTCCGGGAGTTGGTGATGGACAGGGAGGCCTGGCATACTGCGATTCAAGGGGTTTGAAAGAGTCAGACACGACTGAGCGACTGAACTGAACTGAACTGAACAGTCCATGGGGTCACAAAGAGTCAGATATGACTCAGCAACTAACACTTTCACTTTCACTGCTACTTGACTGTATTACTTTGCTGGTTATGATAATTTTCATCTGTTTCTGAAAATCAGTCCATTATACTGTCATATCAGTGATGAATAGCAACAATTTTACCTGCCCCTTGCCAATTATTACATTTCTAATTTACCCCTCATTTAATCTCACATGCTAGTAAAGTAATGTTCAAAATTCTCCAAGTCAGTCTTCAGAAATACATGAACCATGAGCTTTCAGATGTTCAAGCTAGTTTTAGAAAAGGCAGAGGAACCAGAGATCAAATTGCTGCTGGATCATGGAAAAAGCAAGAGAGTTCCAGAAAAAACATCTATTTCTGCTTTATTGACTATGCCAAAGCCTTTGACTGTGTGGATCACAATAAACTGTGGAAAATTCTGAAAGAGATGGGAATACCAGACCACCTGACCTGCCTCTTGAGAAACCTATATGCAGGTCAGGAAGCAACAGTTAGAACTGGACATGGAAAAACAGACTGGTTCCAAATAGGAAAAGGAGTACATCAAGACTATATTGTCACCCTGCTTATTTAACTTATATGCATCATGAGAAACACTGAGCTCAAAGAAGCACAAGCTGGAATCAAGATTGCTGGGAGAAATATCAATAACCTCAGACATGCAGATGATACCACCCTTATGGCAGAAAGTGAAGAGGAACTAAAAAGCCTCTTGATGAAAGTGAAAGAGGAAAGTGAAAAGCTGGCTTAAAGCTCAACATTCAGAAAATGAAGATCATGGCACCTGTTCCCTTCACTTCATGGGAAGTAGATGGGAAACAGTGGAAACAGTGTCAGACTTTATTTTGTGGGGCTCCAAAATCACTGCAGATGGTGATTGCAGCCATGAAATTAAAAGACACTTACTCCTTGGAAGAAAAGTTATGACCAACCTAGATAGCATGTTGAAAAGCAGAGACATTACTTTGCAAACAAAGGTCCATCTAGTCAAGACTGGTTTTTCCAGTGGTCACGTATGGATGTGAGAATTGGACTGTGAAGAAAGCTGAGTGCCAAAGAATCGATGCTTTTGAACTGTGGTGTTGGAGAAGGCTCATGAGAGTGCCATGGACTACAAGGAGATCCAGTCCATTCTAATAGAGATCAGTCCTGAGTGTTCTTTGGAAGGACTGATGCTAAAGCTGAAACTCCGTACTTTGGCCACCTCATGCGAACAGTCAACTCCTGGGAAAATCCTCTGATGCTGGGAGGGATTGGGGGCAGGAGGAGAAGCGGACGACAGAGGATGAGATGGCTGGATGGCATCACTGACTTGATGGACATGAGTTTGAGTGAACTCTGGGAGTTGGTGATGGACAGGAAGGCCTGGCATGCTGCAATTCATGGGGTCACAAAGAGTCAGACAGACTGAGTGACTGAACTGAACTGAATAAGTGCAAAAGAATGATAAATTGGCACAATATCCAGCACCTATTATTATTTTGGTCCTGGCTTTAGTGGCTATGTGTCAGGTGTTTCATTGTTCCACTATTGTTTATGATGATGGCTTTTGGCCTGTATGGGCATTATCTCACTGATGCAGTTCCTATTTATTTTTCAATGTCTTTCTGTAATATATGTGTTAAATTTTGTCAAATGCCTTTTCATTGTTTGCGAAAAATGATATTTCCTCATTAAATTTATTAAAATGAGAAATATTTGCTATATATTTTCCACCCTTGAACATTATTTTTATTTCTGGAATAATCTAATTTAATCTTGTTTTAACAGTCTGCTAAATTATGTTCACAAAAATTTTTTTTTAATTAATGTCAGTAATTGAGGTTGATATGTACTTACTTCTTTTAGGGGAAAGTCCTTCTTAAGTTGAGTGAAAATGTTATACCTGAGTTAAAGATAATTTTGTTTCATCCAACTTAACCCTCTCTAGATCTAAAGTATGTTATTACAAATTAAAAATTTTATTTTTAATGGCTGAGTAAGTTGATGCTTTTGAACTGTGGTGTTGGAGAAGACTCTTGAGAGTCCTTTGGACTGCAAGGAGATCCAGCCAGTCCATTCTAAGGGAAATCAGTCCTGGGTGTTCTTTGGAAGGACTGATGCTAAAGCTGAAACTCCAGTACTTTGGCCACCTCATGGGAAGAGTTGATTCATTGGAAAAGACTCTGATGCTGAGAGGGATTGGGGGCAGGAGGAGAAGGGGACGACCGAGGTTAGATGGCTGGATGGCATCACGAACTCAATGGACATGAGTCTGAGTGAACTCTGGGGGTTGGTGATGGACAGGGAGGCCTGGTGTGCTGCGATTCATAGAGTCACACAGAGTAGGACATGACTGAGTGACTGAACTGAATTGAATATTCCATTATGCTATGTTTGTGAGGGTGTGTGTATAGACCACATCTTTTTCTATTTGTCTACCAATAGACACATAGGTTGCTTCTTTATCTTGACTAAAACTGCAATGAATGGCAGGGTGCATAATTCTAAGAGAAATAAAAAATAACTCGGAATGAGAAAGGTAAATACTGCATGACCACACTTATTAACTCTTACTTGCTCAATCATGTGTGACTCTTTGCCGACCCCATGAGATGTAGCCTGCCAGGCTCCTCTATCCATGGGATGTCCCAGGCAAGAATACTGGAATGAGTTGCCATTTCCTTCTCCAGGGGAATCTTCCCAGCACAGGGACTGAACCCAGGTCTCCTGTTTTGCAGGCAAATAGTTTATCATCTGAGCCACCAGGGAAGCTCCAGGCACTTACATGTGAGATCTAAATAAACAAATAAGCAAACAAAATATAAACAGACACATATATATAGAGAACAAATGAATGGATGCTAGAACGGTAGGGGATGAAAAGGTAGGAGAGGCAGGTAAAGAAGATTAAGAGGTATAAATCTCCAGTTGTATAAGTCATGGGATGTCATACACAGTATAAGGAACAGAGTCAATAATATTGTAATAATTTTAATAAGGGGACAGATGATTATTAAAGTTATTATTAACATGATCATTTCATAATGTATGCAGGCGCCAAATTCATATGCAATATGCTGAAGTTAGCATAATATAGTTGTATGTCAAGTACATTTCAATACAAAAGAGTTTAAAATTTCCTTCTTTTTTGAAAGTATTAATCGAATGTTTTGAAAGTATTAATCTGAAAATTGACTTGTCTGATCTTCAAATGCTTATTTGAGTGCTCAGGTAAAATCACCAGGGGGTTGAAAAGTTAGTTCTTTGAAAAAAATCTGTATTTTCTCATTGTAAATAAGTCTGTTTAAAGTTTTGTTAACAAATATTTCTAGACCATTACTCATTTTTTGCAATTTTTAAAAATATTTTTGTGTAGAGTTAAAATATTTTATTGTCTTTTATATTTTAACCAATTCTTTAGTGGTTATTTTTAACTTTAAAAAGATATTTATTGAGTCATGAGATTGTCCATAAGTTTATCTATTATTTTTTCAAATAATAATTAGCATTTTAAAAATATTAGCGTTAGTTTTCTTGTTTTTAAAATAATATAAAAATATATTTTCTTAATTTTGAGCTCTTAAAAATTGAATGACAGTTATTTTAATCTTTGATCCATACTAATTTTATGTTTCCTCTCTATAAAAGGGCTTCGATGTGGGAAACCCGGGTTCGATCCCTGGGTCTGGAAGATCCCCTGGAGAAGGAAATGGCAATCCCCTCCAGTATTCTTGCCTGGAGAATCCCACGGACAGAGGAGCTTGGTAGGCTACAGTCCACGGGGTCACAAAGCGTCAGACACGACTGAGTGACTTCACTACACTACACTACACTACTACTATAAGCAGTTAATGATATATAAAGCAATATATAATACAGTCATACAGTCTTTGTATAGCATCTATACTATACTATATATTATAGTATATTATATGCTATACTACAGAATATAGGTACTACATATAGTTATAGACAGTTATATAGTTTTATATATATATGTATATATATATAGTGTTACATGTGTATATCTATAGATACATATTTACAGTAAAGTGTTAACTCACTGAGGGCTTGAGGGCTCAAACTCTGCCATTCCAAAGAAAAGATTCATCTTTAACCCATTCTGGGAGATATACTATGAACCCTTGGAATTCTGCCTGATAAGAGTGTCTTTTAAATGTGTCTATACTTCTACATAGGGACTTCCCTGCTGGCTCAGATGGTAAAGCATCTGTCTACAATGCGAGAGACCCAGGTTCGATCCCTGGATCGGGAGATCCTCTGGAGAAGAAAATGGCAATCCATTCCAGTCCTATTGCCTGGAAAACCCCATGGACAGAGGAGCCTGGTAGGCTACAGTCCATGGGGTCGCAGAGAGTCGGACACGACTGACATATGGAGTCTTTGGCTATGCCAGACAGTTTGTGGTAGCAATACAATTGATAGTGAGTGTTTATTTTTGTTCACCTGTGGTTTCAGCTCTGCTTTATCATCTCTCTGCAGAGAGAGGAGGGAGAGAGATGAACACTAATCAGTTAATAACAGACCTGTGACTATCTAATGCCCACATCAGAAACCTCTAGTAAAAACCCTGGGCACCAGTCTCGGATAAGCATCCTTGCTCATCAATACTGTATCATTGCAAGAAGAATTAAGTGCTGGATGCATCACTCCATGGGGAAAGGACAACTGAATGCTCATGACTGGTTTCTCTCTAAGTCATATGCACGTTTGCCTTTGCTCATTTAAATTTGTGTCCCTTCACTGTAATAAACTATAACCATGAATATAACAGCTTATCTGAGTTCCATTAATCTTTCTAGTAAATGATTGAATGAGTATAATCTCTGACACAAGATATGATAAATACATACACATTTTTCCTTTTCTATTAACTTTTCTATCTTCTCCCTCTGTTGTCTGTCCCTTACCACACAATTTTAGTCAAAGTAATTATTGTTCATCGTGTTTACCTTCATACTTTAAATATAATTATAACCTTCTTGTTTTGCCATATTTACATAATTTATGGCTTCCAACTATTAAAGAAAAATAAGAAACTATTTTTATGGCCTATCTTCTACTTATCTTCTATTTTTTTTTAATATTATTTTGACACTGGTTGGGGAAAAATGCATATTCTATTGTCATACTTACACCACATTAGTTTTCATCTTAACTCTGCAGTTAAATATACCAACACTTACTTCGGGTCTTTTGTTGCAGTTTCACAGGTTATCTTCATTGGGAGATAATTAATCTTTCAAGAGTTTTCTTCAAAGCTCATTGGAACAATATTCTTGGTATATTTTTATAGAACTATTAAATTTATATTTGAATATAGACTGGCTAAATAAAAATTATTACTGTCTTCCTTTTATTCACCAAATATCCTGTAGATATAGCTGAGTTTTCATTTAACTTTATTGTGTGGAAGCCTGGGTTCTTATTCTTCTTTAAAACAGCTTACAAAACTTTGCTTGACTCTCCAAAGTATGCTTTTCTTATGCTTAATTACCATAAACTTAATTAGGATAGGCTTGATGTGGGCAACTGTCTTTGACTCATCGTGGTCCATTGAAAGTCTGTGTCCCATTTGCTTAGGATTGGCATGCCCAAAGGAAAAGAACAAAACATGCAACAAAAAGAAATAGGATATAAACTTTTCTGACATTATTAAGGAAGTTAGACCTTTCTAAATCTGTACTAGTTAGGGTAAATTTCTTAGAATCAGAAAAGTGTGTCTTAGCAACTTAGTGCTTTGTGCTATTTTTTACTTTGAATTTTCTTTTTTCATTTTTATTTTCCTCCTACTGTCTCATCTTCTTCTTTAACCATTTCTTCATTTTTTGTTTTTCTTCTTTGTATTGTTGTGTAATTTTTTACAAAATTTTCTTAGGCAATATTTGGCTATATTGTGTGAGGGGGAAAAAATGAAGCATTTATTACTGTCTGTGTTGAAACAGCTATTCTGTTTTGGTGTAAAGTTTTAACATAGGTATACTGATTTCTCCAGTTAACATGTACTTTTGACAGTGAGAATGAAAAGTGCATACTCTTTAAGGAATATCAATACTCAATTGGAGACCATTTACTTAGAGATTATCTTTCAAGTAGTTTAAATAAGATACTTCCTTAAACAGTTGCCAGTATTAATCAATGACATTGATCAATGAAATAAATTTCATTGAGATTTATTAGGAAATGAATTCCATGACAATTTGAAAAAATAATCATTAATCAAAGGACAAAATAATTTACCTAACATACTTCAAAACAGATAGCTTAAATTGAGTTTCTCAAATCACTTTTAAAAATCTTAAAAAGAAAAATATTTTGAAATATTAAATGAAAATATTTAATATTTAAAAATTATTATAAAGTGTATAAATGTTCTTCTCCATGCATTTTGTGTTTGTAAACATACTTAGCTGCTCCTATACCCACGTCTTGATATTAATATTAACTGAAATTGTCCTGTGCTGATATTGTATTCTGCTATCTTTGTACTGATAAATTCAAATGAAAATAATTTGCATTTTAATCTTATAAAGTGTAATACTGAAATTTGTTCTTGACACAATGAAAGTATGAAGAAATAATTTAATTTAAATGAATAAATTATTCCATTTAATATGCAAAATATGCATCATTGCCAAGTAAAAGGCAAATGATATCATACCACACTCTATGAACAGAGATTTTTGTGGTATTCCAAATAGCAAAAGGCAATGATAAAACAAACTAATTGCACAGAATAGACATTCAAATAAAAATGATCTGATAGTCTATGATTTCCTGTTTACTTATACCCACTTGTTAAACTCAAATAAGTATATTGATAAATATTTCATTTGTTGGTACTACTTATGGCTTGTGATAGAAAACAACTTTTAAGTGACTTAAGCAAAGCTGGAAGTTTAGTGATTTGTGAATCTAAAAGTTCCAGAGGTGCATCTGATGTGAAGAAGGCTGGAATCTCAACATCATAAATGTCATCAAGACACTGTGTTCTTTTTATCCTTTAGTTCTATTTCAAATGTGTTGGCTGTAGTATCAGCAAAGTTAGGCTCACATTATACAAAAGACTGTCACCAGTATATTCAGAAAAGAAAAAGAAGAAGACAAAAAAAAAAAGGAATATTCTATTCAAAATAACCAGTTTCACTTTTGACCATATTGATTTATCAGACCATGATTAAACCAGGATATGTTCCCAGAAGAAAACAGGACATTTAGGGTAAGATCTAGATAATAGATTATAACTGAAATAAAGTGATAGATTGGCCTGAATCATTGAAATCAGAGTGGGAGAGTGTTTCATCAAAAATAGATGCTGCAGAAAAGGTGGCATGAGATGATCAGCCCAAACAATATGCCAAAAAATTAAATATTCCATGAGAAGTATTCAAGGAATTACTTTTTTTTCTTTTTTTTTTCTTCAGTACAACATTCTAGGTATCAAACAAATTGCTTCTTCAGTTCAGTTCAGTTCAGTTGCTCAGTCGTGTCTGACTCTTTGCAACCCCATGAACCACAGCATGCCAGGCCTCCCTGTCCATCACCAACTCCCGGAGTCCACCCAAATCCATGTCCATTGAGTCGGTGATGGCATCCAAACATCTCATCCTCTATTGTCCCCTTTTCCTCCTGCCCTCAATCTTTCCCAGCATTAGGGTCTTTTCCAAAGAGTCAGCACTTTGCATCAGGTGGCCAAAGTATTGTAGTTTCAGCTTCAACATCAGTCTTTCCAATGCACACCCAGGACCGATCTCCTTTAGGATGGACTGGTTGGATTTCCTTGCAGTCTAAGGGACTCTCGAGAGTCTTCTCCAACACCAAAGTTCAAAAGCATCAATTCTTCAGCGCTCAGCTTTATTTATAGTCCAACTCTCACATCCATACATGACCACTGGAAAAACCATAGCCTTGACTAAATGGACCTTTGTTGACAAAGTAATGTCTCTGCTTTTTAATATGCTTTCTAGGTTGGTCATAACTTTTCTTCCAAGGAGTAAGCATCTTTCAATTTCATAGCTGCTATCACCATCTGCAGTGACTACCAAAATGTGGTGTCTTCTGCATATCTGAGGTTATTGGTATTTCTCCCAGCAATCTTGATTCCAGCTTGTGCTTCCTCCAGCCCAGGGTTTCTCATGATGTACTCTGCATATAAGTTAAATCTTCAAAGCTTAGCAAATTATTGTTTATACTAGCATTGTTAATGCAGCAATATTTATTATTCTGTAAGGATAATATTGATTAATATTTGTTAATATGATGTTTTATCATCCTTAAAATTAAAAAAAAATCATATTAACTAGCAAATGTGGAAATTACAAATGTGCATTTTTCCTATTAAGCCAGATTGGAGAATTGAAGCAAGCAAGAAAGTACCATTTATAATATCAAAACAATATGCTTATTTGACTTGCATGATTTTGATTTTTATGTAATTTATCCATTAACTTTAAATGAAAATTGATTGAAAGTTAAGATTTAAAGAACAAGTTAGTGGATATGTAATTTAAATTCTACCAATAGTATTGACAATATGAATGCACCTTGTAGATATTCTAAGTGAATAAGTAAGAAAGAGGAAGAAGGAGACAAATACTGTATCAGTTCAGTTCAGTTCAGTTCAGTCACTCAGTCATGTCCAACTCTTTGCCACCCCATCAATCGCAGCATGCCAGGCTTCCCTGTCCATCACCATCTCCCAGAGATCACTCAAACTCAGGTCCATCCAGTCGGTGATGCCATCCAGTCATCTTATCCTCTGTCATCCCCTTTTCTTCCTGCTCCCAATCCCTCCCAGCATCAGAGTCTTTTCCAATGAGTCGACTCTCGGCACGAGGTGGCCAAAGTACTGGAGTTTCAGCTTTAGCATCATTCCTTCCAAACAACTCCCAGGGCTAATCTCCATTAGAATGGACTGATTGGATCTCCTTGCTGTCTAAGGGACTCTCCAGAGTCTTCTCCAACACCACAGTTCAAAAGCATCAATTCTTCGGCGCTCGGCTTTTTTCACAGTCAACTCTCGTATCCATACATGACCTCTGGAAAAACAATAGCCTTGACTAGACGGACTTTTGTTGGCAAAGTAATGTCTCTGCTTTTCAATATGCTATCTAAGTTGGTCATAACTTTTCTTCCAAGGAATAAGCGTCTTTTAATTTCATGGCTGCATTCACCATCTGCCGTGATTTTGGAGCCCTAAAAAATAAACACTGTATAATCTCACTTACATGTGAAAGATCAAAAATTAAAATTTGTATAAGTGGAATAAAATTGTTGTAACAGGGGTTTCAGGATGGAGTATATGGAGAGATGTTTGTCAAAGACTATAAACATTCTTTTAGAAGATAAGCAAGTTCTGCAAATCAACGCACAGTATTTTGATTATAGTTAATTATAATGTATCATATATCTGAAAATTGAGAGTACAACTTAAATATTTGTTTTCAGTTTTGATGTGATGTGACACACTGAGATAGATAACTCATAGACTTTCAGAAGTGAGATTTTTGTCAAAATTATTATTTTTTAAATTATTTGCAATAAACACAAATAATGAAAGATTATTAAAAGTTCTCACCACAAAAAGTGATAGCTAACTTAATGCACCAATCACTGTGTAATATCTAAATATATCAAATTAACAAAATGTACACCTTAAACTTGCACAGTGTTAAATGTGAAATATATATTAGTAAAGTTGTGGCAAAAGTCACCACCAATAATGCTGGAATCAACCTAATAGTGCATATATCTCCTTGAAATCCTGTTCTCCTTTTTCTTTTTTTTTTAAGATATAACTAGAATTTCTTGACCATACAACAATACAGTAGATCTATTTTTAAATTTTGAGTATACTCAACAATGTTTTCCACAGTGGTTGAACCACTTTGCATTAATGGTGCTGGGAAAACTGGATCAACACAGAACAATGGAATTTCACCCCTATCAGACACTGCACACACTCTTAAGTTGAAATGAATCAAAGACTTAATGAAACAAGAGGCATGTGAATGAGGCAACCTTAGATAACACACCACAAGATGAAGGTGACTTCATTACTCTATCACACCAAACAAGCAGACCTCGGAGTTGAGCACAGAGTAGCTAAAACATGACCCACTTAATAATTTGGGAACAACTTAAATATTTGTTTTCAGTTTTGGTATGGTGAGACATACTGAGATAGATAAGTTATAGACTTTTAGAAGTGAGATTGTTGTCAAAATTATTATTTTTTAAAGTTATTTGCAATAAACACAAATAATGAAAGATATAAAGGATATGAGATACAAAGTTTATTTTTAAAGTTTAGAGTCACAGATTTAAAAGCAATTTGACAATTACTTATGCATTTGTATATTCATTTAAATTGATACTCTATTTTTAGTCTTTTCTTCACCTATTTAATATAGTTATGAAGTAAATACTTAAAGTTAATTTTCCTTTCATCCATCAGCCATTCATTTATATATAATTATTAGCATATTTTCAACTGCAGAGTAGAATATAAGTTTATTGAGTAATGACTGACAGAGCTTAAAATAAAACATGGGGAAAAAATGAATGACAGTTATAAATAGTAGGAAATAAGTGTGCAAATCAATCCTTCAGCCTCATGAACTTGATTAATGTATAGTTGCTTTTCAGTAGATTTGCAAAATTAAAGCTTATTGGGGGGAGGGTGGAGAAATTGTAAGCCCAATGTCAGGATCTATTTGGCTTTAAGAATTTGTGATTAAAAATACTGTCTGGCTAACTAAAGTGATAGTTTTTAAGTCCTCACCAAACACACTATTTTTTAAAAAGTGTTGTGATAGCCACAAATGTTGGTGTTGCATAGAAAGAAATTGGCTGAAAATACAGCAACTATTTTGTACACTAAGAATATATTTTTAATATTGCTATGAAAATAAAAAATCTTAATATAAGTACATAATTACACATTAATAAAATATAAAATAAAATAAAACATATTAATATTTCAAATAACATTTCCACACCATGGGTTAGGAGACCATTTTAATGTTACACCCAGATGCTAAAGATGGGAAATGGAATTGAATAGAATGCATTGTATCTCAAACTATGTATAAATTTTCATCAAACTCCATCTACATTTACTATGTATGTCTCGGAGTGTGTGTGTGTACATATACTTGTTTCATTTTAACACAAACTATCTTATTGTGAATTTCACCAATAGTAAAACACATTGAGGCACATGTTCTTTCATTTCCAATAAAGCAACACACAAAAAAAATGCACAGTTTAATACATCGAAACTCACAATGAACTCAACAGAGTAAATATTCATCAAATTCCATCTACATTTACTATATATGTGTCTGAGTGTGTGTGTGCATATACTTGTGTCATTTTAATATAAACTACTTTACTGTGGATTTCAAGAATACTAAAGCACACTGAGACACATTTTTTTTTATTTCCATTAATACAACACACAAAATTTTCATATTTCAATACACACAAACTCACAATGAACTCCATAGAGGAGAACGTGCACTAGCCATATTTTCTGAATGTGAGATTAGAAAGTAACAACAAAAATATAACCTCAATGCTCATGTAATAACTGAGTCATTTCTAACTTGGAAGAAAAAAAAAAGAAAAAAAAAAAACTCTTAAAAGTGATTGGATCTGAGAAAAATAAATAGCCAGGTGTTTACAACTTTGAACTAGTAATTTGTTCAAATATACAGGATATCACTTGGAAGAAAAGTTATGACCAACCTAGATAGCATATTCAAAAACAGAGACATTACTTTGCCAACAAAGGTCCATCTAGTCAAGGCTATGGTTTTTCCAGTGTTCATATATGGATGTGAGAGTTGGACTGTGAAGAAAGCTGATTGCTAAAGAATATGTGGTATTGGAGTAGCCTCTTGAGAGTCCCTTGGACTGCAAGGAGATCCAACCAGTCCATTCTAATGGAGATCAGCCCTGGGTGTTCTTTGGAAGGAATGATGCTAAAGTTGAAACTTCAGTTCTTTGGGCACCTCATGCGAAGAGTTGACTCATTGCAAAAGACTCTGATGCTGGAGGGGATTGGGTGCAGGAGGAAAGGGGACAACAGAGGATGAAATGGTTGGATGGCATCACCGACTCGATGGACATAAGTTTGAGTGAACGCGGGAGATGGTGACGGACACGGAGGCCTGGCGTGCTGTGATTGATGGAGTCACCAAGAGTCAGACAGGACTGAGCGACTGAACTAACTGAATCCTAAATCAGAGGAAATAAATACCAGAGTGTTTCATTGTCATAAAGTATGATTTAAAATTTAACAAAATTAATTATTTAAATTCAGTAAAATTTAAGCAAGAGACAAGATAGCAAAAAGAAAACACAGAATACAGAATTCCAAAGAATAGCACAGAGATAAGAAAGCCTTCCTCAGTGATCAATGCAATAATTAGAGGCAAACAATAGAATGGGAAAGACTAGAGATCTCCTCAAGAAAATTAGAGATACCAAGGGAATATTTCATGCAAAGATGGGTACAATAAAGGACAGAAATGATATGGACCTAGCAGAAGCAGAAGATATTAAGAGAGGTGGCAAGAATACACAGGACAATTATACAAAAAGTTCTTCGTGATTCAGATAACCATGATGATGTGATCATTCACCTAGAGCCAGACATCCTGGAATGTGAAGTCAAGTGCGCCATAGGAAGCATCACAACAAACAAAGCTAGTAGAGGTGATAGAATTCCAGTTGAGCTATTTCAAATCCTGAAAAATGATGCTGTGAAAGTGCTGCACTTAATATGCCAGCAAACTTGGAAAACTCAGCAGTGACCACAGGACTGGAAAACATCAGTCTTTATTCCAATCTCAAAGAAAGGCATTGCCAAAGAATGTTAAAACTACTGCACAATTGCTCTAATGTCACACACTAGCAAAGTAATTCTCAAAATTCTTCAAGCCAGTCTTCAATAGTACGTTAATCATGAACTTTCAGAAGTTCAAGCTGGATTTAGAAAAGACAGAGGAATCAGAGACAAAATTGCCCACATTAGTTGGATCATTGGAAAAGCAAGAGAGTTCCAGAAAAATATCCACTTCTGCTTTATTGACTATGCCAAAGCCTTTGACTGTGTGGATCATAACAAACTGTGGAAAATTCTGAAAGAGATGGGAATACCAGACCACCTGACCTGCCTCTTGAGAAATCTGTATTCAGGTTAAGAAACAACAGTTAGAAGAGGACTTGGAACAACAGACTGGATAAAATCAGGAAAGGAATATGTCAAGGCTGTTTATTGTCACCTTGCTTATTTAATATGTATGCAGAGTACATCATGTGAAATGCCAAGCTGGATAAAACACAAGCTGGAATCAAGATTGCCAGGAGAAATATCAATAACCTCAGATATGTATTAGACACCACCCTTATGGCAGAAAGTGAAAAAGAACTAAACAGCCACTTATGAAAGTGAAAATGTTAGCTTAAAGTTCAACATTTAGAAAACTAAGATCATGGCATCCAATCCCATCACTTCATGGCAAATAGATGGGGAAACAGTGGAAACAGTCACAGACTTTATTTTTGGGGGCTCCAAAAATCACTGCAGATAGTGGCTTCAGTTATGATATTAAAAGGTGCTTGCTCCTAGGAAGAAAAACTATGATCAACATAGACAGCATATTTAAAAGCAGTGACATTACTTTGCCAACAAAGGTCCGTCTAGTCACAGTTATGGTTTTCCAATAGTTGAACTATAAAGAAAACTAAGTGCAGAAGAATTGATGTTTTTGAACAGTGGTGTTAGAGAAGACTCTTGAGAGTCCCTTGGACTGAAAGGACATCAAACCATTCAATCCTAAAGATAAGTCCTGTGTGTTCATTGGAAGGACTGATGAAGCTGAAACTCCAATATTTTGGCCACCTGATGCAAAGAGCTGACTCATTAGTAAAGACCTTGATGATGGGAAAGTATGAACACAGGAGGAGAAAGAGAAGATAGACATGAAATTGTTAGATGGCATATTTGACACAAAAGACATGAGTTTGCGCAAATTATGGGAGATCATGGGGACAGGGGAAGCCTAACATGCTGCAGTGAATGGCACTGCAAAAAGTTGGACATGCCTTAGAACTGAACAACAGTAATGAAAGTATTAATTATTAATATTTGGAACAGCTTTAAGATGCTATGGGTAAAAAATACAAAATCAATCAAGCAAGATTTATTAACCCTTTGGATATAATTATACTGCATCATTTATTATACTTTAAAAGATATTCCATGAAGAAAAAATACTTATTAAAATATTTAGTCTTTGAAAGGACTTCATTTTTAAATGAAGAATGAGACCTTTTAGTCCATATAAGCTAATGACTTGTACATTAAACCTTACAGGTTACAGAAAGCACTTGTTTATATTACCATTTTTCTTTCTTAATATTAATTTGTGTAAGAGATAATATATTTACTTTAAAATAGTGTATAAATGCTCAACTTCTATGAGATCATGAAGCTACAAAACTTTGACTTGAAACTCAAGTACAAGGCTCCTAAATCTTACCTCAAAATAAGGTAGCAATAGGTAATGAGATCTTTACTGCACTAACAAAATTAGGGAACTTTTTTCTTTTTTGTAAATACCTAATGCTTTGAAAACACTAAATTACATCGAAAACAAATGAATTAGAATTTATAAGAAAATTTAAAAAATTAGAATTGCATCTGATAAGATAGCCAGCTAAAAATTTGAGTCACATTTAAATATCAAGAAAAGAATTGCTTTAGTTTTTACTCAAGGAATGCCTTATAATTAACATTAAAAATTCTTTTTATAGCTCTTTAACAGTTTATTTCAGACAACAAAAATCCAAAATCTAATTGCTAACATAGTTAAAATTGTAAAAAGAAAATTGATTGATTAAATTAATGATTCATTTATTAAAAACTGACAATAAGAAAATTCTTATATCCATAAACTGTGAAAATATACTAATTGTGACATGATATCACTTAAATAATTGAGCCTGGAATTATTTAGAAATGTTAATTTTTTTAACATCTTGGGATTTTTCACATGTATATGTAGATATGTAAAAGGAGTTGATGAAAATGGTACTTCGGTTGTAGAATTATATTACTTACTGCTGCTGCTACTGCTAAGTTGCTTCAGTCGTGTCCGACTCTGTGCGACCCCATAGATGGCAGCCTGCCAGGCTCTTCCATCCCTGGGATTCTCCAGGCAAGAGTACTAGAGTGGGTTGCCATTTCCCTCTAGAGGAAATGAAAATTTAAAAAGTGAAAATGTCAATTATTCAGTCCTGTCTCTTTGCCACTTGATGGACTATAGACTGACAGGCTCCTCTGTCCTTGGAATTCTCCAGGCAAGAATACTGGAGTGGGCAAGAATTCTGGAGGGAGCAGCCATCCCCTTCTCTAAGGACTCTTCCCCACTCAGGATTTCAACCCCTGGTCTCCTGCATTGCCGTCATATTCTTTACTGTCTGAGCACCAGGGAAGCCCATTAGAAAAAATGCTTCAGTTCAAATCCTTTTTAGGTTTAGCCTATAATAAAATAATAATCAGTGATGGATAAATGTGTTATTTAAATTCAGTGTTACTAGATTAAAGACATAAAGCTTAATTTTCTAGTTTACTTGAATATTAACTTCTTAAAATTAAGTAGAAGCTTAAAACTTAACATCATTATTGTTCCTCTCAATGTTAATTACCAAATAGTTATATTTTCTTTTATTTTCCTGCAATATTGATGTGCAATTTTAATTGCATTCTCACCAGTCCAGGTTCAATAAATGATACTGGATGTTTGGGGCTGGTGCACTGAGATGACCCAGAGGGATGGTATGGGGAGAGAGGAGGGAGCGGGGTTCAGGATGAGGAAAAAGTGTATACCTGTGGCAGATTCATGTTGACGTATGGCAAAACCAATACAATATTGTAAAGTAATTAGTCTCCAATTAAAATAAATAAATTTATATTGAAAATAATAAATAACAATGCCTGTTGAGAAAATAAACCAAAATATGTTAAATATTTTCTTGTAAAAATGAATGGCTTATAATTTCTTTCCTTTTACCTAAAATAGGTCAGTCGGAAAAGGCAATGGCACCCCACTCCAGTACTGTTGCCTGGAAAATCCCATGGAGGAACCTGGGCCGCAGCAGTCCATGGGGTCGCTATGAGTTGGACATGACTGAGCGACTTCACTTTCACTTTTCACTTTTCATGCTTTGGAGAGGGAAATGGCAACTCACTCCAGTGTTCTTGCCTGGAGAATCCCAGGGACGGGGGAGCATGGTGGGCTGCCGTCTATGGGGTCGCACAGAGTCAGACACGACTGAAGCGACTTAGCAGTAGCAGCAGTAAAATAGGTCAGTAAGTTCCTACCTTTCTAAAATGAAAAACTTTTATCATTAGTTCTTACCAGGTAACTCAGAATTGAATATTGATATGCATTATGAAAGATTTAATTTCTATATTTTGTTAAATACATATATTTCCAATTAAACTCGGAACAGATCAATATTTGCTATATAAAAAGTAATAGAAATTCAGTCAAAACCAAATTAATTTAGCATTTTATTTAATGTTTAAAGTACTATCTTAGGTAAAAGTATAATTTCTATAAAATTGTACATTTTTTCCTCTGTTTTAACTTTATAAGACAGAAATTATCAACTTTAAAATTGAAGAAGTGCTGAAACAGGACTGATACAAATTTATAACAAAATCTCAGTTCCAAGGAACAGTTTGAGAAACTAGGTATTAAGTTTCAATTACTGTACACCAAAAATGACAGACAAACAAACAAACAAATCCTCTCGATAGTTTCCTCTCTCTGTTTCCTACTAGCTGGAAAATAGTTCACTAAGGCTTTAAGCATTTAAAATGTTTATACTAAAGGACATAATTATACAGTCATCTAAATTAATAGCTTATAACAGTACTGAAGAGATATTTCTCCCACCACCGATTGAATTATTTAAGTTTAATTTGGAAATAACAAGTAAATGCAAAATATGGCCACAAAAAAAAAAATCTCAAACTTCAAAATATTTAAAAATAAAAATCAAATATAACATGAAATCTACAGCTGGAATCTCCTTGTTTTTTTTCAGATAGAGATTTATTTCACTTTGAGGAATATAATGGTAAACCTATTGCTCATTATTGAAAAGCACATGAAATGTATTACCGTTTCCTGAATGAGTGTTATTTAGAGCGCACATGCAGCATAAATGTTTTTGCCTTAAGAGTTTTCAAGAATCAAGTATATTATAGATTCTAAAGATTTATTTTCAGAGGAAAATTAGCACATGCACATATATAACTATAGCCGTGCACTTCTGATTTGATTTTCTAAAGTAACCAAGAAGTTTCAGTGTAGACTAAACATCCTGACAAATCTCAGTCATTTAGAAATAGTACTTTGGCCACTTCATGCAAAGAGTTGACTCATTGGAAAAGACTCTGATGCTGGGAGGGATTGGGGGCAGGAGGAGAAGGGGACGACAGAGGATGAGCTGGCTGGTGGCATCACTGACTCAATGGGCATGAGTCTGAGTGAACTCCGGGAGTTGGTGATGGACAGGGAGGCCTGGCAAGCTGCGATTTATGGGGTCGCAAACAGTTGGACACGACTGAGCGACTGAACTGAAACATCCTGACGAATCTCAATAATTTAGGAATAACCAAGCAATAATAGTACACATATTATTTCATCAAAATTTCGGAATAATAATTTTTAATAGATGAAAATATACATTTGATGGCAATAAATGGAATTTTGCTTGAATTAGTAGGCTTGCATTGGAATGAAAACTATTGATTTCTACAATTAAAATGCTTCTTGATATTTTATATATAAATATGGGGGACATTTTATTTACTGAAAGAATCCCTTTTCCTCCTGTAACAATGTGTAATAGGAATGATGTTCATATGTCAACTACTCCATATCACCTCAAATGCAGGTAGTGACAATCAAGTTGCTATGAATACCCCAAAAGAAAAATGTTAAACAAAATATCCACTAATTTCCTTTTTATAAAATCATATTCACATGTCAAACTCAAATAGATTTAATACCTTATGGAGAAATTGTTGAAAAACATTGGATTAATTGAATGTGTTTGTTCACACTATTGATATAATAAATTTTACTTAATATTTGATAAACAGGTTGGATTGGCAGAGCTGAAGTAATAATCTCTAATTTCTCTTCATGATTTTCTCTAGTCTTGTGAATCATGTTTGTTATCATTGATATAAATGGATAATCTGAGTTTGTTGTTGCTCAGCTCCTCACAAAATTTAGAAGGCAAAATGAACCCATGCATGAAAGTCCTCTGGACTAACACATACTTCTCTTGGAATACAGCATCCAAAGGAGAAAAAAATCAGCATTTGGTACCTACTCTCTCTATGTGTGCTAATGGAGGATGAAATTTGTTCCTTTAAATAATTTTCATTGAACTGATTACCATTATCAATTTTATTTTCATAAATCTAACTTTTATCTTCTGTTCTCTATTTATACTGTTGCATTTGGTATGCAATGTCTCTGTCATAACACTCCATGAATGAGAATCAGAAAATAGAATTGAAATTATGAGTACCTTAAACTGATGCAAAGTTGCTGACTTTATCCTGTCTTTAAGTGATTCAGAGATAAGTAAGCTAATCCTCCGTTTTGAAAGCTAGAGTTAAGTTCACACAAATTTATGTAGAAAAAAGTGACTATTAACTGAAACGTAAATAATCTTATACTGATTCTTGAGAAAAACATGATTTTAGCAAGTTTCTGAAGGATATTCTTCTTATAGAATACTCTATCACTACTAATTCTAATAGAGCATCCTCTAGGAGTATTGACTTTAAAAATATTGAAAGGAGACAGAAAGGAGTCTTTGACAATTTCTTTGGCTGGATAAATTCTTCAAAAGGGAAGGAAATGATTTACTAGATATCAAGGGCAAAGCACATAATGGCAAAAGTACTAATAATAGCATATATGAATGAAGTTTTGCAGCTTAATAATACTCAAGTTTCTAAAAATAAAAGTTATTAAATTTTACCTCATCAATACCAATTTCTATGACAAATTATCACATACCAATCATTTCAGAATATATATATTGAGGGGTATGTAAGGAAGTCAATTAGGAAAGAAGAAAACATTTTAAATGCTTATACTTATTTAGTCGACACTAATTAATAGCAAAAAAGGCAAATAGTATGTGCTAGACATTGTTCTAAATATATTAAAAATACTTTCGCTCTTTATGTAAAACTTAACTTTTGTACTACAATCATACTCATATAAATGCTGTAATTGTGGACAAGGAGATTTAATAACTCGGGATTATAAAAGTCATAAGCAGAAAAGCCAAAGTTCACACATTTATCAATTATTCAATAATGCAGTATTATATAGCAAAGGACCTTAGAAATTTACATTGGAATTGGAACTATGTCAATCTTTTTTCCATTCTTTATAGGTAAATCTAAAAAGTATATTTGATCAAAAGTTTTAAAAATTCTATTTTATGTAATCACACAACTGAAAGTGTAAATTTTTCAAAGATTAAGTTCAGTTCAGTTCAGTCGCTCAGTCATGTCCTACTCTTTGCGACCCCATGAATGGCAGCATGCCAGGCCTCCCTGTCCATCACCAACTCCCAGAGTTCATGTGCATCGAGTCGGTGATGCCATCCAGCCATCACATCCTCTGTCATCCTCTTCTCCTGCCCATAATCCCTCCCAGCATCAGGGTCTTTTCCAATGAGTCAACTCTTCACATGAGGTGGCCAAAGTATTGGAGTTTTGGCCTCAGCATCAGTCCTTCCAACAAACACCCGGGACTGGTCTCCTGTAGAATGAACTGGTTGGATCTCCTTGCAGTCCAAGGGACTCTCAAGAGTCTTCTCCAGCATCACATTTCAAAAGCATCAATTCTTCAGCACTTAGCTTTTTTCACAGCCCAACTCTCACATCCATAAATGGCCACTGGAAAAACCATAGCCTTGACTACATGGACCTTTGTTGGCAAAGTAATATCTTTGCTTGCTATCTAGGTTGGTCCTAACTTTCCTTCCAAGGAGTAAGTGTCTTTTAATTTAATGGTGGCAATCACCATCTGCAGTGATTTTGGAGCCCAAAAAAATAAAGTGTGACACTGTTCCCACTGTTTCCCCATCTATTTCATATGAAGTGATGGGACCAGATGCCATGATCTTAGTTTTCTGAATGCTGAGCTTTAAGCCAACATTTTCAATCTCCTCTTTCACTTTCATCAAGAGGCTTTTTAGTTTCTCTTCACTGGATTTCAAAAATAATGCATTAATATCAAAGCTATTAAAATATAAGGAGACAGTTTTCTTGCTTCAGGAGTAAAGATCCTTTCTATTTAAAAACTCAGAAAATAATAAAATATAATTCATGAGATTCATGTCATGGTTTAAAATACAAACTAGTAAATAGCATGAAATGCATTAAAGATAATTTGTTCTTAACCTAGACTTTCTCACTTTGTGTGAAGTGCATTCTTGGAGGCAAAATGAGCATCTTACAAGCTTGGAATGACTTGCTAAACACTGAAATTCATTTAGCTTCAGTTTAGTTCAGTTCCATCTCTCAGTCATGTCCGAGTCTTTGAGACCCCATGAAACAGCATTCTAGGCCTCCCTGTCGATCATCAACTCCTGGAGTCCACCCAGACCCATGTCCATCGAGTCGGTGATGCCATCCAACCATCTCATCCTCTGTCCTGCCCTTCTCCTTCTGCCCTCAATCTTCCCCAGCATCAGGGTCTTTTCCAATGAGTCAGCTCTTAGCATCAGGTGGCCAAAGTATTGGAGTATCAGCTTCAACATCAGTCCTTCCAATGAAGACCCAGGACTAATCTCCTTTAGGATGGACTGGTTGAATCTCCTTGCAGTCCAAGGGACTTTCATGAGTTTTCTCCAACACCACAGTTCAAAAGCATCAATTCTTCATTGGTCAGCTTTCTTTATAATCCAAGTCTCACATCCATACATGACCACTGGAAAAACAATACCCTTGACTAGACGGACTCTTGTTGGCAAAGTAATGTCTCTGCTTTTTAATATGCTGTCTAGATTGGCCATAACTTTCCTTCCAAGGAGTAAGTGTCTTAATTTCATGGCTGCAATCTCCATCTTCAGTGATTTTGGAGCCCCCCAAAATAAAGTCAGCTACAGTTTCCACTGTTTCTGCATCTATCTGCCATGAAGTGATGGGATCGAATGCCATTCTTAGTTTTCTGAATGTTGAGCTTTAAGTCAACTTTTTCACTCTCCTCTTTCATTTTCATTTAGTTTAGCAATATTTAAAAAAAGTATTTTTTGAATTTTATTCATGAAGCTTATGTAATTTTGACATTCCAAGTTATTGCATACACAGAAATATGAAGTTTAGATTGTTTTCCTTGCTAACTAATGATTTTCACAATTCCTGAAATATACCAGTCACAGTAAATTGGTTACCAAATCATCTGTCCTTTTTATGGAACCTAGTAAAGTCCAAAAGGTTTTGAAAAGAAACTATTTTAATAGCAGACATTTTTCAATAAACATATTTGTTCAAACATTTGTTCAATATATATGTTTTGTCTATTTACCACTGTTAGTTATTGCTGGAAACCACACAAGTCTCTCACATAAAGCCCTAATTTGTAATGTTTGACAATCTACGTGGTGTAAATAATCATATCATAAAGAATTGCAAGCATTATTATGATGTCAGTGAAAGAGGAATTGTGAAGAATGCACAGAACCATCCCCACCCTTGGTCTTTCTTGGGCCATATCTAGCACATGCAACTATATGAGTCACAGCAGGGAACAAAAAATTCATCAGAGCTTCTACTCCCAGGGAGACTTGAAAAAACTTTCACTTTTCTGAACAAGGCAGTGTGAGTAAGTAGTTTCTAACATTTAGGTTCATTACTGATTCTTGCATAAGTTATCATGATTTAACTTGAGAGTATGTTCACGTAATCATTTACACATACACAAATATCCTTGGTATGGTCTGTACTTCAGGACATGAATATTTTCATATAATCTATTTTACCTGAAATATGTTTCACATACATTGTATAAATTTAAGGTATGTAACATGATAATATGTTACATTTATATTATAAGGCAACTGCCATGGTAGCACTAATTAGCACCTCTTAAACATTAAATTATTGTCAAATCTTTTAGTGATTGAAATAATTAAATTCTAGTCTTTTAGCAAGTTTGATAATTATAATGGAATATCTATATTTCCTATACTGTGCTTTAGATCTGTAGGACTATTTATTATTCCTCTTAAGTTTGTACCCTTAAACAATACTTGTCCTTGCCCCACTCCTCATCTCATGGTAATCATCATTTTACTCTGTTTTTAGAAGTCTGTATCTTTTAAATTCCACATACAAGTGCTATGATAAAGTATCTTTCTTTAACATCTCACTCTAGGTCCATCTATAATGTTTCAAATGGCAGGATGTCTTTCTTTCTTATATTTGCTATATTTTTACTCATCTATTATTGAGCACTTAGGTTTTTTTTTTTTTTTTCCATTTCTTGTCTGCTGTGAATGCTATAATCAACAGTGAGTGCATATCTCTCTTTGAAATTCTATTCTCTGTTTTTTTATGTATAAGTGGAATTGCACTTATACCAATCTGACCATATGGTAGATCTATTTTTAATTTATTTAGTAAACTCCATAATATTTTCCACAGTCATTGAGCCAGTTTGCATTAATGGCATTGGGAAAATGATAAACACAAAACAATGAATTTGTACCCTTATCAGACACCACACACAATATTAACTTGAATCAAAGACTTAAATGTAAAACCTCATAAAACTCCTAGAAGAAAACTAAGGAAAGACATTCCTTGACATTAGTCTTGGCAATAAGTTTTTGAATATGTTGCTAAAAGCACAAAAATAACAAACAAACAAAAAAAGCAACAAATGGGGCTACATCAAACTTAAACGCCTCTGCAAAGAAAAATGAACAACGGAATGAAAAGGCAAACTACAGAATGAGAGAAAACTTTTGCAAACTATATGTTGGACAAAGATTTATTATCCAAAATAATTATCTTTGAAATGGGAGAGTGCCTAAGTATTCTAGGCATCTGTAAAAGAAATAAATGACCAGATACAGTTGGAACTATAATGTTGAGCAGAAAGAAAATTATAATCCTCTTTACTGAAGTCAACCAAACTTTTGTTCACTTTTTTATTCCAGTTTTTGAAGGAATTTGGTTGAGAGGGTAGTCTGAATAATTTTCAAGCTGGTAAATATTTATATTGATAATACAATGAATAGAAATCACAGTTATCTAAAAGTGTGTGAACAGCATTATAAATACAAGAGTGCATGATGAAATTTCAGCATGTCAAAAAGCCATTTTCTCTTATTATTGCTCTTTGAAAGGAGTAACAGCAAAAGACACATTTTGTATCCCGGAAGAATTCCTATTATTTTTCATTAACAAAATTATCTAAGCTATTGATAAGTTTACCCCTGAATAGCTGAAGAGTAAGTATTTAGGATTCACATAAATGTTGTAAACTAATTAGTATATATAAATTCCAAATCTTTATATGGATATCTTCATTTGCTCTTCATTAGCATGTAATTCCTTGGCTGAAGAATAATATGTTAAGCGGTTACCATGGGACTAAATAGTTGAAGGAGCAATTTACCAATGATTAAACATATTATGCCTGAGGTTGGAAACTTTTTCATTAGGAAAATATTTTTTGAAAGTTCAAGTTCCATGTTGTTTATCTGTTTTTGTTTGGTAGGGCTTTCTGCCTTATTTATTTATTTATTTACCAAAAAAGAGAGCTAGATGATTCAAGTGAATGGATAGAATCTCTGTTAGAAGAGTATGGTTTCAGAATGGATTATATACAAGTTGATTAAAGCCCTTTCTGGCTCATTTCCATGATGCAGATAGATTTGTGTCCTCAACACTAGCCACTTGAAGAGGAGAGCTAGAGTCCTATGCAAGGAGTGTGGTGGTAGAAGAATGGACAGCATGCATCATACCTCAATCCCCAAACTTCCACTAGAATTTCTAGGATAAGCTATCAGTGCTTATTTTAGCTCTATTAAAAAGTTAAAATGTGACTTCTTTTTCTTTTTTTGCTGCTGCTGGGGATAAAGCAATGGAAAAGCAGAAAAATATCCCTATAGAGACACAGATATAAATTATATTAGGTAATAATATGCTGAAAAAAGAGAGAAGGGAACTGGAGTATATAAGGGTGACTCTTTTATGTTGGAGGGTCTAAAAGACATGAGTAAAATTAAAGAGTAAGCCACATAGATATATTTAGCTGGATATTCCAGAAGCAATAGCAGTATGGCTTTGTGTTATTGTTTACATGATGTGTATGAGGATTGGAATAAATCAGAATTGTTTACATGGTGTATGTGAGGGTTGAAATGAATCAGAGTGGGAGGAAGTAGCAGATGATGAGAATAGAGAGGTTGCCAGAATTAGTTTAATTGTATGCTAAGTGGGATGACTACAGAGCCATTGAAGTTTCAGATAGGAAAGTGTCAAAATAATATTTACATTTTTTTTTCCTTTTTTAAAAAAATCGGTCTGGATGCTGAATAAGCGGAGAATAGGTGATGGGGAGCAGGTGGATCGTGAGAAACAGTAAGCTATTCCAAAGGAGTATTCCAATAGAGCAGGCAAGTGAAGACGGCAGTGATGGGCATTATAAGTATAATTTGAAAGTAGAGCATCAGGAATTGCATATGTTTTGGAATATGAGAAAACAGAGAAGGCATAGTTTTGCCAAGCTTTTTTTGGCCTGAGTATCTGTATGAGATATGGTGCATTTTAATGAAATGGAATAGCTATGAAAAGAAGAGNAAAAAAAAAAAAGGCAAAACAAATTCATAGATGCCAGTAGCCAGCATGGGAGATCTCACCCATGACAAGGTCACGTGGAGAGACCTGATGGGCGAGTCAGGTCTCAATGGGTCCTCTGTCTGAACATCTACCCTGAAACCAAAATCTGTCTGTTTACTGTCTGCTATACTATAATCTTTTGACATTTCCACTGTTCTCTGGAAAGAGTTAACTCAGAGCTCCAGTTAACAATCTCCTGCATAAAAAAATACTGTTTCAGTTTAAACCCCTTTGATGGATTTCTAACTTACCTGACCAGTCTGCCCGGATTTTTTCAACTTGTGGATTGTTTACAGCCCCCAACTGTGAGAGGCACAAAGCTTAAAACATCTTAAAGATATAGAGCCTTTTAGAGTTAAGAATTAGTTTGGTGAAGAGTTTGTTGAGTTAATGTTTGCCACCAGGCCTCCATATCCTTTATCTTTTAGGCACCTGGGAGGGTATTAGTCAATGTAATCGGGATGCAGAAATAGGAATATAGTAGTTTTGATGTTAGCAACACTAGGCTTTTAAGTTAATTAATTTTCTCTTTGTCATAAATCACTGTACTTCCCTTTCTTTGCTCCATATCCTTTATCTTTTAGGCACCTGGGAGGGTATTAGTCAATGTAATCGGGATGCAGAAATAGGAATATAGTAGTTTTGATGTTAGCAACACTAGGCTTTTAAGTTAATTAATTTTCTCTTTGTCATAAATCACTGTACTTCCCTTTCTTTGCTATAAATTGTTGTGTCCTTGCTATGTAAGAATGTAACTTTATTTAGTGCTTTCTGAGAGTGGCACCAGACTTTGGGAAGAACAACACTATTACCCTTATCAGAAAAGGGCTGTAAAATGTTAATTGGCCTTCTGGCAAGAAGATGATGTAAATCACCTTAGACTTGTGTATACAACTATGTATGCAGAGAAAGCCTGGTCTTGATAAGAGTCAGGGCTGTTGACACTGCATAATTTTATAGTATCCTTTGATCTCTATGTACAAAAAAAAGTATAAAAAAAGCCTTTAGGAACAATAAAGGATAGACCAGTTTCTCTGACCAGCTTCTCAAACTGGTTTCTTGGCAACCTGGCTCCCCCCATGTCAAATCTCTCTCTCTCTCTTTCTCCCTCTCCCTCCTTCTCCTTTTCAGGCTGAATTCCCATCTGGGGCATGGAGGCTCTCCAAGTCTACTTACTTGGCCTGGCTTTTAAGACCCACATGAAAGGGAGCCTAAGGCAGGGCACCCTCCGCTATTCCAGTGGGCGCCGGTGGCCTAACATAAACGGTGCAAGTTCCTTGTCTTGCAACTTTATTAGTTTTCCGCATAAACCAAGTTATTCAGCCTCTTTTCTCCACTAAATTTCCCACTAAACTATTATTTCCTAGTCTCTCTTTTATATTTCTAAATAAATAAGTTTTTCCTTGCCTACTCTGTCTCCCTTCGAATTACCCTGGATCCACTGGGGCAGGATCCCAACATATAGATAAATTCAAATATCTCAACATAGATATGTGGAATCTTACCTCAGTTCTAAAAGAAAGCACTGGATATGGTCAGGTTGTAAAATCATGGGGATAACTCCACAGTAAACCTAGTGGCATCAGATAATTTCATGACTGTTTTCTAAAATTGTCATGAGATAAATTTTAACAATGTGTGTATGTGTGTATGTGTCTGTGTGAGTCTGTGTGCAGTTGTGTCCACCTCTTTGTGACCCTTTTGACTATAGCCCACCAGGCTCCTCTGTTTATAGAATATTTCTAATAAGAATACTGGAGTGAATTGCCATTTCTTTCTCCTTGGGATCTTCTGAGTCTGGGATCACACCTAGATCTCCTGTTTTGCAGACAGGTTCTTTATCCACTGAGCTATGAAGGAAGCTGTAAACTTTAACAATAGGAATAGGTTTAAAATAATATTAAGGAAATGTCACTAGGGAATTTTTTTCTAACTTAACAGATGATATGACCATTCATGCCTCAATTATATCCAATATAATCCTGAAATTTATGATAAAGGTGGAACATGGAAGTTGCTCAAAGGAACACTTCAGCATGCCTGAATGGATTTTATACATCTGCTTCTTCTGATTGTTATGAATATGTGATATTGATAATGTTCAAAATTTTGTGGATATATCAACTTTTGCTTTTCATGTTAGTAAATAAATGGTTAAATGGCCAGTGTATGTCAGTCAGTTGAAAAATAATTTGAAGATCATTGTTTAAACCAGGAAAAATCTTTGTCTGTCTTTCTGTACTCCCTTTTAAATCTGAGTTTTCCAGATTGGAAGAATAGGTCTAAGCTGAATTATCCACCTAAATATAGGAAGAGGAAATATTAACAAAAAAGAAAAAGAAAAAAATTAGAAAGAAGGTAACCAAATTTAAATTAATTCTCAAGCTATTTGCTTTATCTTTACATTTGGATTTATCATCCAACCTTACATTCTGCATGCCACATTATCATAAGGTTAATCCTGGAACCAAACTGTATTCACTGGATTTTAGCTATTCCATGGAGATTAGAAGTCCTGGCTATTCCATTATTGCTCACAGACATTTGAAATGGCAAGGAAATATATATATAGGAGAGAATATATATTTTGAATAAATTAATAATGTGAGGAAATTCTCATAATAAATATTAGGTGACACATGATATTATAAGAAAAAAACACATTAGCATACGTTAAATATCTCAAGTGTTGGTTTGTGTGTTTAGGCCTAGGAAAATAACTAGTAACAAACATTAAAACTTCAATACTCAATATCCCTGAAAGATAGTAATATAGTTGACTTTTATTATATTTTATATTTCTATGGTTTACAATTTGTCCATGACAACCATATACTTTGTTATTAGTAGCAAATGTAAATAAAGGAATTTAAATTTAAGTATAAATTTATCATAATGATTCAGATATATATTTTGGTTTATAAATTGATACATTTCTTGTTTTAACATTAACAAATGTGCTCATAAAATATTTAATATTTTATAGCACAAGCAATTTTCATTTATAGCAAGTGCTTGTTTTATAGTGCAAAATAAAACATGGAAAGATTTAGGTAGTTTTGCAGGCACTTAAATACTAAAAGAGCAAGATTGTATATATTATCAGTTTCTAGTCAGCCAAACTTTAAACATTAAAAAATTTTTGTTAACTTGTTTTGTTGTTGTTGAACCGAAATACACATACATAGCTAAGTATCTACATAGCTATCTATACAGATAGATAGCTATAGATAGAATTTTTTGTGTGTGAGGGGTATTTAACCTTTATAAATGATAAATTGAAGAAAACTCACCAAAGTAAACACTCTGTTGTTTAAAAAATCTCTTATGCTAAAGTTGTTTATATTTTCAAATAAAATAAATGATTTTTTACTATTTCACTAAAAATGATTATACTTGAACACTTTGATACTATTAAAATCTACAAACACATATCAAAATAAAATTAAAAATCAATCTGTATGTATGGTACGGCATGCAACTTAATTTCAATTGTTATCAAACTAGTATAAGTTTATAGAATACATAGTAATTCAAAAATAAACTTCAATATTTTTCTAGAATATAAACATTTTTAGCTTTGTAGGAGGAAATAACAGTGGTATGAGTTTGGAGGTTTGAGTTCAGATTCTAAATTGTGTGAATGTAAGAGTGAGAAGGAGAAAGACAATAAGTGGTGGCAGGGAGAGAGAGAGACAATACTCTATGTGAGTGCACATGTCTATGTGTGTGTACATGGGGGGGGCATCAGTATGTCACATCCAATGAGTATGAATATGTCTAAGAGTGGATGAACATGAAGTTATGTGGGTACCTTTGTGAATGGTGTAAAATGGTGCTCTGGGTATGCAAGTGTTATTCATTACACTGTTCTGTAGAAGTTAAATCTGCAGCTATGGATGAAAAATGCTTCCTCTCAAAGATACACAGTGTTTGTTTATATGATAAGGGTTTGTTGTTGTTGTTTGAGTTTATTGTTGGCTGTGCTGTGAAAGGTCTTTGTTACTGTGTGTGGATTTCTAGTTATAGACAGTGAGATTACTCTATTGCAGTGTGCAGGATTTTCATTGTGGTAAATTCTCTTGTAGCAGAGCATGGGCTTTAGGTGCATGAGCTTCAGAAATTGTGGCTCTTTGGCTCCAGAGCACTGACTTAGTAATTGTAGTGCATGGGCTTATTTACTCTGAAGCATGTGGGATCTTCCTGGACCAGAAATTGAACTGGTCCCCAATATTGCAAGACAGATTCTTAAACCACTGGACTACCAGGGAAGACTGAGAGAGTCTTTTTAAATAAATGTGATTAAAGCTTTAATGAAAACTTATTTGAACAAGGAATATTTGTATTCATGTAAAATATACTAATAGACTACTGAACTGGAAAGGAACATATTTTTGTAAAGAGGTGCGTATGACTAGGACATTACATGCTGAGAAACCATGTAGGCCTCATCTATCTTTCTGTGTGACTCCACAACAGAGCAGGATTTGTAGAGGCTTGGAGGTGGGGGCAGTGACTGGCTGTAAAGAACAAAGAAGTTTTGCACTCATGGGTCTATCTGAGCAGAGCAAGAGAAACAATTGTGGATGTCTACAGAGGCAATGTATTGGAGATAGTGGGACCTCTGTCAGCAGTCAACATGAGTCAAGAGCCCCCATGTTCCCCTTTGCTTCCACATTCCCTCTTTCTGGGGCAAGGGTCCTGGTGCTGGGAGAAGAGACATCACATGCTTAAAGGTAACAGAGTCAGCTCAGGAATGAATCTCAGAACTTCTGCTTGGGACCAGATCCTGCCCCTGATATGATGGTGACAGGCACTGAACATAAGGGAAATCCCACCTCATACCCAGCTACAGCTCTAGCCCCTCCATCTTTAGCCCCACACTTACTAAGGGAATAGCTTCCAGTATACCCTGAGGAATGATGTGACTTAGTTTACATCAAATCCATCTCTCCAACCAAAGTCTTTGGTAACATGCAGTCTGTATAAGGCTGCTCCCAGAGAAGAACACCCTTGAAAAACACAATAGGTAACAGTTTCAATTAAACTCATAGATAAAAAGAAGATAAACAAAAGGAAATACAGAGGAATTGCTCTCAATTTAAACAATGAGAGAAAACCCCAAAGAATAGTGATATATAAATAATTTACCAGATAAAGGATTCAAAGCATTGGTAATAAAAATGTTAACTCAATTAGGGAGAAAAGAATAGATGTACACAATGAGAATTTTAACAAGGAACTAGAAAATATTAAAAAAAAAAATCCAATCAGAAACAGAATTCAATGACTGGGAAAAAAAAAAACACAGAAGGAATAGATATCAGACTAAGAATAACACATAAGTGATCTGCAAGATAGAAAAATAGAAACTACCCAATCAGACTAGTATTGGAAGAAAAAAAAAAACAAAACAGCAACTAAAAGTTTAAGTGATCTCAGAGTAAACATTAAGCCTAGCAACACTCATAGGGATCTGAGAAGAAAAGTGAAGTAAAGCACTGTCGTGTCTGACTCTTTGGGACCCCATGGACTGTGGCCTATCAGGCTCCTTGATCCATGGAATTTTCCAGGTAAGGCTACTGGAGTGGGTTGCCATTTCCTTCTCCAGGGGATCTTCCCAACACAGGAATGAAACCGGTCCCCCACATTGCATGCTGATGTTTTACCATCTGAGCCACAAGGGAAGCAAGAAGAGAAGAAGGATAGAAAATGTATTTGAGGAAATTATGGCTGAAATCTTTCCAAATCTGAAGAAAGAAACAGATATCCATGTAAATAAGTGTGTAGAGTTCCAAACAAGATGAACACAGACAGATACCAAGACATATCATAATTAAAAATGTCAAATTTAAAGAGATCAAGAGAAAAAAATAGTTTCTCATATATATATATATATATATATATATATATATATATATAAGGAAATTCACAAAAGGCTATCAGCTGATTTCACTGCCTAAACTTGCAGGCCAAAAAGGATAATGATATGTTCAAAGTGCAGAAGTGAAAAACCTGCAATGTAGAATAACTAACCAATGATTACCACTTAGAAATGAAAGAGAGTTAAAGAAATGAGATAAGAAAAAATTTGCGAATACTAAACTTACTCTAAAAGAAATGATAAAATTTATCCTCTGAGTGGAAAAGAAATAATAATTTATAGGAGAGGAAAAGACCCATTGGTACTTAGGAAAGGTGAATATGTATTAAGGGCGAAGAATCAAACACTTAAACATGCCATTACAAAGATTAAAAATAAGAAAATGCAACTATAACTACCATTATCAGTTAAGGATTAAACATGAATATATAAAATACATCAAAAACTCAAAATGTTGGTCTTCTAGAGTGTTTTTAAACTTAATGATTACCCAGCAGATATAGATCAATATATGTTCAGTTCAGTTCAGTCGATCAGTTGTGTCTGACTATTTGCGACCTCATGGACAGTAAACTTTCAGATGTTCAAAGCTGCTTTTAGAAAAGGCAGAGGAACCAGAGATCAAATTGCCAATATCCGCTGGATCATCAAAAATGCAAGAGAGTTCCAGAAAAACATCTATTTCTGCTTTATCGACTATGCCAAAGCCTTTGTCTGTGTGGAACACCACAAACTATGGAAAATTCTGAAAGAGATGGGAATACCAGACCACCTGACTGCCTCTTGAGAATACTGTATGCAGATCAGGAAGCAACAGTTAGAACTGGACATGGAAAAACAGACAAGTTCCAAATAAGAAAAGGAGTATGTCAAGACTGTATATTGTCATCCTGTTTATTTAACATATGCAGAGTACATCATGAGAAATTCTGGGTTGGAAGAGGCACAAGCTGGAATCAAGATTGCTGGAAGAAATATCAATAACCTCAGGTATGCAAATGACACCACCTTTATGGCAGAAAGTGAAGAGGAACTAAAGAGCCTCTTGATGAAAGTGAAAGAGGAGAGTGAAAAAGTTGGCTTAAAACTCAAGATTCAGAAAAAGAAGATCATGGCATCTGGTCCCATCACTTCATGGCAAAGAGATGGGGAAACAGTGGAAACAGTGTCAGACTATTTTTGGGGGCTCCAAAATCACTGCAGATGATGACTGCAGCCATGAAATTAAAAGACGCTTAACTCCTTGGAAGGAAAGTTATGACCAACCTCGATAGTGTATTGAAAAGCAGAGATATTACTTTGCGAACAAAGGTCTGTCGAGTCAAGGCTATGGTTTTTCCAGTAGTCATGTATGGATGTGAGAGTTTGGACTGTGAAGAAAACTTAGTACCAAAGAATTGATCCTTTTGAACTATGGTGTTGGAGAAGACTCTTGAGAGCCCCTTGGACTGCAAGGAGATCCAAACAGTCCATTCTGAAGGAGATCAGCCCTGGGATTTCTTTGGAAGGAATGATGCTAAAGCTGAAGCTCCAGTACTTTGGGCACCTCATGCAAAGAGTTGACTCATTGGAAAAGACTCTGATGCTGGGAGGGATTGGGGTCAGGGGGAGAAGGGGAAGACAGAGGATGCGATGGCTGGATGGCATCACTGACTCGATGGACATGAGTTTGAGTGAACTTTGGGAGTTGGTGATGGACAGGGAGTTCTGACATGTTGTGATTCATGAGGTCACACAGAGTTGGACACAACTGAGTGACTGAACTGAACTGAATTGGACTGCAGGCTGCCAGCCCTCCTGTCCATCACCAATTCTCAGAGTTACTCAAACTCATGTCCATTGAGTCAGTAATGCCATCTAACTGTCTCATCCTCCGTTTTCTCCTTCGCCTCCTGCTTTCAATCTTTCCCAACATCTTGGTCTTTTCAACTGAGTCAGCTCTTTGCATCAGGTGGCCAAACTCTTGGAATTTCAGCTTCAACATCAGTCTTTTGAATGAATATTCAGGACTGATTTCCTTTAGGATAGACTGGTTGGATCTCCTTGAAGTCCAAGGGACTCTCAAGTGTCTTCTCCAACACCAACGTTCAAAAGCAACAATTCTTTGGTGCTCAGCCTTCTTTATAGTCCAACTCTCTCATCCATACATGACTACTGGAAAAACCATAGCTTTGACTAGATGGACCTTTGTTGACAAAGTAAGGTCTCAGCTTTTTAATATCATGTCGAAGTTAGTCATAGCTTTTCTTCCAAGGAGCAAGCATCCTTTAATTTCAATGCTGCACTCACCATCTGCAGTGATTTTGCACCCCAAGAAAATAAAGTCTGTCACTGTTTCCCATCTATTTGCCATGAAGTGTTGGGACCAGTTGCCATGATCTTATTTTTCTGAATGCTGAACTTTAAGTTATTTTTTTCACTCTCCTCTTTCACTTTCATCAAGAGGCTCTTTCGTTGTTTGCTTTCTGCCGTAAGGGTGGTGTCATCAGCACATCTGAGATTATTGATGTTTCTCCCAGCAACCTTGATTCCAGCTTGTGTTTTTGAACTTAATGACTACCAAGCAGATATAGTTATAGATCAATATATGAACCACATGTTAATCATAATTTTAAAACCTGCAATAGATAAAGCAAACATAAAAGGAAAAGAATGAATACATACTATTAAAGGAAATCTTCAAACCACAAAGGAAGAAACAATAAGATAAGAAAAGAGAGAATTACAAAAACAATCCCCTCCAAAAAATAAATAAATAAAATTATCAAAAAAAAAATCAATGTTATTTAAATATCAATGGATTTAGGAAAATAAAACACAAAGCATAAATTTTATATATGCTACCTACAAAAGACTCACTGCTGAGCTAAACACACACAGAGTGAAAGTGAGAGCATGGAAAATTATATTTCATGCAAACAAATGACAATAAAGCAGGGGTAGTAAAATTCATGTCATATAAAACAGATTTTAAAACAAAGACTGTAAGAAAAGACCGAAGGGATTGTTTCATTTATTACTCTCCTTATATCATTATGTAATAATGATAAATCCCGAGAGGATATTATATGCATTAATATAAACCCATCTAACATAGGAGAACCTGAATATGTAAAGCAAGTAACAGATATAGAGAAAAAGGGACAATAATAATATAGTGGACTTTAACATTCCATTTATATTAATGCACAGATGACACAAACAGGAAATCAATAAGGCAACAATGATCTTATATGTCATAATAGATTAGTCACACTTATTGTATATCCAGAAGGCATCATATAAAAAAACCAAATACACATTCTTTTCAAGTGCACATGTAAAGTTCTTCAGGATAGATCATATGCTAGGGCACAAAACAACTCTCAACAAATTTAAGGGGATTGAAATTATATCAAGAATTCCCTCAGACTACAACAGTATAAAACTAAAAATCAATTAAAGAAAAATGGGAAAAGAAAAAAACATGTGGAAACTGAACAACATCCTACTAAAAATCCAAGGGAATCAATGGAGAAATCATGAAAGAAATCAGAAAATACTTTAATACTTTAAGAAAATAAATAAATAAAATAGAAACACAGCATTCCAAAATCTATGGGATGCCAAAATGCACCTCTAAGAAGGAAGTTTAATTCAAATTTTCTCAAGGAAAAAAAAAAATCTAGAACAACCTAACCCACAATGTAAAAGAATTGGGGGTGGAGAGAAGAAGAGGAAACCACAAAGTCAGTATAATAAAGGAAATACTAAATATCAGAGAGCAAACAAATAGAAAACAAAAGGAACAACAACAAAAACAGTAGAAAATATTAATGAAACCAAGAACTGGCTTTTTGAAATATTAAAAAAAGAAAAGATAAACATTTAGTTACACTCCTCGAGAAGAAAAAGAGGACTGAAATAAAGTACGAAATGAAAGAGGAAAATTAATGACAGATACCACAGAGATGCAAAAGAGAATTAAAAATAAATAAATACTGTGAACAGGTATATGTCAACAAACTGTACAATCTAATAGACAAATTTCTAGAAATGTAAGACTGTCAACACTGAATCATGAAGAAACCAATCTGAATACATGGATCAAGAGTAGTGAAATTGAATTTATAATAATAAAAAATGTCTCAGCAAGCAAAAGTCTAAATCAGATGAATCTACCAGAAACAATAATAACTAATACTTATCTTTCTCAAACTATTCAAAAACCTGGAGGGGAAAAACACTCCAAAATTCATTCTATAAGACTATCATGACCCTGATGACAAAACCAGACACTACTAAAAATTATAGGCCAATATTCTAGATGAATGTAGATGCAAGAATCTGCAACAAAATATTAGCAAGCCAAATCAAATAATATATAAAACGGTTCATACACCATGATCCATTTGAATTTATTCTAGTGTTATAAGGATGGTCTCAATATTTGCAAATTAATCAATGTGAAACATCATATTAACAAAATGAAGGATAGAAATCACATGATCATCTCAGTACAAGGAAAAAAACATTTGACAAAGTTAATATATTCTTTTATAAATACTCAACATAATAAAGGTCCTTTATAACAAACCCACAGCCAGCATCAACTCAATGATGAAATGCTAAGTCTTCCACTAAACTGGGACTTCCCAGGTGGCACTAGTGATAAAGAGTCTGGTGCGAATGCCAGACACAGAAGAGTTGTGGGTTTGATTCCTGAATTGGGAAGATCCCCCGGAGGAGGAAATGGCAACCCAATCCAGTATTCTTTCCTGGGAAATCCCATGGACAGAAGAGACTGGCAAGCTACTCTCAATGGGGTTGCAAAGAGTCAGACAGGACAATTTACACACATATACACACTAAATTAAGCAATAAGCAAAGATTCTCATGCTCACCAATTCTATTTTACACACTATTGGAAATCCTAGTTATAGCAATCAGACACAAAAATAAATTATATAATTATTAGTATATTATTGCACTAGTTATTAACATATAATTATATATAATATATATAATTTATTTTTGTGCCTGATATATATACATACAGGCACCAATGCCCACCAGAATATTACTCAGCCATAAGAATGAATGAAATTCAGCCATTTGCAGCAACGTGGATGGATTTAGAGATTATGTTTAGTGAAATAAGTCAGAGGAAAAAAATACTGTATTATATAGCTTATATTTGTAGTATAAATAATTTAAAAATTGAATGTATATAGCAGTACAGAAAGAGACACACAGATGTAGGAAAAGAACTGGTGGTTATCAGTACAGAGATGGAAAATGTGAAGGACCATATAGGGGTATGGGAATTAGAGATAGCCATTACTATGCATAAAATAGATAAGAGAAAAGAATATATTTTACAGCACAAGAAGTTACAGCTATTATTTTATAATAACTCTTAATAGAGTATATTAAGCAAAAATACTGAATTACTACTCTGTATATTTGAAATAATTTAATATTGAAAATCAGTTCTACTTCAATAAAATAATTTAAAAAGGAAATATACCCATTAGCTGCAAAATGTTACCCTGAAGCACTCTGACCAACATTGTTGAATCAAGGTAAAGAAGTATGCGTGGATTTCAGAATATATGATTCCCTTTCAGACTGTAGTATCTATATATTGCTTGTGTCAGCTGGAATTTTTATATTTCTCTGAGAAGTGCATTTATATATTTCTGCAAGTCTCACATTATTTTGTAGAACATCTATGAATATCTCTGATATCTGTAGGCATTTTTGTATATCAACTCTCCTGTGGATCCACAGTGTCCTGAATAATTTTCTATCATTATTTTCTAATATTTATTGGCATCATTTATTTAAATAATTCTGCATATATTTATGTAATTGTATAGATAATTCAAAATTAATTTCATCCCAGAAGAACTCTCCCTCATCATCTTTGTATTCCAAGCCACAGAGCTTAGTACTTGGAAAACAGAAAGCATTCAAAAAAGTTTTTGAGTGAATGATGAATGTCTGAACTTTCTTCCACAAATCTACTCTCATGGACAGAAAGACTAATAGACACTTCATTTTTCACCAAGGTTTACAAAAATGAAACTCAGTGTTAATAATTTCAAAATAAAAAGCAATTTGTTATCACAATTTATGTCCTATATCATAAATCAGAAGAGTCAGCATTCAATCATAAAATTAGGGTGGCAGATATAATCTGAGACTGAGTCAAACAGGGAAAGACAAATAATGATTTTTAAGATGTGGTGAATTGTATTCCTTTTAAGCAAAGAACAGGCAGTCATAGAAAAGACAGTTACTTTTTTTTTCCCCAAAAGATTTGAATTCTATTAATTAATTAGTGATTTACTTTGCTCTAAATTCTGACAGATCTTTATCTCTTACACTTTCATTTCTCTCTTCTTTAAAAAAATGTAAAATATTATAATGCCTACTAAGTTTAATCTGTAAAATGTGTTAAGAAAAATATGTATGTGTGTTTTACAGTTTTGTCAAATATTAATCTATTTCTTGTATGATTTTATTTTTTTTTAATTTTTAAACTTTTTATTTTTTACTGAGGTATGGTTGATTAGCAATGTTGTGGTAGATTCAGGTGAACAGTGAAGGGACTCAGCCATACATATACATGCATCCATTCTTTCCCAATACTCTCTCCTACCCAGGCAGCCTGGCACATAACATTGAGCAGAGTTCCATGTGCTATACAGTAGGTCGTTATTGGTTATCTATTTTGAATATAGCAGTGTATCACCAAATTCCAACAAGTTATTTTGTAGATATCAACAAAGCAATTCTGAAGTTTATCTAGAAAGAAGATCCTTACATTCTTCCCCATTCAAATACAAACACAAAACCTTACAATGCATCACAGACCTAAATGTAAAACGCACAATTATGCAAGTCCTAGAAACCTAAAGGAAATGTAGATTAAAAAAATAATAATAATAATATCCATGAAAGAAATAACTGATAAGTTGGATTTCATGAAAACTGAAAATATTTACACTATGAAAGGATATCTCAAGAAAATAAGAAAACAAATCAGACTTGAAAAAAAATTTACAAAATATACATCTAAAAAATACTACATCTACCATATACAGAGAATGCAAAAACTCAGCAATAAGAAAGTAGATTTTAAAAATGGGCTAAAGACTTCAACATATATTTTACTAAAGTAGATATGCAGTTGGCAAAAAAAATAAAAAACATATTAAAAACTCTGCAACTCCTATGTTATCAGGGAAAGACAGACTTAAAATGCAATGCGTTTCTGCTTTATACCTACTAATGACCAGCATCTAGAACACTGACAACACCAAATGCTGGTCAGAATATAAAGCAACAAGAACTCTGTCTTTGTTGGTGTCAATGCAAAATGGAACAAATACTTTGAAAACAGTTTGGTAATGTCTTAGAAAACTAAACATAGGATCCAACAATTGTACACTTTAGTATTTACCCAAAAGAATTGACAATTTATGTCCATATAAAATCTACACACACAAATATTCATCGTAACTTTATTCATAATTGCCAAAACTGGGAAGAACTAAATGAAAGGATAAATAAATTGCAGTATACCCAAACAATAAAATATTGTTGAGCACTAAAAATAAGTGAGCTATCAAAGGCATGGAATGATATTGAAGAAACTTAAATACAAGTGAAATAATTAAAACAACAACAACAACAAACTATATTCTCTGTGATTTCAACTATATGACAGTAAGGTCATGGCCCTATTCCATAAAGTTGATTTAAGAATCTGTTATATGTTTGTTAGCCATCCATATGTCTTCTTTGGAGAAATGTCTATTTAGTTCTTTGGCCCATTTTTTGACTGGGTCATTAATTTTTCTAGAGCTGAGCTGCATAAGCTGCTTGTATATTTTTGAGATTAGTTGTTTGTCAGTTGCTTCATTTGCTATTATTTTCTCCCATTCAGAAGGCTGTCTTTTCACCTTGCTTATAGTTTCCTTTGTTGTGCAGAAGCTTTTAATTTTAATTAGATCCCATTTGTTTATTTTTGCTTTTATTTCCAGTATTCTGGGAGGTGGATCATAGAGGATCCTGCTGTGATTTATGTCGGAGAGTGTTTTGCCTATGTTCTCCTCTAAGAGTTTTAT
>SJXQ01012782.1:269819-286297 GCA_006408695.1 Aepyceros melampus | reverse complement strand
TTGGAGAAGACTCTTGAGAGTCCCTTGGACTGCAAGGAGATCCAACCAGTCCTTCCCAAAGGAAATTGGTCCTGAATATTCATTGGAAGGACTAAGGTTGAAGCTGAAACTCCAATGCCTTGGTCACCTGATGTGAAGAGCTGACTCATTGGAAAAGACCCAGATGCTGGGAAAGATTGAAGGCAGGAGGTGAAGAGGATGACAGAAGATGAGATGTTTGGATGGCATCACCAACTCAATGGACATGAGTTTGAGTCAACTCCAGGAGTTGGTGAAGGATTGGAAGGCCTGGCGTGCTGCAGTCCATGAGGTCATAAAGAGTCAGACATGACTGAGCGATCAAACTGATTTGAATATTAATTATTCAATTAAATATTTAGTCCTTAATTAATAGATTAATGTAAAAATAACTTAATTACTTGATTAACACTGAGGAAAATGGAAACTGACATAAACTTTTTATCAAAATATAAATCTAACACCTTTGTATGTTTATCAGTGTAAACTGACAGTAGAAGATTGTTTCCTTGAGATTATTGTGGTTATTTGACTTTAGCTAAGAATATTCTTAGGCCCTGTAAAATACAGGTATTGTCAACTGGAAGCACTTGTACACATAGAGGCCTGATTTCAGTTGTCTATGCATAGGAAGAAATATGAACTTCAAAGGAAGCTGTCTTGTTAAGAAACAATTTGAATACACAGAAAAATAATGGACTGAGAAGACCAGTTTTAAGAAGGAACAATAATACACCACTGTCTCATCTTCCATGAAGGATCTTAAAGAGATATTTAAAAAATTAGAAATTGCAGTTAGAATTTCTGGGGACATGACTGTTGAATCAAACTTACTGATTATAGATTCCTCTATCACTGTCATAATCGGTGGTTAACTTGGATGGCCGTAGATATAGCCTTAACACTTACAAAGATATAAATGCTTTTAAAGCTTGGCATTTTCCTAATAGGTCCAATAGTCAGAGGAAAATATGTTTGTAGTACTGAACTTATAAGTTGCTTAACTTTTATGAGGGAGTAACTTTGGTGCCAGGAGATCTGGTTCACATTATCCTTTCTTTTTCTTGTACTGTATGTCAATACAGAGGGTGTAGTTCCCCATTCAATTAGACATGGTCCCTCCCCAGTGGGTTTAACACTAAAAATAAATGGGTTTCCAATCAAAAAAAAAAAAAGAATCTGTTATATATCAAGGAAATAAAAAGTGCTTATTTTTTGCCTACTTTGTGACCTTTATATGCAATCTCTGATTCTTACAATAATTCTTTAAAGCAGATGATACTGACTTCCATTTTACATAAAGAGTGATTTATACCTTAGAGAAGTTAGGTTAATTGCTTGAGGAACACAGCTGATATCTGCAAACTATATGATATTCTGCATAAAGTAAAACTATGGGGACAATAAAAAGTTAAGTGGTTGCTAGTTGTTGGGTTGCCAGAATATGAATTGATGAATTTGGTAATCACAGAGAATTTTTAAGGTTGAAAAAAATCTCTGTGTGAAGGATTTATATCATCATATATGTGTTTGAACCCATTTAACATACATCAAGAGTGAAGACTCATGTAAATTATGGGTTTTGAGTATGTTGTATCATTGTAGGTTCATTAATTGTAAAAAAATATATATAGTTTTTCTGTTCAGTGATTTGATGATGGATGAATCTATGGCTGTTGCTGCTGCTGCTAAGTCGCTTCAGTCGTGTCTGACTCTGCGATTGCAGAGACGGCAGCCCACCAGGCTCCCCGTCCCTGGGATTCTCCAGGTAAGAACACTGGAGTGGGCTGCCATTTCCTTCTCCAATGCATGAAAGTGAAAAGTGAAAGTGAAACCGCTCAGTCCGGTCTGACTCTTAGCGACCCCATGGCCTGCAGCCCACCAGGTTCCTCCCTCCATGAGATTTTCCAGGCAAGAGTACTGGAGTGGGGTGCCATTGCCTTCTCCGTGAATCTATGGAGAAGGGTGTATATCGGAATTCTCTGAAACTTTCTCTCAGTTTTACTATGAACCTGCTCTAAAATAATATCACAAATGAATGATGATGTTTTTCAATTCCATATGTTATTTATAGCCTCATTGATATGGAACCAAGCATATTGGTGACCATTGTATCTTTACAGTCCTCAAAACCAGCTCTAATACATCATTAAAAAATGTGAGAGTAAAAAAGCTTTTACTTTACCATTCTGTGCTAACTTAGCTTTGAATAAGAATATATTTATGAAAGCAAGCTCATGAAACCTTTGAGGTTTAGAAACATAATTTTACTCAAACTCCAATTTTAATATTTATCACAGATAATCTTAATTATCCCAGAACAGTAAAAAAGAGTTACTAATATTTACCTCACAATAAAAATTTAGGTCAAAAAAAAAAAAAGAAAGAAAGAAAGAAAACAACAACAACAACAATATTTTGTGACACTTCTTTGTAAGGTATATAGTGCTATATTTACAGATTCATAATGCCAATTGCAGAGAGTGCAGGATAGTCATATGAGGTTTAACTAAAAGTAAGATTTTTCTATATAAGAGGAGTGAAAAAGTTTGTTTAGAATCTATACAAATAATATATATATATATACACACACACACATATTATAGAATATCAGTGCAAATATAAAGCGTGTTGTATAACACTGTATGGAAACCTCATGACATGACTTTATGATTCAAGGAGACATAAAGAGTTAACTATAATTTTATATATTGGGGGCTTATGAAGAGTTTGCTGATCTATTTTGCATTATTCAGAAAAAGCAGTATGCTTTGCTCTTTGCTCCTGGCTTTTGGCATTGGGATCTTGAGTATGATGGATACCCTTTAACCTTCTAAACTGATTATATTACTACTTTTTTTTTTTTTTAATGACAAAGCACAAACTTACCAAGAAAATATGCATAGGTCAATTCTGTCATAATGTCATATTCATCCAAAGGTACTTGGAAATTAGCAGAAACAAACTGTTCCTGAGCATTTCCAAAAATACTGCCTTCCATTTATTTAACATAATTCCTCATAGTCTTGGGCTTCCAAGATGGGCATTAGTGGTAAAGAACCCACCTAACAATTCAGGAACATAAAAGATATGAGTTTGATCCCTGGGTCAGGAAGATCCCCTGGAGGAGGGCATGGCAAACCACTCCAGTATTCTTGCCTGGAGAATCTTATGCACAGAGGAGCCTTGTGGGCTACAGTCTATAGCATCACAAAGAGTTGGACATGATTGAAGTGGCTTAGTATGCACTCATGCTTCATTGTGTTGACATGAAGTTGACTTTTGAACAACAGGGCTTTGAACTGAAAGAGTTCACTTATATGAAAAGTTTTTCAGCAGATTTACAGTTGACCCTCCATATTTGTTGTTGCACATCCATGGGTTAAACCAACAGTGGATCGTGTCCTACATTTATGATCCTCAGTTGGTTGAAATCCTAGGATGCAGAATCCACATTTTCAGGTGATCAACTGTGGTACATGAGCATTCCCAGATTTTGATATGTTCATTGGGTCCTGAACCATCCATGGACACCAAGTTCAGTTCAGTCACTCAGTTGTGTCCAACTCTTTGCAACCCCATGGATTGCAGCATGCCAGGCTTCCCTGTCCTTCACCAACTGCCAGAGCCTACTTAAACTCATGTTCATTGACTTGGTGATACCATCCAATCATCTCATCCTCTGCCATCCCTTCTCTTCTCATCTTAAATCTTTCCCAGCACCAGAGTCTTTTCCAAAGAGTCAGTTCTTTGCATCAAGTGTCCAAAGTATTGGAGTTTCAGCTTCAGCATCAGTCCTTCCAATGAATATTCAAGACTGATTTCCCTTAGGATGGACTGGTTGGATCTCCTTGTAGTGTAAGGGACTCTCAAGAGTCTTCTCCAACACCACAGTTTAAAAGCATCAATTCTTTGATGCTCAGCTTTCTTTATGGTCCAGCTCTCACATCCATACATGACTACTGGAGAAACCATAGCTTTGACTAGACAGATCTTTGTTGGCAAAGTAATGCATGCTTTTTAATATGCTGTCTAGGTTGGTCATAACTTTTCTTCCAAGGAGCAAGTATCTTTCAAATTCATGGCTTAGTCACCATCTGCGTGATTTTTGAGCCCCCAAAATAAGTCTCTCAGTGTTTCCATTGTTTCCCCAACTATTTGCCATGAAATGATGGGACCATGTGCCATGATCTTAGTTTTCTGAATGGTTGAGTTTTAAGCCAAATTTTTCACTCTCATCAAGAGGCTCTTTAGTTCTTCTTTCTGCCATAAAGTAGTGTCATCTGCATATCTGAGGTTATTGATATTTCTCTCGGCAATCTTGATTCCAGCCTGTGCTTCATCCAGCCCAGCATTTTGCATGATGTACTCTGCATTTAAGTTAAATAAGCAGGGTGACAATATACAGCCTTAACATATTTCTTTCCCAATTTAAAACCTGTCAGTTGTTCCATGTCCAGTTCTAACTGTTGCTTCCTGACTTGCATACAGATTTCTCAAGAGGCAGGTCAGGTGGTCTGGTATTCCCATTTCTTTCAGAATTTTCCAGAGTTTATAGTGATCCACACAGTCAAAGTCTATGTGGATACCAAGACACAACTATAATTCTCTCATCTACTCATTTTGAAATGATTCCACTAGGCTGATGACATCAAGAGCCTCATGGTGTTTCCATGTTGCTGGTAACAAATGGGACAGTATAGACTGATGAAACTCTAAGCAAGTTTGCTACAGGTGAGTTTTAACCTCTTGGTGAATTCTCCATTGTTCAATGGAGACTAAATCACTAAATTTTTAGCATTGTAAATAAAACTTTTGAGAAGATTAAAAGATAAAATTCCTGGTTGTGTCTGTTTCTCATTTGGCTTCATTTGAATACGCTTTTGAAAATGGTTATGATAGAGGACTTTTAATCATAATGATGAAAAATCAAAACTCTAAAATCAGTAAATATTTTTATGTAGAACATTTTCCTTCCAGATTTCCTTTATATACTTTATTATATGATTCTTCAAAAACTTAACTTAATGAAAATATTTGAACATTATTCTGCACATATTCTATGGAAACTAGATTTTTTTTCCTATAAAAATGTTTTGTTTGTTTGTTTGTTTCCTATAAAATGTTGAAGCATCCATATTTGAATTCTCTGCCACACCTCCACTTTCTCCCCTCCACACATGCTTATATAAACACTCAGCATAACACAGCTGTGAAAACACTTGGGATAGAGAGATAGTGTATGGTATAGCTGGAAGTTAGTTTGTTAAAGCTATGTATTGATATGAAAGGAATATCCTATTACTTGAAAGAATGCATTGGTTAGGCAAAAGGAAATTAGAACTATGAAATACATTTGAAGACAAATTTCAACTTAAGAGTTTCTGTCCCTTGCTATTGCTGTCAGAGACAGAGTTCTCATCAATACAGGAGGCTTATTACAGAATATACAGGACACTTAGATTGAATCAGGACTTTAGCTCTACCTTTTAAAGTAAATGATATTATATCAAACTTTTCAGATATAGAAGTTGATATGGATATATATTGATATAGTTATATTTGAAGTGTGGGTATTGCCAGGAATATCTTTGTTCCAACGTCATAGGAGCAAAAAATGTGTTACATGGAGAATGATTAAGAGGTATCCATGAAATCTTAGGTATTAACTCCAATGTTTATCCTTATACCATTAATTAATGACCACATAAGGGCTTCCCAGATGGCTCAGTGTTAAAGAATCTGCCTGCCAATGCAGGAGATGCAAGAGGCATGGGTTCAATCCCTGCATTGGGATGATCCCCTAGAGTAGGAAATTGTACCTCCCTTCGGTATTCTTGCCTGGGGAATCCCACGGGCAGAGAGCCTGGCGTGCTGCAGTCCATGGGATAGCAAAGAGTCTGACACAACTTAGCGACTGAGCATGGACACACACACACAATGACTGAATAAGACACTCTCTCATCTTGACACTCTATGCCTCAGAGTCTTCTCCCTTGATCGGTAAAAGACTTGTGATTGTGCACTGAAACCAGTATGAGATTCATTTGCTTGTAGACGGCTTTAACTCTTAACTTCTCTTTCTCATCCTCTTTGTTCCTTTAGAGTAGTTAGAAGGGAAAAACAATTGTGCTAAATCAGATCAATCTGTGATTTTCTACAGCTAAGGAGATCATCAATTTGTTATTTTCCTAACCAGATCTCTATCTCAGGCCCTGCCAGTGCTCTTCACTGTGTTAACATTTCTGACCATATTACAAATGCAAAAAGCTCAGTGTTGTTTCTTACTTAGCAAATTATCTTATCCTAAGTATGCCATTAGATCTGTACGATGGTACTCATGCTCAAAGAGTCTGCCCACATTGCTGCAAGGCAGTGTTATCTGAAAACCCACTAAACAATAACGACTGATCTTCCTCAGGCATACTGCACAGTCAAGAGTTGCTTTTATTTTATGGATCCTTGGATACGACATTTTTGCCGAAGCTCAGTATGATATAGTCACCAAGATTAAACAGCTTTTAACCTTGGAGGGGAGAAATAATAAAGGCATGATACAATTGAGTAAAATTTGAGTTTATCCTTGTCTGTAAGAGTAGGCTTATTATTAACCATAACAAAAAGAGTTGAAAAATTCTTTTTAGAAAGTAGAAGATAGGCATTCTTAAAAGTGTAACAAAAATGAAAGTACTTTGTGTTAATATTTAAGGTTAATTTTTTTTCTTTCTCTAATTATTTTTAAAAATTGAACTACAGTTAATTTACAGTATTATTTTATTTTCAGGTGTATGTCAAAGTGATTCAGCTATGCATATATTATGTGTGTGCATATATATAGACATATATACATACATATATATCATTTTTAAGATTATTTTGTTATAAATGATTATTACAAGATATTAAATGCAGTTAGGGCTTCTCTGGTGGCTCAGAGGTTAAATGTCTGCCTCCAATGCGGGAGACCCAGGTTCGATCCCTGGGTTGGGAAGATTCCCTGGAGAAGGAAATGGTAACCCACTCCAGTATCCTTGCCTGGAGAATCCCATGGACGGAGAAGCCTGGTAGGCTACAGTCCACGGGGTCACAAAGAGTCAGACACGACTGAGCAACTTCACACTCTCTCACACACACACACACACACACACATCTGTGTATTAATATATATAGTCCTTATTGTTTATATATAGTAGTGTGTATGTGTTAATATAAAACTCCTAATTAAAAACAAATTCTGAATCAAAGTAAGATTTAAAGTGTTTTATTGATTTTGTTATTGTTTAAAATGAGTAAATACTCATATAATTAAAAGTAATCATCACTTTTCTGTTATTTCATTCCTGGGGCAGTAAAAAACAAATTCTGTAAGGAAAATGACAATAATGTTAACTCTTCCATAAATCTGGGTCATCCAAATTTTAAAGTACTATAGGGAAAAGCCACTACAAAATAAATGTAAAGGCTCAAGGAGAACAAATCCCAAAGGTTAGTTCCCACCAGGAAGAATAAAAATTTGCTAGGGTTTCTGGGAAGTTCAATTATAGGAACAGACAACAAGAGATTTTCAGCCAATTTGAAACTAATTCAGTGTGTTCTGGAAGAAAAAGGCAGTTGCACAGATAACATCAGCTTGAAGCTAAAAGTTGCAACCTTAGGAGAGACACTAACAAATGGGCTTTATGGTTTGGGCTCCAAGCAAAGAAAGAGGATAGTGATAAAGAGAGAAACAAAGAAAGGGACAAAATTATATTCTGTCATGCTCACTCTCTACAGCTAATAAAATAAGTTGAAAATACACCAATGATTCAAGGAACATGATATATTTTGATTATTGTAAATAAAAGGCAGTAAAAAATAAATCAAGGGCATAGAAAAAGTTGTAGAAATATGGCAGAAGAATAAAATTTGTAAAGTAAGAAGATATGTGTCTCAAAATAATAAAATAAATGTCTGTCAATCCATTTTACAGTAGTTCCTTGTTTATTTTTGATTGTTTGTAGGCCCTGTTTTGCATTTCTCTTCTATGTTTCTTTTACTAAAATTAATCCAGATATGTGACTGTAGACATTCAATTCCAAAGCAATATGTAATAACATACATAGAAATGTCTTATAATATGTTTAAAAGAAATAAAATAAGCTTTATCAGAGCATATATTTTCCAAAAAGTGGGGCATGTAGAAAAATAATAGATCTTTACATTTGCAATGTAATATTGTCAGCTTTATGTAACTTCTACTATTTCAAATATGCTTTAAATAACATCAACATTATGACAGAAAATAACAATTTCTATTATTTTAAATCGAATAGCACTTTACTTTTTGACCTACAAAAAATGCAATTTCATAAGATTTATTCGAATACATTTTCAGCTATTCTAGTCTACATGATAAGATGACTAGTTCAGTTCAGTTCAGTCGCTCAGTCGTGTCCGACTCTTTGCGACCCCATGAATTGCAGCACGCCAGGCCTCCCTGTCCATCACCAACTCCCGGAGTTCACAAACATCCAGCCATCTCATCCTCTGTTGTCCCCTTCTCCTCCTGCCTCCAATCCCTCCCAGCATCAGAGTCTTTTCACATGAGACAACTCTTCACGTGAGATGTCCAAAGTACTGGAGTTTCAGCTTTAGCATCATTCCTCCCAAAGAAATCCCAGGACCAATCTCCTTCAGAATGGACTGGTTGGATCTCCTTGCAGTCCAAGGGACTCTCAAGAGTCTTCTTCAACACCACAGTTCAAAAGCATCAATTCTTCGGTGTTCAGCCTTCACAGTCCAACTCTCACAGCCATACATGACCACAGGAAAAACCATAGCCTTGACTAGACAGACCTTTGTTGGCAAAGTAATGTCTCTCCTTTTCAATATGCTATCTAGGTTGGTCATAATTTTTCTTCCAAGGAGTAAGCATCTTTTAATTTCATGGCTGCAATCACCATCTGCAGTGATTTTGGAACTCAGAAAAATAAAATTTGACACTGTTTCCACTGTTTCCCCATCTATTTCCCATGAAGTGATGAGACCAGATGCCATGATCTTTGTTTTCTGAATGTTGAGCTTTAAGCGAACTTTTTCACTCTCCTCTTTCATGTTCATCAAGAGGCTCTTTATTTCCTCTTCACTTTCCGCCATAAGGGTGGTGTCATCTGCATACCAGAGGTTATTGATATTTCTCCCAGCAATCTTGACTACAGCTTGTGCTTCTTCCGTTCAGCATTTCTCATGATGTACTCTGCATGTAAATTAAATAAACAGGGTGACAATATACAGCCTTGACATACTTCTTTTCCTATTTGGAACCAGTCTGTTGTTCCATGTCCAGTTCTAACTGTTGCTTAGATGACTTAGATGACTAAGTACATAGCACAATTTCTAATCTTTTATTCTTGATCTATTGTTTCACTGTTTAAAAGTATAAGTTTACTAGTATTCATGAACAGTTCTAATACTTAGAATAATTTTAGAAATTTTGAAAGATATATATGCATAAATTAAAATTTTTCTTGATATAAATTTATGTGGTTATTGGAAATCTTCACCCGCTTAAAAAATTTAGAAGTCTCTGCTTTTTCAAAAAAGCTATGAAACATATTTTCTTAGAAGTCAGACTATTCATAAAGTGTTATTATTATAATAAAATGGTTTTATAGTAAATATTAATAAGATTTTTTGCATTCAGCATATAATATTTTAAAAGACCTGTCTCCCAGGCAAACAAGGCTATATCATTTATTAAAAATGGATTTTCTGAATTATAAAATAAGTAAAATATTTTTTATTAATAGGAGCACAGAAAAGTCACAGTTCACTCTTTATGCTCTTGTCATGAAGTCCAGGGAAAAGTAACCTTCCTGATCATGTTATTCTTCTGAGTAAAATACACAAAACAATGATTAGAGAGTCTCATGTTGTAGCTAGTTTGAAGCATAAGCTTCTTATTATAGTTAATACCTGCTGCCTAGTAGAGGAACTTATGTTAGTTATTGGTAACTGTTGAAATAATAAAATAATGGGAATGTTCCAGTGTCCAAAGCAATAATTATTCTGGATTTTCACCTCTATGTGATAAAATATAAAAATCTGTACTACAAGGAAGTTGTATTCTCACATAGGATATAGAAAACCACTGGGAATTATTGCTTCTTTATTAAATGAGGGAATCCAGATAATGTGCAATATCATAAATTAAATTGAATCTCAGCAATCTGAAGTCACAAGGAAAAAGAGCTGATTCCAACGTCACATGTGCCTCAAAGGAGAGATGAAACATATGGACTGTTTCATCTTTGGTACAACACTGGAGGAAGAATAAAATCAGTTAAGAAAAAATTAGCTAAAAATTTAATGAAGTCCTAATGGTAAATAAAGGACTTCCCTGGTGGCCCAGTGGTAAAGAATTTGCCTGCCATTTCAGGGGATGGGTTTGATACTTTGGTCAGGAAGATCCTTTGAAGTAGGAAATGGCAACCCACTCCAGTATTTTTGTCTGGGAAATCCCATGGAAAGAGAAGCCTGGTGAGTTACAGTCCATAGGGTCACAAAGAGTTGGACACAACTTACGCGCGACTAAATGATATACAAATAAGATAAAGTATAATCAACTTAGGGCACTTGCTCTCAATCTAGGGTAACAGTGCCTTTGGGGACATTTACCAATGTCTGTATACATTTTTGTTTGTCACATCTGTTGTAGATGTTGTGGATACACCCTAAGTTTTCTCCCAATAATCTTTACCCTCATGCTATCACCTCCCCAACTGCCATTAAATGTGGATGAGACTTTTAACTCCCTTTTCACCAATAGTATGTCAGAGGTAAAGAAGTCCCCTCCAGTGACTGGTATTTATATATTTATTTAAGACTCCATCTTAGCCATGGAGTGAGGGTCTCTCTTTCTTGCTGGCATTAAAGAAGTAAGTTGCTATGATATGAATAGCAGCATATCAAGAGGGTCACCTGGCAGGAAACTATAGGTTATTTCTAAAAATTGAGGGTCTATCTTACAACTATAAGGTGCTGACTGTCAGAAATCCATATGAGTTGGTAAGAGAAGCCAAGCAGCTGATGAAAACACAGCCCAGCCACCATCCTGACTGTATGCCTTGTGAAACTCTGGGCAGAGAACATAGTTAAGCCAGGCCTAGACAACTGACCAACAGAAACTCTGAGACAGTAAAACATCCATTTAAGGCTCTGCATTTGTGATGATTTGTTATGTAGGTAATAGAAAAGTAATATAGAGTACTACTGGCTCTGGTGAGTAGAGATCAGGGACTTTGTTAAACATCCTAAAAAGCACAGGATGACCCCTACAACAGAGAATTACCTGCTTTGATTTGACAATAATGTCTAGGTTTAGAAAATGTGGGCCAGGATAGGGATCAAAGATAATCCCTGTCCCACAGCACCACCTCTGCCTTGGAGATGCTCCCTTGCAGTAGCTGATGGACTGCAACTATGAAACAGACAAAAACGACTTCCCGTGTACCTTTCCCCAAACTTTAAGCTGATAGGGGAGGAGCAAAGCCTCCCTCTCCTACATGGCCATAAAAAATCCTTTGTTTCAAGGGGAGGGCCAAAAACAAAAGTATATCTGTAAGAGCTGGAGGAAATAACCCTTACCCCAGGATTCAGGCACTGCTTATGGGAGTAGCTTACAGTGAGACAGAGGGGAACTAAATCCTTGGGCTAAAGATTCTGTGCCAATTCAAAGTTGAAGTGTTAGTCCCGCAGTCATGCCCAACTCTTTGTGACCACATGGACTGTAGCCCGCCAAGCTCCTCTGTCCAGTGAATTCTCCAAGCAAAAACACTATAGCGGGTAGCCATTCTGTTATCCAGGGGATCTTCCTGACACAGGGACTGAACTCGGGTCTCTTACATTGCAGGCAGATTCTTTACAATGTGAGCCACTTGAAGTCTTATAATACTGGGAAGAGGCAGAAAAATCTTTCCTGCACAAAACCAACCATAGAAAGCAAACAGAGTTTGGCTCCTGAGAGGAGGTGGTGCAGGAATGCTAGGAAGGCACCATTCACGGCCAAGGTTCTTAGAACTTGCCGATATGCTAAATAATAGGTCTGCAGAGGTGTCCAGGTCCTAAATCCAGGAATCTGTGAATATGTTACCTTACTGATAGAAGAACTTTGTAATTAAATTTAGGATCTTTTGAGGGGAAAAATATCACAGTGAATTCAATATAGTGGTAAGTTTAATACAAGGGAGATATGAGAGTTGAAGATGAGAAGGCGAGGTGATGATGGAAGCCGAGTCAGAACGCAGATGGTAAAGGTAAGGAAATGGATTCTTTTCAAAAGACTCTAGAAAGAACTAGCCCTGATGAACTTATGGCATTAGTTCAGTAATAAGCAGTTTGAACTCAAAAAATCTGGAATTCTAATTTTAAAAAATGTGGGTTGTTTTAAGGCTTTGAGTTTGTGATAATGTGTTACTTTAGCAGTAGAAAATCAACACAAGATTGGACCAGAAGAACAAAGAAAACGTACTTCCTCATTGTGATACAAGTGTGGCTCAGTCAGCTAACAAGCAGAGGGAGGAGAGTCAGAACAGGAGAAAGATCTTTTCTGTGACAAAAGTGATTGAAGGAATAATGAGAGCTGAGGCTGTACAGGGAACACTAAGTAAACACTCTAGCACCTCAAGTACTACACTAAACCTATGACAACAACAGGAAGTAAATGAGGATTAAGATTACTACATCCTTTCATATCTAAAGGAGAAGGAAATGGCAACCCACTCCAGTACTCTTGCCTGGAAAATTCCATGGATGCAGGAGCCTGGTAGGCTGCAGTCCATGGGGTCGCAAAGAGTCAGACACGACTGAATGACTTCACTTTCTTTCTTTCTATAGTTCCTTTTGGAGAAACATATTTTCTGCATCCTTTGACTAAGGACATGATTGTTAGGTTCTGCTTTTTCTTTTAAATCTAGTAACCCATAGATATTATTTGTGTCTGTTAATTGCTCAGTCATGGACAGTAGCCTTCCAGGCTCCTCTGTCCTTGGAATTCTCCAGCCAAGAATCCTGGGGTGTATTACCATGCTCTCTTGCAGAGGATCTTCCCAACCCAGGAATCAAACCCATGTCCTCTGCATTGCAAGCAGATTATTTACCATCTGAACCATCAGAGAATCCCATATATATAGATATTTGGGAGGTTCTAAATCTCTGTTTCATAGATAATAATTCTACATTTTAATAGCATATTTCTTCTTTGGGGAAGCTTATAACACTTGATTTGGATCCCATTTCAATCAGATTTACCTAGAATTCTCCCTGGCCTACAAAGGCTGCAAAGGTGGCAAAATCAGTATATTTGGGACTGACAGATCTTCATAATCCTCACTCTGTTTCCAGGTTGGTTCAGTTTAATTCAGTCACTAAGTCGTGTCTGACTCTTCGTGACCTCATGATTCACAGCACCCCAGGTCTCCCTGTGCATCACCAACTCCCGGAGTTCACTCAGACTCATGTCCATTGAGTCAGTGATGCCATCCAGCCATCTCATCCTCTGTCATCCCCTTCTCTTCCTGCCCCCAATCCCACCCAGCATCAGAGTCTTTTCCCATGAGACAACTCTTTGCATGAGGTGGCCAGAGTACTGGGAGTTTCAGCTTTAGCATCATTTCTTCCAAAGAAATCCCAGGGTTGGTCTCCCTCAGAATGGACTGGTTCGATCTCCTTGCAGTCCAAAGGACTCTCAAGAGTCTTCTCCAACACCACAGTTCAAAAGCATCAATTCTTTGACGCTCAGCCTTCTTCACAGTCCAACTCTCACAGCCATACATGACCACAGGAAAAACCATAGCCTTGACTAGACGGACCTTTGCTGGCAAAGTAATGTTTCTGCTTTTGAATGTACTATCTAGGTTGGTCATAGATATGACCAAGGAGTAAGCGTATTTTAATTTCATGGCTGCAGTCACCATCTGCAGTGATTTTGGAGCCCCAAAAAATAAAGTCTGACACTGTTTCCACTATTTCCCCATCTATTTCTCATGAAGTGATGGGACCAGATGCCGTGATCTTCGTTTTCTGAATGTTGAGCTTTAAGTCAACTTTTTCACTCTCCACTTTCACTTTCATCAAGAGGCTTGGCTTGCCACAAAAGAAAAACAGAATCAAGAGTGATTTTCTTCTTTACAATTGCAGAAGCACCCAGGGCTGCTTTATTTCCTCCTAACGACACTAATTGTTTTGTCTAGAATAGATGTAGTTGTTGTTTGAATCTGGAAAATTAGAATGCTGGGTATACAATCTAGCTGTTATATTTCCAGAAGCTGCTCTCCATAAAAGTATAATTTATTTTGCTTTGCTCATATCAGTAAGACACAGATAAATCATATCATTCTTTATTTTAAGGAAATAAATAGGCCTGTAAGAACTAAGGGTATGTATTTATCTATCCCTCTCCTCACTAAAGAGCTAATTAGAATGTCAGCAAAATAGTTAAAGATTTTCCACAGAAATTTGAGAAGAGACAGCAGTAGAAAAGGTGATTCAACACATTTTTAGAAGATAGAAAGCAACAGTGCGATTGTACCTGAATTAACAGAGGAGAGGAAGTGACAGCATAAGTCCCTCAGAAAGAAATGCTAAAAAAAAAAAATCATAGGCAAATAAAAAAGAAACAGTAGCCAGCCATGAGTAAGTGACCAGTAACAGCCTCGTACCCACCTCCCCCACCCCCCAGTCAAATCTCTGAGATTATCTACAGAAGAGTACAAAATCCTGGGCCACTGATTCTAATTTATTTTGGAAAACAATTGTTAGTGTAGACATCATCACATGATTTTCTTCTCTCTCTAGCACTTATACCCTAAAACATAATATACAGAATTTTTATACTCATGTTTTGTGTATTTGCTCTTTTTTTGGGGGGAGGGGGGAGGGGGACTTCCCTATTAGCTCAGATGGTAAAGAATCTGCTTGCAATACAGGAGACCTAGATTCAACCCCAGGGTTGAGAAGATCCCCAGATAAGGAATTGGCTACTCACTCCAATATTCTTGCCTGGAGAATTCTATGGACAGAGGATACAGTTCATGGGGTCACAAAGAGTCAGACACGTCTGAGTGACTAAAACACTTTTATGAACAATTTCAAGAACAGCAAACAATGAAGATGAGTCAAACGATATAAACTGGAGGATAGCATGAGGGTTGATTTTCTGATCTATCTGAAGAGTAGTTGACACTTGCCTAACTGAAATCTCAGATTCAGGTGAAATGTAGAGAGGTGCTGGTTTCTCCTCTTACACAAAGGGAGTATTCATAAAACAAACAAACAAAAAACTTAATTAATAAATATCCAGACAGGTTACTGTTGTATACTTTTCTCTCAAAAATGAAAAATTTACCACACCATGTTGCTAAATTATACTAGTTAATAATTCTCCAACACAGATGCAAGTTGACAATCATACAACTAGATTTCAATCAGAAATTTAATGCTTCACTGTTAAATATATGTGTCCCGGACAATTAAGTTTCCATTTGAAGAAATTTCTGACATGAAAGTAAAAATAAAAATGAATAAAATAACTTATAGAAAATGTAAATAGGCCAGTAAAAATAAATAGACTAACAAGAATACATTTAGGTAGATGACAGAATTTACTGCTTTCACAAATCAGGAAAAGTATATCTTTGAAAGAAGCAGCAAGGAATAAAGAATGTCCTTAGAAATTAATTATATTACAGGAGAAAAAGATATTTGAAACACATTGTATAATTTTTTTAGAACAGTGGCCTGTAAATTCTGTTTTTTTTTTTCTGAAGAGCCAACAAGTACATGTTTGAAGCTTTGCAGGCTATATAATATCTGTTATCACTTCTCAGCTCCACCATTTTAGAGAGAAAGCACCCATGGAAATTATTTAAACAAATAAATGAGTAGGAGATTGAGCTGCAATAAAATTTTGCAAAAATAGTCAGCAGACTGAAATTGAAATTACTGACTCTTGCTATAAAGAGAAGAATTAAATAAAAAGTGATGGAAAAAGAAAGCTGGAATTGGAGCTCCAACCCTGATGTCTTACATGTAACTAAAAAAAAAAAAAAAATTCTAGAAAGAGACTATATCAAAAGCCAAGAGTAGATTATGAAAAAAAAAATCATAGAATTCATTAGAATTAAAATATGCATGTCATAATACTAGAAAGAAAATTCAAAATGTATTTGTAGAATATTAAGCACAAGTAAAAATAATGCATTGTATTTATATACCAAAATGCAGAAAGATGTTAAAATTAAATGAAAATTAATGCCACAAAAAAAGAAAACTACAGGCCAATATCACTGATGAACATAGATGCAAAAATCCTTAACAAAATTTTAGCAATCAGAATCCAACAACACATTAAAAGGATCATACACCATGACCAAGTGGGCTTTATCCCAGGGATGCAAGGATTCTTCAATATCCGCAAATCAATC